>CM022671.1:31116249-31128749 GCA_012295275.1 Chrysomallon squamiferum
TGTTGTTGTTGTTGTTGTTTTTTCCTTTTCTTTTTCTACGCTGTTTGTTTGATAAAAATAAAAAAAAAAAAAAATTTCACGACTGCCCTATCAAGACGCCAGGTTTTCTCAACGAAGAATGCGAGTTTGAAGAACGCAATAGCTTAATTTGTGAAAAACAGTGTCAAAGGGTGCAGTGATATAGACTCGCATATATTCTAAACACTGCGACATCAACAACGTATTGCGTGTTTCGAGATAACATCCGTCTTTAAATAACATTTTAAGTAGAGTTCCCGATAGCGTTAGGAAATATTTACACCAACGACGCAGATTCCTAGCGACTTTATTTTTCTATTTTTTTTAATTTTTTTTTCCCTTTTGATATGGAACTCGGGAAAACAGTACCAGCCAGGGTTACTACGTAAAAGCTAATCTCGATGACGTCATAGCGTAGACATAACAAACTTACCTTATCTCAGCTGGCTGTTTTAACTTGATATGCTACAGCTGCAGCGCAGATGGGAGGGGGGGGGAATGTTAAAAATACCCTACCCGTGATGCCGCCCTTATAAAGAAAACTACGCACTGACGGGACTACTTTTTTCGACGCAACAGAGACTAAGTAGCAAAGTCAGGTAATTGGCCTGAACGCACCGGGTTCGCCTCCCCTTCTCAACCGTTTCCAGAATAATCGAGAAGTCTGATGTAAAAGTTATACGTCACAAAAGCGTCGTATACGTAATGCACGTCTGCGTTTTCTAAGAAATATGCTTCCAATTATTTTTTATCGTATTTTGAACTGGGAGAATTTATGTAGAGGATTCGAATATAACCTCAGTAGAATTTTATGTTGTCTTTTTTGTTGTTGTTGTTGTTGTTTTGTTTTCAGCACACATGCACGCACACGCACATACACAAACCATGCGAGTTCGTACGCACACCTACACATAAACTCTTTCTTATTCTCTCTCCCTAGATCTCTCTCTGTAAAACATCTTTTTAATGTTATCTAACACACACACACACACACACACACACACACAAATATATAGATATGTAGATAACTAGACAGAGAGATAGATAGATATATACATACATACATGCATATTGTATGTGTAAATATGTATATATTTTTATATATATATATATAGAGAGAGAGAGAGAGAGAGAGAGAGAGAGAGAGAGAGAGAGAGAGAGAGAGAGAGAGAGAGAGAGAGAGAGAGAGAGAGAGAGAGAGAGAGAGAGAGACGCACACACGCGCACACACACCAGTGGTATCGTTGCTATGTAGCAGAAAGGAACTAATAGCAGGTGCATGATGTCATGAATGTAAATAATATGGGAAATAATGAATGCTTAAATGGGAAATGAACTATCAGGTTCCGGTCAAGCCGCTGTTTCGTAGAAACAGAAGACGAGTTTTATGATGTGAAATCGGAATAAAAATAAGAAGATAAAATTTAGTAATATTTATGAATACGTTGTGAATACTAAATAACAAACGAACGATAACGATAAAGGTTGTAGTGAGCTTAGAATGATGTTATTGTTGATGCTTGCTAAAGCTGTAGTTGCTTTAAGATGTAATAGTTAATGAGGTATTATTTTAAAGATACGAAAAGAAATACACATGAAATAAATAAATAAATAAATAAATAAATAAATAAATAAATAAATAAACATATTAATAACAATAACAAATTAAATTAAATTAAGTTAAATTAAAACTTTGTCCAAAACATCGTATAAACGGAAAAAAAGTAAAAAAAAAAAAAAAAAAAAAAAAAAAAAAAAAGAAAGGAATAAAATAAATAAACACTCAAATAATGAATTCAGTACTAATGAAATAAAGAAAACAAATTTTCTAAGGAACAGTCATTTTTGATAAGCTTTCTTAGTATCTTAAAACCGATTCAGTATCTTTGTCTTGTTTGAATTATGATACAACTTTGTAATCTAGTTTTGCCGAAGCATTTGGTTACAAATTCTGTTGTTTCCATGATTCTTTGTATCTTGGGCAACCATAATGTACGTCTCACTTGCTAGGTTATTGACTGTTGCTATGGCAATCTTCTTTCACCGACGACTTATTAATTTAACGTCGAAGGTAAATAATTTTCTTTTTTTTTTTCTTCTTATTCTTGTTAATATTTCATGTAGATCATTTGTGATATTAAAATTTGTTTAACGCTCTATAGCTATTTACATATATCTGAAAGCTGGTAAAGCGCGCTTTTTGAGATACCTGTCATATCATGGCCGCCAGAACTAAAGTTTTAATCTGACCACATGAAATTGCCATCCAAAGAATTGGGCCACTATACAAAATTTTAGTTGTATTGCGAAAACGGGTCAGAGCGGAAATCAGGATTTGTGTCATTACAGATTAATATTGGATTTGTACAGGGTAAGGTGGAGTGGGTAATTATGGCCCCTTTTCCATTCAACCTCACCTACAGAGAAAAGGAAACAACAAAATGGAGTGAATAATGTGTAGTAAATGTATTTCTGCTTGAAAATACACAAAGACCATATGCATGGTGCTTATACTTTTGAAATGGAAACCAGCTTAAAAAAAATGTTTTCTGGGGCCAGATTTGCCCCGATGATTTGAACTTGTCGGAATTCACGCCACAGAGTTCACTTTTTTCTTCACATCCACCGGTTTTGTTGTACCGTTCCAACTGAGCTGCCATTTTTCCTTTGGTATCTTCTTCTTCTGTTTTTTTTTTTGTTGTTTTGTTGTTGTATTTTTGCCTCTCCCCCCTTTGACGTCCTCACCTTGTCTTCCTCCTCCTTCTTCTCTGCCAACTCTTCTTCATACCTCTTGACACTCTTCTTCTTCTGTCAGTGCCTCGGCAGACGTCATCTTCCTGATTTTATTTGAAGTTTGACAACTTGCCCCACCAGATGGACTGTGGATTTTCAATTGTTTCCAATTTTTTTTTAAATAGAATGGACTATATCAATGCCAAAACTATTGATTTCACCATCATATATGGGGGTGTGTGTGTCAGATTTACCCCATCCATGGGGGCCATGTTGCCCCGAGTGATGGAGTTAAATGAAAAACACACACTCCTTGCCTAACTACCACACATTAATCAAGTTTCTTCTGGTGAACTTAATACTTGATTAAATGTTTACCTGTTAAAAGTTATCACTAACCTAATGTCTATAGGACTAAAAAAAAAAAAAATAGCACTCACTTTGGAAACCTCAAAATGCACTTTTCTTTAGAACATTGTTGTTTTCGTTACTTTCCTGGCCACTCTACTCTAAGCGTTCTAATGAGAGATAGGCAGGTTCTATTTATATCAACAAAGCTCCAGAAATCTGGACAGAGCAGTTTAGTGGCTCTGAGTTATAATACACCCGGCAGCCAGAATTACCCCGGGGCTAGAATTATCCCCCCTTACCCTACAGATCTACATAATTAATACAGCTATCCGATATGCCTGCCACAACATGCTAAATAATCACTGATAAAAAAAACTTTCATTCTTCTCACATCGATCTTAATTTTTATAAAACAGCTGCATATTTATTATTTATAATTGTCAAAAACCCATCAAATCTATACTTCAACATGTTCAAGGTGCACCATAGCCCGGGACCAACCCTCCCTCCCCCACCTGGCAACACCCACCAGTCCGCCGCCGTCGTCGTCGCAGTCATTTCAGTAAAACTGAAAGTAGCTAACTCTTCCACTCATCTGTTCTCCGCATCGTTGTTGTCTCCAGCGATCTAACCACCAGGCCACTTCCCACGCGCCAGCGACAGCGGAAGTGAAGTATAATTCTTGAGACGATCTCTGATCTTGCTTTCCGTCCGGTGGACGATGGCCTGAATGACAATTTGAACCCGGGACGACCCGGGACCGTCTCCGCTTGGCTGCAGTTTTAAGTGGCCTGCGTTTTAATGTGTGTTGATAACATTTTAGCGTTTTCCCACGTTTATCCACCGCGTCTGTCTTCAGTTTGGACGACGTTTGGATGGACACACATTTCGAAAAAAGGCTCTGATAATGCTCATTTCGTTGGAAGAGACGTAGAATTTTCAACAAAAAAAAATAAATAAAAAATAATGTTTTAATTTTTTATTAAAATGGGGAAACAACAACAACAACAACGATAATCATCATCATGATCATCTCACCATCGTAAGAAGAAAACGAATTATTGTTCTGAACAAAAACGATCAACAATGATGATAATAATGAAGATAATTACGATGTTCAGGAAACAGAACAATGTGAATCATTCCATACATCAGTTCACACACACACACACACACACACACACACACGTATTACACACATACAGACAAACGCACATTTAAAGGCACCTATCCTTCAATATATTATTTTACTTATTTGCTTACATGTGTGCGTTCACGTATTTTTGTAAGTAGTGTATACTTGTTTTGGAGATTTGCCACTATAATCAAAACTTCTTACTGTTTATCACTGAAATCCGACAGCCTCAAAATGAAACTTAATTAGATATTACGTGAAAGAATTGTGACGTCATAATGGATAACGTCATATGGTTCAGTATGTAGAGACCTATTCTAGTAAGCTGAACTTCTTTGTCATTTTCGTTCTTGCTTATTATTATTATTAGTAGTAGTAGTAGTAGTTGTTGTAGTAGTTGTAGTAGTATTTGTGACTGCCGCTGCGAATAAATATAGGCTGCTTAATGAGAAAATCGATATTTAGTACATTAAAATAAAATTTAAAAAATTAATGTCGCTAGCAAGGGACCCAGAGGCCCCACCCTCATAGCCAGCACACCCCTCCGGCGGAGCCGCGCCCTTCAAGCGTTCACTTCCTGCATTGACCACTCTGAATGAACAGCTTCTTGGCAGTGTCCACTTCATTTCCCGCATAATTACAACAACCACAACAACACCCCCCCACCGCCCCCAGCCCCACGAGTGAAAAGAACGAAAAGCGCGCGCAAGTTCATGACCTCACGAGACAAAAGAGCTCTTTCCGCCTCATTTGACCTCATTACTTGACCTTTTCGCACAACTTGGTGATCAGTTTGTCTGGTGAAGTTACGTAAGACGCCTGGTTTCCCAGTTACTAGGTTACGGAGTAAGAACACAGGGGTCGAGAGTGGGGCAAAGCGAGGAAGTCGTTAATGTGTGAAAGTATTTTTATTGCCGTCGAAAGCGAAGGAGGATAAAAAGTCAAAAGAAAAAAAAAAAAAAAAAAAAAAAAAAACAGACGAAAAAGAAAAAAAGACAACGTAGTTTACAAAGATGTAGAAAGATACATATTTCTGTGTTTCTTTTGCTCTCGCTCTAACTCTGGCCATTTCTTTCTGTCTTTTATGATTTTTTTTTTTTTTTTTCACCATTTTCTATCGTCTTCATTTCTT
Source organism: Chrysomallon squamiferum (assembly GCA_012295275.1). Classification (NCBI taxonomy): domain Eukaryota; kingdom Metazoa; phylum Mollusca; class Gastropoda; order Neomphalida; family Peltospiridae; genus Chrysomallon; species Chrysomallon squamiferum. The sequence goes on from CM022671.1 coordinate 31,121,619, forward strand.
TATGACAGACAGAGAGAGAGAGAGACAGAGACAGCCAGAAAGAGAGAGATAGAGAGAGAGAGACAGAGAGAGAGAGAGATATCAATAATTAAATTTAGAACAATTTCTGAAGAATTTTTTTTTTTAAAATAAAACAATAATAATAATAATAATAATAATAATAATAATAATAATAATAATAATAATAATAATAATAAAATAAATAAATAAATAAATAAAGTTTTAAAATATTTTATATTTCATTATTTCATACCACTCAGTTTTGTTTATTCCTATTTCAGACGGTAATTTTCTGACAGCTTTTTCTTCTATTCCATATCCAGTTCTTTGACACTATTTTTGACGGCAATACATCTGTTTTCGCTATCAACGCGTCTATTTACATCCAGAAAATAGTCCGGGCACGTTGGTGTAAAAAAAGAAAGAAAGAAAGAAAAAAAAAAATACGGCGATTTATTTCTGGAAATTCCGGTAGTAGAATGTGATTTTCATGACAGCTGTTCATTGCCCCGAGGTTCGTATCACATTTCACGGAATATCTGGCTTTTTCTACGGCGAACGAAAGGCATAGACGCGCGCGCGCACTGTTGAGCAGAAACAGTATGACCTATTTTGGCGCCAAAACGTATTACGATAGCTGCGATTTCCCGCGTTTCGTTGTAACTCTGTAATAAAGCTTGTTAAATGTTACCGGTTTCTGATCGATTATTACCAGTCTTCTTGCTATGGTGGTTATGTCAGCGTATTTTAGATGTCTTGCAGTATGATGTTATTTATTTATTTATTTATTTATTTATTTATTTATTATTATTATTATTATTATTATTATTATTATTATTATTATTATTTATTATTATTATTATTATTAATCCTTTTTCTTTGAAATTCGAACTGAGGAAGCTAATGTCGATATGATTTTAATTGTCCATCATCATCGTTACTATTACTACTACTACTATTACAATAACAACAACTATTACTACTGTTTCTGTCGCAGCGACTACTCGTAATAACGCTACTACCACTACTGCAGCTTCTGCCACTACTACTAATTCGTACTACTGCTACTGCTGTTACTACTACTACCACACTCTTATTGTTGTCACTGTTCTCGTTTCATGACTTAATTAAAATGAGAAGAAAATAATATAGAACAGATGATACGAAAAAGAAAAATGCACAATAACAACAACAAATAAAGAAATATAAAAATACGAATCTTTGTCTATATAATAAATGCTGATTAACTTATGACCTTGACATATGTAAAGCATTAGGAGATAACGTACAGCATTGCTGAAGAGCTGTATTATGGAAATATAACAATAAACAACAGCAGCAGCAATAATGATGATAAAAATTATAATATTGATGATGCTATTAGCATCAATAGCAGCAACGACAGCAGCGGCAGTAGCAGTAGTAGTTGTAGTAATACTTAAAATGTCGCATAATGCTGACTTATTGTGTTTTACTACTTGCATCATTTATTTCTTCTTCTTTTTTTTTTTTTTTTATTATTTGATTTATTAATTGTTCTCTACCTCTTATCCATCTGTTTATATTATAATTGACTCAGCAAAAACCAAAGTTCACAGTTGAAATCTCCCTACAAAAAAAACTTCCATCGAGGCTAAATTCCTCAAATAATTTCTTTTTATCAGTTCATTTAGTTTCAAGGATGAATGAATGAACGGACTTCAAAATAAACCTGTCACTTTAGGGGCGGATCTAAAATTCCGTGGGTGGGGGGGGGCTTTATTGTGATGATTGTGATTTTGAAGATGGTACTTGACGTCTTTTATTGTAAAATCCACAAACAGAAAATGGATAACAATATGAAAAATAGTAATAACGACGACAACAACAACAACAACAACAACAATAACAGTAACAACAATAATGATGATAATAATAATAATAATAATAATAATAATAATAACCGTAATAACAACAACAATAATAATAACAAAAATAGCAATAATAATAATAATAATAATAATAATAATAATAAAATAAAACATATACGCAGACAAACACACACACAAAAATAGGGGCGATGTTCGCCCGACTTGCTCCCCTCTGGATCCGCTACGCATTCCACGTGAGAAAATTTCATTGATTGAAATCATGGATCAAGAAGAAGAAGAGAAAAACAAAAAAGTGAGTTCACGACCCTTAGAAAGTAGTTCCGTCTAGATATCCTCCCCAAAATGGCGGGAAATCTGTGGCCCAAGTCTGACCTCGTCTAAAAGAAAAAAAATAATAAAAAAATAAAATAAAAAATAAAAATAAAAATGGAAATTTACAACTAAGCAATGTTTTTGTTGTTTTCTTGTGAATACAAACATTACTGGGGTTTGAAAGGTGACTGGGATGGGTAACATTTTATTTGTTCAGCTAGCGTCAGAAGTGAAAAGCTCAAGCCCTTCACGATGTTTGAAAAATATCAAGTAGTTTTCATTGTTGCTTCGGTTGGCTTTCAACTCTTGTTGTTGGGGTTAGGCAAAAATTCAGTGCATGAACTTGAGAGAGAGGGACAGAGAGAGAGAGAGAGAGAGAGAGAGAGAGAGAGAGAGAGAGAGAGAGAGAGAGAGAGAGAGAGAGAGAGAGTGTGTGTGTGTTAAGGACGCCTGTCATGGGCCCAAATTAAGAGTACGGGTAAACGTCAGATCTTCTGTAGCAGTCATAAAACATTAAATTTAAAATAATGTCAGACGATTCAAAGTTTAATGTTCATCTGTTCGTCCAGGCGTCTACATCAGTCTTTCCCATTATCAGTTTTTTATATATCTGTTCATCCTCTCTCTCTCTCTCTCTCTCTCTCTCTCTCTCTCTCTCTCTCTCTCTCTCTCTCTCTCTCTACACATACACACACACAAACATAAATATATAGATAGATAGATAGATAGATAGATAGATAGATAGATAGATAGATAGATATAAATAGAGATACAAAAATCAGAAAAATATAGAACTTTAGCCCCGTCATGTAACTGACCTTTGCAGCGGGCACCTAACCCTGCATATGGCAAGTAACCTAGCACCCCCCCCCTCTCAGAAACACCCGCCTCAATTTTCACAGCATCTCGCTGTTCGAACAGCCGCGCTAACTGTCAAAAGGCGCGAATCAGACTCAAATTAACACCACTCGCTATTTTTATGTTCTCGAATTCCTCAAGGTTCACGGGATTAACCGCCAACAGAGAGAGGCTGCTGAAAGGGACAAAAGAACGGAAAGATGGCTTCTTTCTCTTCTTTAGTTTGGCGTCGATTTCCAAGATTGTGACGTAATGAAATTGAGAGATCGGAATTCAGGATTGGTTTCTGTTATCTCCGAGGCTGGTCACTTTGGTTCTAACAACAGCAGCAGCAGGAGAAAAATATTTATCACACCATTATTACCACTATGACTACTACTACTTCTACGGCTACCTCTACCACAACACGAAGCAACCTCACCAATATTATCGCTACTAATGCTTCTACTACTGCTTCTGCTATTATTACTTTACTACTACTACTACTACTACTACTACTACTACTACTACTACTACTACTACTACTACTACTACTACTACTATAACTGCTACTACTAATACTACTCCAGCTACCACCTGTGCTATTGTTAGCACTTTTATTCTTACTACGATAACCATTTATTACATTTACCTCCTCTGTAAACATATTAGTTACTATTTCTGCTGCATGAATGCTTTCTATAACACAACAAAATATATCCAACAAAACACATAAGATTCAGAATAAAAAGGAGTTAAAAAAAAAAAAAATAACCTAAAAAAGAATAAATATCTTATCTGTGCTAAATAAAGAAAAGAATGTATTAAATGTGCCTGACGTTAGAAACAATAGCTCTTTCACTCAATCCTTTAATTCATCTTGAACATTGATATTGATAAATGTAAAAAGATTACATGATGTAAGTGTCAAAAGTCCAGTACAGACGTATTACTAAACTTTAAATATTTTAAAAAGTACACCAAATTAGGGAAAAATAATTCAAGTAACCCGACTGTTTTATTATTGTTGTTGTCACTGCTGTTATTGTTATTATCGTTATTATCATTATTATTATTATTATTATTATTATTATTATTATTTTGTTGTTGTTGTTGTTAATATTCTTGATACTGTGTTTTTATTACTATTATGAACTTTATATATTTATTGCAAGAAATAGTCTAAATATAATGTTTATTTTCAGTTTCCAACACTAATAGTAATAATAATAATCACAGTTATATTTCACTGCGTTCCACCTGTACTAGTTATTATTATTATTATTAATTTCATTATTATCATTATTATTATTATTATTATTAATTTCATTATTATCATTATCATTATTATTATTATTAATTTCATTATTATCATTATCATTATTATTATTATTAATTTCATTATTATCATTATCATTATTATTATTATTAATTTCATTATTATCATTATTATTATTATTATTATTATTAATTTCATTATTATCATTATTATTATTATTATTATTAATTTCATTATTATCATTATTATTATTATTATTATTAATTTCATTATTATTATTATTATTATTATTATTATTATTATTATTACTATTACTACTACTACTACTAAAATAGTTGGGCGTCACGTTGTGACGTCATTGCGTACAATCGTGAATATAATGAAATGTAACGTTTCCTTACGAAAACGTCACAATGTTTCAATGCAGTGAACCGGAAGTTGGCTCTACGAGTCGATTCTGATCAGCTTTGGAAAGGTCATGACCTCTGACTTTGAAACGAGACTGATATTAGATGAAGTTCTGGATAAAGCGCTTGACATACTGAACAGTCAACGAATGATGAATCCTTCGCCCCCCCCCTGTTCCGTTCTAGCCAGTTTACCCAGTGACCGCCGCTTCATGAGAGATTTGATTTTTTGAAAGAGCCAAGTTCACACCCTTAAAAATATGACAGTAAAACGTTACAAAAAAGCAACAACAACAACAACAACACACACACACACACACACACACACACACACACACACAAAAAAAAAAAACAGGTTTAAATAAGAAAGAAAAGAAGAATACAGTAACAGAAGAATAAGAAGAAAAAAAACAACGAATATCTGGAACGACCATGTTGAAGAAAGAAAGGCTGCAAGGAAGAAAACCAACCAATCCGATGACGATGAACAAGAAGAAATGAGGAAAAACGCAACACACAGGCCAGAGTGACAACACAACGACAACGGCATGTGTCACGACATCTGCCTGGATGGACGTCACTGACATCCTAAAACACTGACTTGCTTTTCAATTACGACGTGCACAACGGCACACACATTAATGCATTAACAAGACTGATTAGACACATGTGACGTCTGCAGTTCGATCGCGCGCCTTCAATTTCCTGAGCGGTATTACGTTGCAGGGAGTTGCAGACGACGTTTCAAGTGGAGGGCGGGCCTTCTTGTTTCAGTGTCCCCGAGGGGACTTAACTGGACTCATTGTTTAGCTGGAGAGCTGGACAGGAGGACTGTAATGGTGGTCATTAGAAACGCGATTGCGCAGTGTCTCAGTCACCAGGGGATGATCATCCAACACGAGTCAGAAGATTGGCTCGTGAGGTCATGACCCCGGTAAACCGGTCATCTGATCGCACCGGCGTCACGTGATTGGTATTGTTTTTGTGACAGCGTTGGTGATTGGGTGTCGGCTCATTAGTATTTGGGCTGGAAAAGGTTTTAACAAAGCTGAAGAGTTATTAAAGATTTCTTTCTTTCTTTCTTTCTTTCTTTCTTTCTTTTTAAATTTGTTTTATTTAGTGATTGTTTTTTTTTCTTCTTCTTCTTCTTCTTCTTCTTCTTCTTCTAATTGTTATTATTATTATTATTATTATTCAGTTTGCATTACATGTATTTCATTTCATTTTATTTTGTATTTTGTGAAATGGCTTAAAGATACTTTAAGTTATTAATAGTTCAATAATAATAAAAAAATTATTATTATTATTTATTTTTAATAGGATTAAAATTTGAAATATGAATAATTTTAAAGATTTTAACAGTACAATTTAAACCGTATTTGCGATAACCTGCCAAAAAAAAAAAAAAAACACACACAAAAAAAAAACGCTTTGCGATATAGTTACTACTATCTAAATATGTTTCATTTTCCCAGTAAACGAAGAGACTATAAACTGGCTATATACTTTTTAGTCCATGCATTTCTTTAATAAAATCAGCATAATATTATGTATCATTGCAGGGACCACGTGCTGCTGTTTCATCTGTGCAATGTCCTGGGTGCTGTTTAATACTGTGCAATGTCCTGGGTGCTGTTTAATACTGTACCGGTGTCGTTTTGGCGATGTTGTTGAAAGCAAAGTGGGAGGCAGGCATCCATTGATGTCATTTCCGCGCTGCACGTTTTCTGACACTGGATTCTCTGCTTTGTTTCCATCGATTTTAAATACACACAAAACCTTTTCCCAGATCTTTGATAATACCTTCTCCGTTACAGAAACCAACCTCACTCTATAGCACCTGCCGCTTCTTTTTTTTTTGGGTGGGGGGCGCTTTAATTTTTCCTGTTTTTTTAATTTTTATTTTGCTTTAAATTCAATATTTAATTAAAAAAAAAAAAAAAAAGATGAAAAAATATCCGTTTTATGATGATTTATTATTATTATTATTTCAGCATGGTCATTCTTAAACAAGACTTTTATAGGTATTGTGTCGGTATCGTTTCGTGTTGATGTGTTCAGAATGTAAGAATGTCCACCTGTACCGTGCTTCGTACCTAACTTAAGAAATGTTCCGTGTATCGGTCTATCGTTGTAACAATGATCAGTTTAGTCTGTATTTCTGTCTGTCTTTTAGTCTGTAATACAGTTTGAGAATCTTTTATCTGAAATGCTTGAAACCGGGTACGTTTCGGATTTCGGAGTATTTCGGATTTTGGAATATAAGCGTGAGAATAGCATCTACGTCTAAATATGAACTCCATTTATTTTTCATATATAGCTTACACAGAGAGTCTGCAGGATTTTTTAAAGTAATATTTTTAATCATTTTCTGCCAAAAATACTGTATAAACGCAAAAAAAGAAAAATAGCTAAAATCGTAAGA
>CM022671.1:31131249-31148749 GCA_012295275.1 Chrysomallon squamiferum
CACACAGCAACTGCTCTAGCTAAATACAGACTCCATTTTGATTTTTTTTTTTTTTTTTTATTATTATTATTACTATTATTATTATTTTTTTTTTTTGCTTTATAAGCACCTTCTCGGTTCTTGTATGAAAAATGCTTCACGTGATGCTCTGTAGTCAGGTGCGTGGAATCGGGTTTTTGCAAAGAGTTCAGCTTCTTAAACGAATTTCTTTTTATCACGTAATAAATTTTTGAAAACTTTGAAGACAAAACAGAAAAAAAAAAAAAAAAAAAGCGGTGTTGTTTAGCATTCATCTAGTTACATTAGAATTTATTTATTTATTTATTTTGCATATGCATAATCCGTACGTTTGTTTTTTTTTTTTTTTTTTTTTTTTTTTTATTGTCTTTTTTTATTCTGGAAAATCAGATGCTGTGTTTGTCGTATAAAATTATATCATTCAAAGCATGTTTCCCTCTCACGGGTTCTTACATAATTATATAACTGTGTATGCGTTGGACATAAATATCGCACGTTCTCTGTATGTATAATATACATGTTACACATACACACTTTTGTATATGTAACTTTTTCTATATGTCCTCACATTCACATATCATCTATATAAAACAATTCATTTAAGGGTTTTAGTATAGGTACGTTTATACAAAACCCTTAAATGAATTGTTTCAATGCATATATACATGAATAAACGTACATATGTATAATATACTAAAACCATTATATGTAACTTTTTCTATATGTCCTCACATTCACATATCATCTATATAAAACAATTCATTTAAGGGTTTTAGTATATTTATATATATAAAAAATATACGTTATTTTCATTTATCCGTTTAATCCTCTCTCTCTCTCTCTCTCTCTCTGATGTATTCATTCACTGCACAGTTCTCGCGAGGAACATGTGATATTATTTATTGCAAACGCAACCTGACACTGACAAGCGAGAAAGAATTTTAGCAAAAAGTCACGACCCACTGGCCTAATGGCCCAAGTTCAGGTCACTACGTACACGTTGTACGTGCCTCCTAACATTTGTGTGTGTGTGTGTGTGAGAGAGAGAGAGAGAGAGAGAGAGAGAGAGAGAGAGAGAGAGAGAGAGAGAGAGAGAGAGAGAGATGCACATCGAGTTAGTATCTTTATTTGTATTGAATATTTTTTTGTTTTTAATACATATGTATCTGATTAATGTAGTAGCGTCGCTGTCTGTCTCTCTCTCTCTCTCTCTCTCTCTCTCTCTCTCTCTCTCTCTCTCTCTCTCTCTCTCTCTCACGAAACAGTGTCAACATGTTTATTTTTGTTTATGGTTACCGTATCTCAAACATTAAATGTCATTGTTTTATTGATCTTTTTCTGCCGTGAACAGATTTCTATCTTGCTAATTAGCTGCTGACTACAGTTCAAAGAATTTGTGACCTAGAATTGTCACAACCTTTAAAAGTACATCCTCTGTTTGACCGAAAACACTTAACAATAACAATCAAAAAAAAAAAAAAAAATTAGAATAAATAATAAAAAAAGAAGAAAAAGTAACGGAACAATGTATTTAAAAAATATATAAAATAACAATAAAATAACAATAATAATAATAATAATAATAATAATAATAATAATGATAATAATAATAATAACAACAAAAAAAAATAATTTTTTTTTTTTCAATAACTGACCCATAACTTTTAACAAATGGCGGTGAATACAACAGACAACACTTAGTAAATGCGCAAAACAGAACAGACAGTACTCAGTAATTACGCAGAATACAACAAACAGTATTTAGTAAATGCGCCAAATCCAAATGACAATATTTTGTGTAGTCGAGGGGAATCTTCGTCCTTTTCCGGCGTGGAAGCTCAAGACTCGTAAGACGTTGATGACGTCACGACTGGAGATCGTTCTCCTGCGCCACTGCGTTCCTGAATATTGTCCAAGTCCTCGGACGTCCGTAAAGACAACAGAATACACGACAAAAACAGCACTGCAAGGGACGTATGATGTACACACATACAAACGTATCATTTTGTAAGTATTTAACATAAAGGCTTTTTTTTTCAGTGCTAGGCGAGTGCTTGAAATTCACAGCAGTCGTCAGCAAGGGAAATAAAACTTTTAGTGGTGATGATTTTGTGTGGAAAGCTGCGTGCACATCGTGTTCTCATACCTTTGATATTTAGCGTGGATCTCGAGCCAGAGTTTAAAGGTTCAAGATGAATTAATTTTAATGCATCAGAAATCTTTTTATGCGTCGAACTGTTTCCGCGTAATGTGCATTTGGACAATAAAGTGGATGAGACGAACAAGAGGACAGACAGTGGGGCATTGCATGTGTGTACAGAACATCAGAGCTGGGTTAAAGAAAAAAATGAGATGTTAAAAAAAAAATTAAAAAAAATAAAAAAATTGAGTGCGGTACTCATATGTATGACAGTGAATCATTAGCATTGCTTGTAGACACTGCTTCATTTGTTCAGAATGTGTGCGTGTGTGTGTCTGTGGGAGTTTTTTTTTTTTCGGTGTATGAGTGTGTATGATTGTCTGTGTTTGTGTGTGTGTGTCTGTGTGTGTGTGTGTGTGTGTATATGTGTGTGTGTGTGCGTGTATGTGTGTGTGTGTGAATATCAGAGAATGAATATTCTAATATCATACGTACAACGGATTACACTCTGCACACAGTCGAAATGCGAGAAATCACTGTCTTATCGCACAGGAATAAAAATGTTTTGTAAGCGTCTGAAAGATTCGACCCGAGGAGCCTCGGCGCCTCGTGTTTTTCAAACAAATCATTTCCAGCCGCTTCACTCGCTCTTGTTCAGTGTGGCTGTCACCGGAGCGTATCGAAGCGTGAAATATTTTGAATGTCACTAGTCAAAAGTTTTCACCTACTGATGACGCTTGTTTACGTCGTTGTTGTAAAACAGACGACAACGATGTCGTTGTCAATGTAAGTGTGTTATTTTGTTAACCCAGACAATAACAGGTTTGGATTTGCATCTCCCAGGCTGGTTCTATAGACTGATCCACGGGTAATTTGTTTAGAAGTAACAGTAATAATAGCGGGCTGAGTACGGCGAAAGTTAAAATTATTTTCCGATTAAGAGCGTGTTTGTGTGTTTAGTCATCGTTGTAGTCGTCCACACCCTTGTTGATGACGTTTAACAAGTGTGTATGTACTCAACTTAAAAGAGGGAATACGATACAGCCATGAGAGAGAGAGAGAGAGAGAGAGAGAGAGAGAGAGAGAGAGAGAGAGAGAGAGAGAGAGAGAGAGAGAGAGAGATAGACAAGAGATGATACTGATGGTGATCATGAAAGGAAAGAAAGAAAGAAAAAAGAAAATGAGGAGAAGAAACAGAGTAAAGAAGACTACTCTATACAGAGCACTGAAGTAAACTGATTGAAAATTAAAACATTTGTCTCTGCGTGTGTGTGTGTTTGTATGTGTCAGTGTCTGTGTGTGTGTGTGTGTGTGTGTGTGTGTGTGTGTGTGTGTGTGTATGTGTCAGTGTGTCGTGTGTGTATGTGTGTATGTGTGTGTGTGTGTATGTGTCAGTGTGTGTGTGTGTGTGTGTCTGTGTGTGTGTGTGTGTGTGTGTGTGTGTGCCAGTATGTTTGCATTTGTGCATGTCGGTTAATAAGCATGTGATAAAAACAACACCATTTTTTTTTGTAATATCTGGATATGTTTGTCCATACTACTACGCAAAAAGCAATCCAGTACAAACCTGCATATACAGTCATGTCAATAATATATATATATATATATAGAAAAAATGAAAAAGAGATTATGTATGAACACGCACAAACACGCAAACAACTCATTTCAAATGACACAGTGAAGGAGTAAATGTCATTTTTCACAGAACATTCACCAGGTGAAGGTGTTTTTCTTCCAGGGACTGACTAGTAGAATTATCTGCGAATGTTTTATTGTACGTTTTAAACAAGTCTGCCTCGTTGATGATTTACGAGTTTTCGAGTAATTAAAAATCTTTTCTTCTCCTCGTCCCTTGTCTAAACCGAGTAGCCGATAATGTAGTGGACGTGGTTTCCTCTTTTGTTATTTATATATAGTACTTAACCTTATCTTTCTACCTGTGTGTCTGTCTGCCTGTCTGTCTGTCTGCCTGTCTGTCTGTCTGCCTGTCTGCATGTCAATACATGTCACTCTAACTCTCTTTATATCTGTTTATTTTATTTTATTTTATTTTATATAGGCCTATATATATATATATATATATATTTTTGTGTGGTTTAGTCTGTCTTTTGTATCTATATCTGTGTTCTTCTTCTTCTTCTTCTTCTTCTTATTATTATCATCATCATCATCATCATCATCATCATCATCATCATTATTATTATTATTATTATTATTATTATTATTATTATTATTATTTTATTTTTATATTTTTTCACAAGGCAAATCATTTTAACAACCAGGCAAGGACATAATCCTGGTATTGAAAAGATAGCATTTTTTTTTTTCCCCAATTAAACTCTTAATATGGATATAATTAATTATTTCTATATTATGCCCCTCGTTTCCGCGAGAAAGATATCTACGAAGTGACGTCATAGTTGAATAACTGGGCCGCTTAGAATCAGGTTAAAGTCGTGACGTCGCTTAATGATGCTGATGATGACGATGACGAAGATGATCATGAAAAGTAGGGAAAGATGGATTCACTAAAATTAATAACCAGATCTGACCAGTAATAAAAATAATCCAGTCTCAGAATAAAAGTATTTAACATAAGTATGAAATAAAATAATAAAACAACGTAATAATAATAGTAACAACAACAAAAACAACAACAACAACAGTAATAGTGATAGTAATAAAAACAACAATAACAATAACAAAGCAAGAACAATAATAATAACAACAACAGCAACAACAACAACAACAACAGCAATAATAATAATAATAATAATAATAATAATAATAATAATAACAAACTGGTGACAACATTAATAATAACTAAAAATAACTAATAATAAACTTCACCGCTGAATAACTAAAAATAAACGACCCCACGCAATCTTTCAAATTCCTTCACACGCCCTTCAGTCAGAAAAGAAAAAAAAACAGACAGAATAAAAAAAACAAAAAAAATCTGCATAAACATTTACGTAACTGAAAAGAGAGAGAGAGAGAGAGAGAGAGAGAGAGAGAGAGAGAGAGAGAGAGAGAGAGAGAGAGAGAGAGAGAGAGAGAGAGAGAGATTAGCATTCACCGTTATACGAACTCGCAAAGAACTAACGCGTTATGTAAGTATAGCGTTTTGACTGTCACATATTTAACGCCTGTATTAAAATACACCTTCGCGACGACACACACACACATAACTTTCGATCTCCTACAGCCCCGAGACAGTTAACAGCGAAAATAGTCCCGTCTGCGTTGTACCTGAGAACCTCGCGCTTTTAAAGATCAAAGGTTTAGAAATGCCGGAGTCAACAACCTCAGCCCTGGTATGTCAGACGCCCGGCGGGGGGCGCAATAATTTAAAAAATATTTAAAAATATTAAAATTTTTTTTTTTTTTTTTTTAGAATGCGGTGGAATGAATAAACGGACAGGGGGTTAGAAGACTTAAAATAAAAATATAAAGTAATAGTCGTGTGAGATGTCGCTCTAATTTGTTTATGGCGGTGGATATATATATATATATATATATCAACTATTACTTTATATTTTATATATCTATGTATGTATGTATGTATGTATGTAGAGAGAGATTTGTAAGCGCGTTTGTGTTGTACATAAGTGTACGCGTACTTGAGTGTGCGAATATTTAAGAGAAAGAGAGAGAGAGAGAGAGAGAGAGAGAGAGAGAGAGAGAGAGAGAGAGAGAGAGAGAGAGAGAGAGAGAGAGAGAGAGAGAGAGAGAGAGAGAGAGAGAATGCACACTGCAAAAATAAAATAAAATAAAATAAAATAAAAATGGGTACATATTTACTTACCAAGGCTCACCCCAGCGGATCAAATCCAGCCTGCAACATATTTAGTAATTTTTTTCCATTCCAGCCAGTTCCCCATCTTAAGCACATGACAGCACTTGTCTGTGGAATAGTGCACGTGAAAGATACTTTACTGGTTTTATTAAAATGAAGTTTCTCTTAGGCCTTGGAATGACCAAAATGTCGGACACCCAGTAACTGATGCCAGAACATTGATTAGGTGTACTATTAAACACAACAAATATGTGATGACATTTTGATTCTTTTATAAATTGTTTAATAAATAACTCCCTGCATGTACTTGCAAAACAACAATTATATTTCGAAAACAAATTTGAAACCGGCGAGTCTAAAACATTTCTCGTTCCGTTTAGAAACAAAGTTTATATTTTGTATTATAATATTATCATTATCATTATCATTATCACCATCACCTTCATCATAATCATTATTAAACGTTTCTAATTCTTCTTCTTCTTCTTCTTCTTCTTCTTCTTATTATTATTATTATTATTATTATTATTATTATTATTATTATTATTATTTACATAACAACAAAATATTAATTCAGGTGACAAGGGGGTAATGTACGATAAAATGTTCTCAACGGAAATATAGATATATTTGATGTACACAGTATTTTGCTTGGAGGACATTTTTTTGTGTTTTGTTTATTGTCTTAGCAATTTCTTGACGCTTAAGAAAGAATCACCCCTTGGGCAGTGCTCTATAATGAGAAAAAAAAAAAAAAAAAAAAAAAAACTAGCTTTTTGAATTATTTCCCTCAATACCTGTTTAGGTCACATAGGTTAGCGACCTGTGTATGTTACCTTATATTAATATATTACCACAAATACTGCTGCAGCTATTAATGTCCCTATTATGGATGTATGGATTCATTTAAGTAGGTATAAATGTATATGTATGTATGTATGTATATATGGATGTATGTATGCATGTACGTATGTGTACAGATGTATACAGTGTATAAATGTATATGTGTCTAGCTGCACGTTAACCCGTACGTGTGTCTGTTCATCCATGTGTCTATTATATCTGTTTCGCTGTTCGTTTGATGTTGTATTAATTAATACGTTTGTAAAGTTTCCTGGTACACTAGAAACTATGTCAGTGAATCAAAAATCATGTTTTATGTCCAGCTGTCACATTTTTTTTTTTTCTGATTAACATGAGAGAGAGAACAGCTTACATATAATTTTCACATATAATTTATTTTTGTTTTTATTTTATTAATATTTTGTTGTTGTTGTTTAAAAATGGGTTAATGGTGTTTTGTGTCTGTTTTTGTTTTGTTTGTTAATCCAGTACAGTATACGCAAAGCTACCAGTAAAAGCAAAGTGCTTAACACCAGTCGTCCCTTGCTGTTTAACAAATTATTAAAGTTGTCTCCAGCTGACTTTAAAACACTGTGACCAAGAAAGTACATACAGCTGTCAGTATGTCTGTCTGGTCTGGGGGAATTCGTACAGTCTCCTTTTGGTCAAGCCCTGGTCAGTCTTACTTTGATGGTCATCATCATCAATGCAGTAAGAAACCACCGAATGATGACTTTGTGCACTGGACATTCACTGACAGGTCAAGTTTGGGCAACATTACATCTGTGGGCGACTGGGATTCAGCAGGATGGGATGTAAGCACTCTTTGACCAAGTTCTTTACTCTTAGGCAAAGTGCATTGTCCTCTCAAATCAGTAGTATTAATATGTCACAGGATTAACTACACAGATCGGGGTATAGTTATATGATATTGTACCTACCCCCTACCTCTTGAAGGAGCTAACATTTAAGACCTCTCCCCACCACCTCCCCTGATCCACCCTTTGTCGATATTTTCGTCAAAGCAGGTCACAGGTAGGCTAATAAATCTGCGCAGATTAATACCTGTTTCCTTAGAAAAGCACAGAAAGACTACAATAGATGTTTATATAAATCTTTTCTTGTCATTCTGCATACTTCGCCGCGGACATTAATAACCTGAGATTCAGTCACTGTCAGCTGGCTGAATACCCAGGTTTATTTCAGGCTTGAGATGTATTATAACGGGATCCATTAACCGTTATATTTTTTTATTATTATTATTATTATTATAGTTGTTGTTATTCTTGTGTGGCAGGCTTTATTGAATGTTAGAGTCTACTGAATATTGGTTACTGAATGTCGACCGATGAATGGTTGACATAAGGTGAATATCTCCGAACAACTGTTGTGGAGGGTGACAGTTTGTGTGTGTCTGTATTTGTATGTGTATTTGTGTGTGTGTGTGTGTGTGTGTATGTGTGTGTTTACGTTTGTGTATGTGTCTGTGTACACATACCCATCCACACACACTTCATATCGTCTTAGCAGATAATAAAAGAAATGAGAAAACATCACATTTATGTTTCACTTTTATCGACATCAAATGTTTCTTTTTCTTCTTCTTCTTCTTGTTTGTTGTTTTTGTAAGCTGTGTTGTTGTTGTTTTTTTTTTTTTTTTTTTTTTTTGCTCTCCTCGAAAAACCAACAAAGATCAAACACGTATATTAACAAAACAGACGATGACGAAAACTGATTAAGGTGATTATTTATTATTTTTAGCCGATTATTGCCGATGTTTGTCTTAACGCACACACAAAACACAAACCATGAAATAACGGGGTCATCTCACGGTGGGGGCAGGGAACGGGTGGATATTTTAAACCATATTTATTTATTTATTTATTTATTTATTTTTGTTACAGATTCGACAAACCTGGCGCTTGTGTTATGACACTAATCTATAGCATATTGTAAATAGCAATTTTAACATTCTAAATAAAACTATATATATTTTATATATATGCATACGTACGTACATGTATATGTGTGTGTGTGTGTGTGTGTGTACGTACGTACGTGTGTATGTATTAATGATATAGGAAGTAGAAGACATACATAGGCCATAACATGATTTATTTTGTGTATATTACCACATGTACACTTTAATGAGAAAAACAATAATTTGCAAGTATTTAAAAATTCCACACACACACACACACACACACACACACACACACACACAATCACTAGTTCAGATAAACATGTATCTATAATTAATATCGCTCTCATCAAAAGAGTATACAATAAAATTTCAGTTGGTCGGGTATTGACCTTTGTGATATTTTATTATTCAGTTGGACATGCCCTGTAGTAATCAAAATACATAAACAAAAAGAACAGTTTTCTTCAAAATAAATGTTTTATTAGTTTCTTTATTTATGACCGAAAAGTTATAAACGATTAGATTTTATACAT
The DNA here is from genome assembly GCA_012295275.1 of Chrysomallon squamiferum. Lineage (NCBI taxonomy): Eukaryota > Metazoa > Mollusca > Gastropoda > Neomphalida > Peltospiridae > Chrysomallon > Chrysomallon squamiferum. Next base: position 31,140,507 of record CM022671.1, read on the forward strand.
TTTGTAAATAAGTCTTTACCATAATTTTACAAAAACAGGTATATATTAAATACAGTTTCGTTTTAAATTTATATTATTATCTCTATTACTGCTACTATTATAACAACAACAACAACTATTTACTACTACTACTACTACTACTACCCCCACTACTATTACTGTTGTACTGATACATTGATACAACCATTCTTACAGTTGCAACTACTTTTCTACCTCTACAGCAACTTCTACTATTATTAATAATAATAAAGCTGTTATCACTATTTTATTTATTTATTTATTTATTTATTATCATCAACATCACAATATGGTATTATAAGAAGAAGAACAGAATAATTAGATAAATCTTTAAAGAAATGTTTATTAAAACGAAGCTTCGAGAAACAAGAAAGTAATGAAAGAAAATAACCAAGCTGAACTCATAAACTTCACCTGGAAACCAGGGTACCTGAATGTATCCAGATCATACAGACAAACGGAAAAGAAATGGTGTATTGTTGACGTCACACATACATGCTGCAACATTATCTCTAAATCAGTAATTATCAAAGGATTAAACAATACATTTTACATACACCCCCCCATAACTCGTTCACCCTCCTTCCGTGACACCCACACGTATGCCAGCTCCGAATGTTTTATTTATTTATTTAGATTATTTTGTATAATTACATTTTTGTACTAATTCTTTTTTGATAATGTCTTTTCTTCAAGGATTTTTATTTTTATTTTTATTTTTTTCATTTAAAATTCGAGGATTATTGTTATTATTATTATTATTATTATTATTATTATTATTATTATTATTATTATTATAAAATTGAATATAATTACTTAAAATAGTAATCACACATGATTGTTATGTAATAATAATAATAATGGCAATAGCAATAACAATAATAATAATAGTCATGTTGATGATGATAATGATGACAACAAAAACACCAACAACAATAAACATAAGAGGAAGAGAAAAGTACCAACCAATTCCAAAAACAGGAATAATAATAATAAAAAATTTACAAAAACAGGATGTTGTGAGTTTTAGCAGTTTCAAATGCTGATGATGGTGTCAGAGTTTCTGGTCACTAACCTAGGTTAATATCAGAGAGAGAGAGAGAGAGAGAGAGAGAGAGAGAGAGAGAGAGAGAGAGAGAGAGAGAGAGAGAGAGAGAGAGACACACACACACACACACACACACGTGTGTGTGTGTGTGTGTGTGTCTAAAATATATATATATTAACGTAACACATCTTTTTAAATTTATGTATCAAAGTCGGAATGTAAAACAAGACTTCAGTTGCTAATAAAATAAAATAAAATAAAATAAAATAAAATAAATAAAGCCACAAAGGAAAACTATGCTTTGTTTTTTAAAAATTAGCTTCGATGTCTCTAGAAAAACCTCGCGTTCAAGAAGAAAATTCTTCGTAAAGGTCAAATTCTTGTACTGGAAAGGTCATTTAATTATTTTTGTGTTTTTTTTTTTCGTTTTTTTTCGTTTTCTTTGACTTTTTCTGTGCTTCAGGGCAAAGATGACATGAATTTTCGTTGTTGAGTAATTAGTAACTTCTCCCCTACATATCGCCATTGGGAATTGTGATACTAGTACATTCCACCAATATCAGACGCTCTAACTCTCTGACATTAACGAAGATTTTAACGTAAAAGGTTTTATAATAGATGAAAAGATTGAATGAAATACATCTTTCGTATGTTGTTTTTTTCTCATTTTTATTTTATATATATATATAAATTATATTTATATAGCGTGTCTGTGCTTATGTATGTATGTATGTGCAGTGGCGGACCTACATTTTTCGAGCCCGGAAAACAGTTATGAGACTCCCTGTGTATTTCTTAAGTTACCTATCCCCGATCTCTCTTTTTGTGTGAGTGTAACTGTGTGTGTGTGTGTGTGCCTGTCTCTTTCTGTCTGTCTCTCATTATTATTCTTGTTGTTACCATTCTTATCATTATTATTATTATGTCAGTGATTCTTTATTTATTTATAGTATTTATTTATTTATTTATTTATTTATATTTGAATATTATTATTAATTTTATTATTTAATTTTCAATTCATCACAATCTGAATTCTGGATAATAATATATATCTGTTTTTTTAAATTAAAACAAATAAAACGTTATCTTCGTAGACAATGATAAATGATTAATTACAAGAACTCCGACTTCATACGAGGTGCACCGAGACACATTTGTTTGGTGTTCGTGTCATTAGCAGCAGTCGGGAAAGTTCGTTTCCCGAAGCGATAATCGCACTATAACGCTTCATTGAAAATGTACGTCGGGAAAGTTCGATGGTTTCCGCCCAGGGCTGAGCCTGAAGAAGAGTCTGAAGAGGTTCATTCTGCCACTTAACCCTCATTTCCTCTCAACGTCGGTAGCAGGGGATACGTCGTTTTGCTGTAGTACCCGGTAATTCAAGAGTCCCGGAAATGCCCCAACCTCTATGTCAAAAAGGACAACCAATCAGCTTTACGATTAAATTGGTTGATTTCTTTTTTTTTTTTCTTTTTTTTTTTTTGGCGTTTTAGGTTCGTTTCTCGATGCAGGTAGCTTTTTTTTTTTTCTCTCTCTCTCTCTAAATAATCTTTCAGTACTTAAACTCTGTCACATTTAACTTTTAAAGATCGACATATCTTCGCTCATTGTTAAACAGTCTGATTACGCTGTTTTTCTGACCCTGTTCATGTTCATTACCGATGGTTCGGAACCACTTTTAGACCGACTGAAAGTGGAAGGACCAGACGCTTGAAATTCTTTTAAGTTGTGATAACCTCACAGTTTATTTTATGTTATGACGGAGACACAGACAGACAGGAACACACACATACGTACGTACGGATAAAAAGATTAATGACCTGCCATGAACCCCACATTATGGGGTTAGTCTTTTTCCGGAAGTAAGATATTCATTGTGGTCTGTTTATTTATTTATTTATTATTGTTTCTGTAGCTGCTGTTGTTGTTGTTCTTCGTGAATGCCGAATATAGATTTATTAGTAGACATACTGTAATCGTATCAGATATACAGCAGGTCACATAAAATTCCATACATAGGAAAAAAAATAAACTCTCTTTTTTATATGAAAAACCATTTTTATTTATATAACATGCTCTACATGACTGCCATTATGTTGAAAACACATTTCAGTGTGTGTCCTCCACTGCTGAAGAACACGTTCAAGCACAGCTGGAGTTATGCTTGTAATGGCGTTTGTGATACGTTGTTTGAGATGAAACCATACGTATGGAAAGTTATGGGACACCCTGTAGAATAAAGAAAAAACCTTTCTCAGAAAAAGTAATCTAGCAGTGGTTTCGTAATGTTGCGTAACACAGAAATATTTGCTATCAAACTGGACCGTGAGAAAAGAAAACAGTGAAAATAAAAACTGACCAGTGATGTCAAGCATTTTATATGGGTTTTTGTTTGTTTCTTTGTTTGCTTATTTTATTTTATTTTATTTTATTTATTTATTTTTATTTTTATTTTTATTTTTTTATTTTTTTTACTTTGGTTTGATCACCACATTTATATAGTAGTAGCATTAGTAGCAGTAGTAGCAGTAGTAGTAGTAGTAGTAGTAGTAGTAGTAGTAGTAATAATAATAACTTCAAAAGATGAATAAAAATAATTAAAACAATAAATAAATTAGTAAAATGAATAAATGACGAATGAACGAACGAACAGAACAGATAAATAAATAAGAAAATACACAGAAAAAATATACACAGAAAAAATAAAATTAAAATTAAAAAAAAAAAAAACATAAAAAATATTTGAAAAATACTAATTAGCTATACTACTGTCAAAAAAAAAAAAAAAAAAAAAAATATTATTATTATTTTTTTAAATTCCTTGTCAGACATTGCGCACCCACTGGGCTTACTTCTGTAATGAGGCCTCTGAGCACAAACTCGTCAGTCAGAGTCAACAATGCCTAGCGGGGCCGAAAACCAAAGAATTAATTTTTCAGAGAAAGATGCGTTGCCTCCAGTGCTTCTCGGCGGCCTCACCGTGGCGGGCAACGTCCGCTGAATGACGTAAGCCTCTCGACTTCACCTTGATAAATGGATGCTGGCCAACGTCTTGTAGATGTAGGACAACGTCTTGTAGATGTAGGACATCGTCTTGCGGACAACGGTCACTTTTCTACTTTGCTAGAGGGGTGGGAAGGGGTCAAGGTTTGATGTCGTTTTTTTTTTTTTTTTTTGTTACTGTTTTGGTGATTGAATTTGTTCTTTTTATTATTTGTTTATTTCTTTCTTCTTCTTCTTCTTCTTCTTCTTCTTCTTCTTCTTCTTCTTCTTATTATTATTATTATTATTATTATTTATGCTGTTATTAATGTTATTTTTCTTCTTCTTACTCCTACTAGTGTAGTCGCTGAAGAGATTGTTGTATGCGTCGTAGTTGCAATGTTTTAAACTGGTACAGAGAAGGTAACTGAACAATAAATTAAAAAATAGAGAGAGAGAGAGAGAGAGAGAGAGAGAGAGAGAGAGAGAGAGAGAGAGAGAGAGAGAGAGAGAGAGAGAGAGAGAGAGAGAGAGAGAGAGAGAGACATTGTTGTGTAATAATGTTTTTGTTTGTGGTGTACTGAAATTGATATTTCATATGTCAGTTTAAAAATTACATAAATTATTACAAAAATCTATCTATCTATCTATATATATGTATATAAAGATCATGACAACCAATAATGATGAATAATCACCATTTCCAAGTTGAATTATTTGATTAAATCCTTGAAACATTTTGATCTGAGGTTCAAGGTATGACTTGGCAAGCGGCAGGCAAAGAACTTATCAACAGCTTATGTTTGAAAATTTAAGTCTTGGTATCAAATTTTCAACAAGGGCCAATGGATACTAAAAGTCTACGAGGGCACTGAAAGTTGTAGTAGTAGTAGTAGAAGTTGTTGTGGTTGTTGTTGTAGCTGCAACAATGCTAGGTATAATGGTAACTTAACGATTGCTATGGTGTTAGTGGTGGTGCTGGAAATAGCAGGACTATTAATAATAATAACAGTAATAGTAACAATAGCATCACAAAAGTAGCAGTAGTAGTACAGGTACTGGACCAATTATCCGGCATCCGGAAATCCGGAAAGACCAGAAAACTGGAAGTTTTTTTTTCCCGACGCTATTTTCATAGTTCACCAACACTGGTGTTGTCCTCACCAGACCGGAACTACTCTTTCAAGCCGCGCGGCGTTCCCTCACTCGCCGCATTGTTTACGTGTTGAGTCGCCACAGTTGTGTATCGTCAATTTTCTTTATGTTTTTAATTTTAAAATGTTTATGCCTAATTGTTTACGTATTTAGATGCTTTGGTACCAGAAAACCGGAAAATCCAGAAATCCGGAATGTTTCAGGCCCCAAGGAGTCCGGATAATTGATCCGTTACCTGTAATATCAACACTAGTCGTGATAGAAGTAGTATATAATTACACTTTTTTCTTTCTTTGTTTCTTTATTATTATTATTATTATTATTATTATTATTATTATTATTATTATTATTTTAAATTTATTCGCCTATCGTCACCACATTCAACGTTGTCAGTCTTTTAACGTAACAAGACGTTTTACGTCATAAATATATTCAAGTGACGTAACTGAAATAGTCTGATGACGTATTAATATTTTCCACGTTGCATAACGTCCATAAATAAATAACTAAATCAGTAAACAAACAAATGTTTTGACTTCCTCCTGCCAACAATACCACTAACAAAACAACAACAACAAACAACAAGCAAAATGACAATAATAACAACAACCAAGTTAATGTATATTAAATGTTGTTTTCTCCATTGACAATACTTCCACCCCCAGGTCAGCAAAGATCATTTTCCGGAGATTACTGAACTTCTCCGAACTGACATCCTCGTTAAAAATGTATTTTTGTTTATTTTTGCTTGTCGTTTTTCCGTTCATTAGGACAATTATTGTTATTATTAAATTTGTAGTATCTAAATTATTTATATTTTGTTGTTGTTATTATTATTACTTATTTTTTTTATTATTCTTCACTGAAGCATATAATGTGTCTGTTCTACTCCAATGGTTTGATAATTACATCTTTTTTTTTTATTTTTTTTTTTTTTTATTTTTTTTTTTTTTTGTTATACGGTTTGTTAAATTTGTAAATTATTTTAAATAATTGTGTAGTTTACAGGTTGACTGATATAATTATGATAACCAGTATTATTATATACTCCTATTGTCTGTTTGAGTATATGTCTTTATGTCCTTATGTCTATGTATGTCTAACTGAATGTACCCTTGTGTGTCTATATGTCTGTGTATTTATATGTCACTATGTCTATGTCTGTGTGTCTATATATCTGTATATCTATAAGCCAACATGTGGATATAATTGTCTGTTTTAGTTTATGTCTTTATGTGTTTATATCTACATATCTGTATGTCTATATATCTGTATATCTATATATCTGTATGTCTATATATATGTATATTTATATATCTGTATGTCTATATATATATGTATATCTATATAACTGTATGTCTATATATCTATATATCTGTGTGTCTATATATCTGTATATCTATATATCTGCATATCTATATATCTGTATGTCTATAAATCGATATGTCTATATATCTGTATATCTATATATCTGTATGTCTATATATCTGTATGTCTTTATGTCAGTATATTTCTCTCTAGGATCATCATTATATTAAAAAACGTACGCATTATAGTTAATTTTTAAATAAATATAATAATAAATAAATAAATAAATAATAATAATAATAATAATAATAATAATAATAATAATAATAATAATAATAATAATAATAATAATAAATTTTGTTACGTCACAGATAATTGTCTGAATGTAGTTCCCAAGGTTTGATTACCAAGACAAAGTCGAACTTGACAGATTTAAATATTAAAAATAAAATAAGTTTAAATTCAATTAACTCACGATTTAAACACAAAAAGTTTAAATTCAATGCCACAGACACAAATATCTCCAACTGGAATTTTATTTTATTTAACATACAAAAAACAAAACGATGGCCTTGATTATTTCCGTTTTCGCACGATGTAATCAAATATCAATGTCTCTGGCGGATCTAAGAGGGTGGGGAGGGGGCGTGGTGAGGTGACGGTGCCCACATCCTTTTAAGTTTTGTCGTCTGAATTTTTTTATAATTTTTATTATTATTATTTATTTTTACATTTTTTATTATTATTATTATTATTATTATTATAATTATTATTATTGTTTTTTTTTTTGTTTTTTTTTAATAATTATTGAATTTTTTTTTTTTTTTTTATTATTATTATTACTTTTAAATTTTTATATATATATATATATATATATATATATATATATATATATGGTTTTTTTTTATTATTATTATTATGAATATTTTGTTTTTAAATATATTCTTCCATTGACGGACGTACATCCACTCTGGTAACTAGGCAACAGTTCGCCCCCTTTTCAATTATTCTGGATCCGCCCCTGATTAAGTTAAATATAAAATCGAAATATGACGAGCAGTCTATTAATCCTAAAGCCAAAGAATGACGTCATGGCACCCAAATAAAGCCTCCAAGGTAAATATGTATTTTCTTCTTCTTCCAGCTAATTAGTATGCACTCATTTTTATCCCGTTCTGACCTTGGGGTTGACCCTGCTGAGACAAAGTATATCACTGTGTGTTTGCGCTTCTTCCACGTGTTCGTCCGCGGAAGTATTTTAAGGCGGTGAATTTGTAACACCATGAAAGAAGAAGCTAAGTGAGTCTACGAGTGTGCGTGTGAGAGAGAGAGAGAGAGAGAGAGAGAGAGAGAGAGAGAGAGAGAGAGAGAGAGAGAGAGAGAGAGAGAGAGATCTTTAATGTGTGTGTGTGTATACGTTTATATGGCATATATGTATGTGTATGTAGGTATGTATGTATGTATGTATGTATGCTCTGTGAAAGCTTTTCATTCTTTATTTACTTTAATCCGCACACACACGCACACACATACCCCCCACACGCACACACAGACCCCCCCCCACACACACACACACACGCACGATCAAAATAAAATAAAAAAATAAAAATAAATAAAACAGAAGGCCAAACGATTAAACGATTTCAGGGCATTTGCACCGAAAAAAAAAAAACATGTTCACATGTAAGAGTTACATAACAGTTTGATTATTTTTTTCCCATCGTCTTTCCAT
>CM022671.1:31151249-31161249 GCA_012295275.1 Chrysomallon squamiferum
AACGTGTGAAAATTCGACCACCTCTGTAATGTAAACACGAGGAGTAATTTGGTCGCATTGCTGAGTAGCGAAATGTCAAACAGTACCACTGTGAGAAAAATGTCCTTCTCAGTTCAAGGATTAAAGGAAAGAAATGGATATATATATATATACGTATGAAACAATATTTACATACAAATATATATATATATATGAAAATATTTATTTAATGCAAAATATATATATATATATATATGAAATAATATATACATACATACATACATACAATATATACATGTATGAAATAATATTTACATACACATATATATATACTAATTCAGGTGGTAGTATTTGCTTTATTTGTATGTATGTATGTATACACAAACACACAAACACACACACATATACTTAAATATATAATAATATGGAATAATACACACACACACACATCAGTAGAAGTAGTTCTGACAGCAGCAGTAGTAGTAATAATTTTCGTAGTACAAGTAGTAGTAATCAAAATACTAATAGCAGTAGTAGTAACAGTAGCACTGGTTATAGAAATAGGGCATTGTACGTAAGATGTATACCAGTACTAAGTACAAAGGGGTGATGTCAAAACTAGTGTAGTTACAATCGATATAGTCAACAGTGGGACCATTGTCCGTACTACTGAGTTGCAGTCAGTCAACGGGTTCGTTGCCTTTGAAACACATACACCGGTCAGTGGCCCTGTTTATATAAGTGACTGTTAAAGTGATTAGTGACCTCGACAAACTACCCGATGATGCGATTAAACTTGAAAAAAAAATCCCCCCCCAAAAAAAAATCCGATAAGTTCATCGACCACAGCGAACGTTAACGACTTTTAATTAAATATATTTTAGTTACATATAAATATGTGTGTGTGTGTGTGTGTGTGTGTGTGTGTGTGTGTGTGTGTGTGTGTGTGTGTGTGTGTGTGTGTGTGTGTGTGTGTGTGTGTGTGTGTGTGTGTGTGTGTGTGTGTGTGTGTGTGTGTGTACGCAGTGGCGCAGGAGGACAAAGTCCAGTCACGACTCACAAACCCATCAGATGCCGCTGACGAGACTTGAACGTATGACACCCATTCTCCCGCACTCCAAGGCAGACGACGTTACCGTTCGGCCATCGAAACAACCCTTTATGTGTGTGTGTATGTGTGTGTGTATGTGTGTATATGTGTGTGTGTGTGTGTGTGTGTGTACGTATGATCCTATTTATATATAGATATATTATATATATATGTAATTCATCACGGGCACAAAATACCCGCCCAACGAGAAAAACAGGACCTACCCCCACACCACACAGACACACTCGTTGATGTCTTTATCTCTCTGCGGTCACAAAGCAGCAGATGACGTCAACTCGTTGACCTAGAGGTCGTCAGGAACTCCCGTGAAGAGCCGAAAACCGGATTCATGGGAGTTGCTCGTTTCATTGATAAAGGAAGAAAAAAAGAGAAAAAAGTAAAGAAGACGTTTTGAAAAGGCCTCTCTGTGAATGTTAAACAAGTTTCTTAAACGATCATTCAGAAGAAAAGATAAACTGGAAAGATCAAAAGAAAAAACAAAAAAAGAATTTTTTTTTTTTTTTTTCTGTTTCATTTTTCATTTTGCTGTTGTTTCTTCTTCTTTTTTTTTTTTTTTTTTTTTTTCTTCTTCTATGTTTGATTGTAAGTACAAAGTTGTGTATGATGAAAGTTGGAATTGATGTGAACACGAAATAATTTCATGGCTCAGGGAAGCAGATTTCCACTGTCGAGAAATCAAAATACATCGATGAATAAAAATTTGTATATAATAAAAACAATGATAACAGTAGCAAAAATATAATAATAATAATGGAAACAACAATAATAACAATAACGAGAGAGAGAGAGAGAGAGAGAGAGAGAGAGAGAGAGAGAGAGAGAGAGAGAGAGAGAGAGAGAGAGAGAGAGACAGAGAGAGAGAGTAAGAGAGAGAGAGACAGAGATAGAGAGAGACAGAGAGTGAGACAGAGAGAGAGAGAGAGAGAGAGAGAGAGAGAGAGAGAGAGACAGAGCCGTCCCCTCTCCGTTCTTAGAGAGAGATCCAGAGAGACAGAGAGACAGAAGAGTCGGTGAGAGAGAGACAGAGACATAGACAGAGAGAGGAGAGAGAGAGAGAGAGAGAGAGAGAGAGAGAGAGAGAGAGAGAGAGAGAGAGAGAGAGAGAGAGAGAGAGAGAGAGAAATGACGATAGCCGTCCCCCCTCTCCGTTCTTTCTCGGATCCATCGTGTACTATTAAAATGTCGGTGTCTGTATACACACGTATTAGCTGGCGTGTAAGTACAGTGTATCTAGTTATGGTTCATTTAACTCGATGATCATTCTTGAGAAAACATTTTTTTAATCCTTTGGTATGTTGTATTATGTGTGTCAGCAGTACGAATATATTCTACATGAAATACCTGTGAAGTACTTTAGTTAGATTACTAATACAGGGGGTAGTAGTTGCTTTATTTGTACGTATCTATGTATGCACAAACACACACACACACACACACACACACACACACACACACACACACACACACATATATACAAGTTCCTACACGTACATATGCATAGTCGTACATACATGCACATAGAGATACACACACAAATATGTATATTTATATAAACATATACATACATACATACATACATACATACATACGTACATACATACATACGTACATACATACGTACATACATACATACATACATACATACATACATACACACACACATACATATATACGTACGTACATACATACATACATACATACATACATACATACATACATACATATACATACATACATACATACATACATACATACATACATACATACATACATACGTACGTACATACATACATACATACATACATACGTACATACATACATACATACATACATACATATATTTTTTTAACCTCGTTGACGGAAAATGCCTACCGAGATCTATTGTAATGTAACTATTTTTCGACAGTGTAACCTAGACAACAGCTGCCTCGATTTCATCTTCTCATTACAAAATTATATATTACTATTAATAAATTTAATACGTAACAAACTGGAAAGCAGATAATAGATAATACACACACACACACACACACACACACACACTCACACAGACATATTATTTCTATTGTAGAAAGGTATATTACTAACCGAAGCACACATACATACATACATACATACATACATACATACATACATACATATACATACATATATATACATATAGCCAGCAAGCAAAGACACACACATACACACACATACACACACATATACACGCTTACAAACATACATGTATACACCTCCATACAAACACACACATACACATACACAGACATATGCACATATACACACCTAGACACATCTACATACACACATACATACACACTTACTGAGAAACGTATGTTAGTCTGATTTGTTTTGTGGGTTTTGCCATAATAATATTTGCTATCATATCTATTCCGAGCGCTCTAAATTATACATGTACATAACTTAAAACAGAAATAAAAAAAGAGGCTAAAATTAGACAAATATCTAATTCGTTTCGTTTTAGAACTATGAAAATAGCTTGAAAAGCTCAAATGTTTAAAAAAAAACCCAGAGATACAGACACTTGGGGAGAGGCGGGGGCCGGTGGGAGGCGCGTAGCTTGAGGTAAAAAATGTTAATAAATATCACGTACACGGTGGCCATTATATTACAGTTATTATTCAGAGGTTTGAAATTCGTACATGGATGGAAAATGACTTTCCATATTTTAAAATGTGTTTACGTGTTTGTATGTATGTGCGTGTGTATTGTGGGTACGAGCGCGCGCGCGTAGGTGTAGTAGCCTACATGGTGACCGTGCAATAAATATATTTGGAAATACGCAGTAAACGCATTCGTACGTGCATTAGAACGTGAATGAATGCGTGCATTAATACAAAATACGCACACACACAGACACACACACATACACACACACACACACACACACACACACACACACACACACACACACACACACACAGACACACACACACACACACACACACACACAGACACACAACCACACAGAGTTCAAATCATGCCTAACCATTGATCGGTGGCAACACATTCTTACGTACATATATATATGTATGTATATATATGAATATTGCACTTAACTAATCAAAAGCCTTTGTCCGAAAAAATGTCGATAAATTACATTGTAAAAGATACAACATGTTTTCAGGCTTTGAAATCACCTGAAATCTAAATGTAAGAAACACGCCCCCACATGAACACTCTGATGCAGGAATGCGTTTAGAATAGTTATAATTAATAATAACAAAATCAATAACCACGTATATGTGTTCAAAGAATAAAAACGAACATAGATTTTGATATCGTATTTAATTAAAGTATTTGTATGTGCGCATGTGCGTGTGAATTTATCGTTACTTTGCGTTTATTAATTTATCTATATTTCTGTTTGTATATTTGTATGTATGTATATATGTGTGTTCATACGTGACTGTGTTTATGTGTGTATGTTTGTGTGTGTGTGTGTGTGTGTGCTTCGGTTAGTAATATACCTTTCTACAATAGAAATAATATGTGTGTGTGTGTGTGTTTGTGTGTGTGTATTATCTATTATCTGCTTTCCAATTTGTTATGTATTAAATTTATTAATAGTAATTTATTAATATGATTTTGTAATGAGAAGATGAAATCGAGGCAGCTGTTGTCTAGGTTACACTGTCGAAAAATAGTTACATTACAATAGATCTTGGTATGCATTTTCCGTCAACGAGGTCAAAAAAAACAAATTCATAGTCATCGAGTCATCAGATGTGGAGTACTTGTTGGATCGAGAAATAACGCAATAAACTCTCCGCGCCGTTCAAAATCAGCCAATAGATGTGCTCCCTTCAAGTGACTTACATATTATTTTTGAATTACCATATATGGAAAAGTGTCTGAAAAGTGAACAGCAAGAACAAAAATAGGATTAAATTTACGATTTTGCAAGATTTTAATTCGGTTTCTTTTCTTGTCTCGATTTGTGTGCAGTGCCGTTTTCATCTTAAATCAGTAAAATTAAGAACCCTATTTACAGACAAGAAAACGAGTTAATTAATAGCTACATTCAGTTTTTACGTAGCAGTTTGAAAATGCACAGGCCCCTTAAATATGATAATGGAGATACAGTCACTTATTCTCAACGTAAGTTTTGAATTTCTTTTCAAGACCCTACAACGTAGCATAACAAATTCACACACACACACACACTTAAATATATACAAGTTCCTGCACGTACATATGCATAGTCATACATACATACAAACAGAGATACACACAGAAATATATGTATTTGTATAGCTATCTGTGTAATAAATGGACGAGTAACATACAGAAAACAATCCTGAACGTACGGTCTAAATGTACTGTAATCGGCAGTGGTAAAAATGCTTACGAGCTGATCAGCATCAGCAACACAATTCATATTTAAACATCCTTTCGTGCTTGAAATTTAGAGAGTAATATTTAATGATTTAGTATGTTGGTCTGTATGGTAGTAGTAGTAGTAGTAGTAGTAGTAGTAGTAGCAGTAGTAGTAGTACCACTAACAGCAGCAGAAGCAACAATAGTATTAGAAAAACCAGCCGTAATAACAGTAGTAATAATAGTAGTCTTAGTAGTAGTAGTAGTAGTAGTAGTAGTAGCAGCAGCAGCAGCAGCAGTAGCGCTAATAGCAGCAATAAGTGTAGTGACAGTAGTAGTAGTAGTAGTAGTAGTAGTAGTAGTAGTAGTAGTAGTAGTATGATTCTGGTTTATCGTTACCTTCAAATCAAATTTTTTACATCAATATAACTGCACTAACAAACTGAATGCAGTAAATAAACAGATTATATAATCAAAGCTGCCCATAAACTTGAGCGTGATGTTTATTTTCGCGTTAAATTGTAATTACGTATTTTCCACCTTATTTCACGACCAACTCACGCAAAAACAACCAGACCGTCACGCGTGTCCCTGGGTGCTGCAAACCTGTCATTAGCTGATTGTCGTCGTCTGCGTCGGTTAAACCAGACTTAAAATGACCGCTCAGCACGTGGAACAATGCACCGCGCCACGTATGCACGTGCGAATCGTCGAACGAGGTCACTGGGTGTTTGTTGCACGCGACGCTCGTCTGCCGAGTTCATTGTCCTCTTTAGGTATTGTTTGTTTCTTTGCAGGTGCCCGAACCGTGCCTCCCACGTGCACTGAATTCAGTGTTACGTGCACGTGGAAATAACGCACGCTGCAAAGTTAGCAAACTGCTTGTGTAACAGCAGATCTGAAGTTGTTTACTGGCTTCCATTATTGGCAAAACTGCACTTTTCGAACTGAGCCAGGTTTACAGAACAATACAAAATTAATCAATGGAAGGCATAAACATGACAACAGATTTCATCCAGTCCATTTATCTATATATATATATATATATATACAAAGAACGCCATTTTGTTATATAATGTTCTATATTTATATTTTCCTTTTGAGCTAAATCTGTTTTATAGTCAATACAGCAGCAACAGCAGTAGTTGTGGTGATATAGTGGCAGTAGAGATGGGTGGTAATAATAGTGGTAATAGCACGATGGAGTGGTGATTGTGATGGTAATAGTAACAGTAGTAGTAGCAACAGTATGTTTCATTTGTTTTTCGATACGTGATATTTTGCTATGTTTTATCTGTTTTAAGTTTTGTCCTGGTTAATGTACAAAATAAACACTTTAAAATGATATTAATGTCATTGCTGTATGCAGTCACCGTCAACGTTCCCGTTAATTTTTCCAAATCGCTGAGCGGAATGTTTTATGCTTTGAGCAAAAAAATAATGGAAACGTTCGTCTTTTGTAAATTAAAATGTGACGCCACGTTCGGAGTAACTCGACACAAATACAGCAGACGCGCACAGTGCACTTTTAGAGGGAAACTTTGATTACAGCGTATATCTGCGTATACGATCCAAACCTGAGGTCTTTTTATTATTTACGCCAAAGATAAAACCCGAACTTTGTTTACCCTACAGTTTAGACTGACCCAAAGGGATGGTGATCAGTTAAAATGTCTTGGGAAAACCGTTGTTGTTATTGTTGTTGTTGTTGTTGTTGTTATTACTGCAAAAATAGAGTGGGACGTAACTCTTAAGAAGTGGTGGGTCATCGATATCTCTTCGTTGACAAATTGAATTATTTCTCGTTCCAGCCAGCACTCGCCAAATTAGAGTAACACAATACTGTAGGATGTACTGCCTTGTCTCTGGGATGGTGCATATAAAAGATTTAATGCAGCTAATTTGGAAAAGTTGCTCATGAATCTTTTTTTTTTTTGTCTCTCGTTATTTGAGCTTCCGACGCTATATAACCGAAAATAAATTTGCGTCATTAAACAGAAAATTTCCTTCCTTTTTTTACTGGAGAAGACGTGAAATAGTCGAATCTTGAAATAAAATTATTTCATTCTGATTAGTGAAGAAAAATGCTAGAGAAGAAGAAGAAGAAAAAGATGGATTTCTCATTGTTCTCGTTTGACAAGGTCACGCTGGCAAATACCGCGGGGAATGCGGGAGAATGGGGGTGCTCCGGCCAAAGATAACTCCAGTTCAAGTAACGGCACGCGAGCCGACGTCAGGTGATCGGTCTGCGCGTGGCACGGTCTGTCATATTTCTTTTTTCTTTTTCAAAAATAGCCTGCCCTATTGCCCCCGCCACCACCGTCCCCCCGCCATGCGCGCGACGACGCGTTCTTGTCGCTTTTGTTTGCGTGTCTGAATTTCACGGCCGAAAAGCAAACACCAGACATTATTTTCATGCAAAATTCGCTAAGACGTTCTATAACAAAGAATTTGCGCAGTTTGGTTAAGGCAGCCAAAACATTCGTATTTTTTGTCACCGTCTTTCTAGAAATTTGCTAAACGTGCCTAAAATGTTCTTTACAAACGTGACCTTTGACCATTTGCATTTCATTTTTCGGAGAATTTTATGTTTTTTATTTTTTTTAAATTTAACAAGGTCATGGTCAGGGTAATTACGTAGCAGCCAGTTGAGGTGTACTGTAATAAAGGAATGTTAGAGTACAAATGATATTCAACAACAACGGTCACAACGACAACAACAACAACAACAACAACAACAACAACAACAACAATAATAATAATAATCGTTATTATTATTATTATTCAAGATTACTATCTGTGTGTGTGAGTGTGTGTGTGTGTGTGTGTGTGTGTGTGTGTGTGTTCTTACTACAGTATATTTCTGAACTTGACATAAGTGTACTAATATAATGTCCCCTTTTTAAACTTACAAAAAGAAAAAAAAAAAAAAATCGGACACAAGGACGCTGGGAACACCTTTAGAGGGTCAAACGAAGATGAAACAAAAGACGATACCTTTACAATTTTTATATGCGTTTATTTTTATTTTTGTTTTTGAAACGTGATCGCGTTTAAAGATGCCGCAAGATTAATGTCACTGTTTTTTTTATTTTTCAGATGTGCGTATTATATAACAAAGACCTAGTGATGTTTAGGAGGACATCCTTTATGCACTTACTAATCGTTCTCTTCACTAACCTACACTAGTGTGGAAGTCAAAATGTTGGTTAGTGTCTAAAGTCGGTCGTTGCCTTACATGTTGTATAACCGTGGATTAAACATAGCAGTCACTTCATTATTAAATTATTATTATTATTATTATTATTATTATTATTATTATTATTATTATTATTTTTTGTGTGTGTGTGTGTGTGTGTGTGTGTGTGTGTGTGTGTGTGTGTGTTTATGTGGGTGGGTTGGTGTGTCTTCTGAATATTTCCTGTATCGACTTATTACAATTAACTGTCTGTATCTCTGTACGGGTGTACATTGCGTCTAAAATAAATAAATGAATAAATAAATAAAGTAAAAAACAAAAACGAATCGACTATAAATAAACTCTTGTAACTTACAAACACTTGACACCAGACAGCTTTATCTAAACGTTTGTAAACAAATACGGCATTTTTGCTTATATTAAAGTCATTTTTCATCGCTACACACAGGCGAAAATAAGCGAGCATTCTCCACTTTCCTATCGCCGTTCTGCAAACAAACAAACAAACCAGACGAAGTCTTACACCGCGCGCGACCCTCAGCAGCAGACGTCTGCTCCAAAGACGGAAAGAAATTTGATGAAATGTACTTGATTAGGCACAATCTCATCGTCGTCTGCGAGTATTCATCTGAAGTAAAATTTCATCGTCTGCCACTATCGCGATTGCCAGACGACGTAAGTGAGAAATAAAATCACTCGAAAGACACGTCGTCTTGTGAAGCCAAAGACTCGGTGATAAAAATCTAATTTAAAAAAAAAAAAATTTAAAAAATAAAATAAAATAAAATAATAATAATCTGTTTTGTATGGTCGGGACAGAATGTCAGTGTATTATATTATTAATAAAAAAAAAATAATAAACTTGTATGTTAGTATCAGTTTTCCTCAAGAGTGTGATTCATAACTGGGTGCAGACGATTGTAAAAATATTTACACAAGTGAACTTATTCAGGAATGCGTTTCACGGGAAAGATTCTGACAGAAAAGTGCTCTGTATTAATGCAAGTTTCTCAGAAACATTTCTCTCTCGGGCAGACCTGAAATGTAAATTATATCTGTTTAATAATCTACAGTGATGTTACCGCCTGCTGCAACAACGACCTGTTGTGCATGCGGTGGATGCAAATGATTTCCAAACTGGAGAGCTCATCATTTGATCCTGCTGTCGTGGACGTACGATTCTGACTGAGGGAGAGAGAGAGAGAGAGAGAGAGAGAGAGAGAGAGAGAGAGAGAGAGAGAGAGAGAGAGAGAGAGAGAGAGAGAGAGAGAGAGAGAAAGCGCCCTCACAAATTCGGAAAAACAGCGAGTGGGGGAACTGAGCTTTTTAATTTTTTTATCTTGCCCTCTCCCTTTAGTAAAAGAATC
>CM022671.1:31166249-31168749 GCA_012295275.1 Chrysomallon squamiferum
AATAATAATGATGATGATGATGATGATAGCAACAACAGCAGCAGCAACAACAACAACAATAATAATAATAAATAAATAATGAATGAATGAATAAATAAATAAATAAATAATTATTTTATAATGTTTCTAAGCGTAAGACTTTTTTTTTTTTTTTTTTTTTAAAATCGTTTATAAGTGTTTAAATGATCTTAGAAAGTTTATAAGCGTTTAAATGATCTTGGAAAGTTTATAAGGGTTTAAATGATCTTGGAAAGTTTATAAGCGTTTAAATGATCTCGGAAAGTTTATAAGCTTTTAAATGATCTCGGAAAGTTTATAAGTGTTTAAATGATCTTGGAAAGTTTATAAGCGTTTAAATGATCTTAGAAAGTTTATAAGCGTTTAAATGATCTTAGAAAGTTTATAAGGGCTTAAATGATCTTAGAAAGTTTATAAGCGTTTAAATGATCTTAGAAAGTTTATAAGCGTTTAAATGATCTTAGAAAGTTTATAAGCGTTTAAATGATCTTAGAAAGTTTATAAGTGTTTAAATGATCTTAGAAAGTTTATAAGCGTTTAAATGATCTTAGAAAGTTTATAAGCGTTTAAAATATTTAAACATTTATCGGCTAAACGTTACGTTGTGATGATTCAGTGAAGTAAAGTCAAACAGCGGATATTTAAATAAACACGCCCGTTTGAGC
The DNA here is from genome assembly GCA_012295275.1 of Chrysomallon squamiferum. Classification (NCBI taxonomy): domain Eukaryota; kingdom Metazoa; phylum Mollusca; class Gastropoda; order Neomphalida; family Peltospiridae; genus Chrysomallon; species Chrysomallon squamiferum. The sequence continues at coordinate 31,166,933 of CM022671.1, forward strand.
ATGTCATTATGTTTAGGGTTTTTAAACAGTGGGGGTCGGGTGTGCTCGAATAGATCGGCAGATTCCTTAAAGACACACCTTGTTATATTCTTATATAGCGATAATCTTCTTAATCATAATTATACAAAAAATAAAAATAGAAATAAAAATCATATATACACATTATAATTTAAAGAAGTAATGTTTAACATTACAATATGTTATTACTAACAATCAGTATAAATCCTGTGTGTCTGTGTGTGTGTGTGTATGTATGTATATATATATATATATACACAGACATACATGTGTATATAAACATATATGTGTGTGTATAAATATATATATATGTATGTGTGTGTATGTGTGTGTGTGTGTGTCTGTATACATATATATATGTATACAGACACACACACACACACACACACACACACACGTTGTAAACGTTTCCTGTATTATATACAAACTGAATTTAGAAGGAAAAAAAAGATGAAGAAAAAGATAAGAAAACACTTTAAAGATGATCTCCTTTGATTTCTCATACTGTGGTCCGATCATTTATTTATCTATCTGTCTATCTGTCTATCCATCTCTCTATCTATCTATCTATATATCTATATATATATATACACACACACACACACACACTCACACACACACACACACACACACACACAAAACAAAACAGATATAGATACAGATATGTGTGTGTGTGGTTTTTTCCTTGTTACTTTTTTCAGACTGTTTGATAAAGACATCAAAGACGTCTGGCCGAGGTCGTGTGTGTGTGTGTGTGTGTCTGTCTGTGTGTGTGTTATCAGTGTGTGTGTCTGTTATCAGTGCTCGCCGACCTGGGAGTAAAATTAGACACGCTTTTATGCATGAATCGAATCAAAGGACGCCATTTATTTTTTTATCCCTGTAAGAAAATTCACGCAGACGTGACCTCGAGTTCATCGATGGCTTTGACCACCTAGTCAGTCGATACGTCTGACCTCGGGGTCACAGCTGGGTCTTTGCATATAATTTATGTATATCATATATATATATATATATACACAGAGAGAGAGAGAGAGAGAGAGAGAGAGAGAGAGAGAGAGAGAGAGAGAGAGAGAGAGAGAGTGTGTGTGTGTGTGTATATATAATTAAATATATATATAGTGTGTGTGTGTGTCTGTTTTCAAAAGAAGAAGAATATATATTCTTCATCTGTATAAACAGAAAATTCATGAAATATTATTTTCATTCTATATTAATACTGCGTCCCGTGGTAACGACGATTCAGACGTTGAGAGAAGAAGACATCCACATCGGCCACATAGTGTACTCTTTTTTTCACCAACAGCAAGCATCTTTTATGTTAGTTTTCCTAAATACACAGAAAAGTCGTATTTTCCATAAACCACTTACGGAGCACTGGTTTGATCGGGATATAGGATTGATTCAAATACCAGTTACTGCTCTAATCAGGTTTCTAACACTTCACCCATAAAGATCGATTGAAGAAATAAAGAAAAGAAAAGGAAAGAAAGAAAGAAGGAAAAAAAAAAGGAAAGAAATACAATAGTTATATAATATGTCAATATTACAAAAGTTATGCAATATGTTTTTATTCAGTGTGGAGTTTCGAACCGTTGTACTTATAACCTATACTTTCTCGTGACATCAGAGAGTGGTTTTAGCTTAAAGAAAATAAAAAAAAAAAAAAATTAGAATAATAAGCCAATTTTCAGCGTCTCCATACGATTTCTTATTAACCTCCGGTGTCAAGGTTCGATCCACCGTACTTATAACCAATACTTTACGTAAATACTGCAATGCACTTTTAGCTCAAAGAG
>CM022671.1:31178749-31183749 GCA_012295275.1 Chrysomallon squamiferum
ATATTGTCTTTGTGCAGAGTCTAATTCAGACGTACATGAGACAGAGAATATTCATACCTATTGACGTACATATACAAATATATATAGATATATAAGTAAATGCAGTTTGAAACCAGTAAATATATAAAGTACTAAGTTAAAGCTAAGATATGTGTGTGTACTTGATGACATGTTCGGTTGTGAAAAGTACACAGTGAACTCAGCGATCGTGACTTGTCAATTTCAGCACAGTGGTAATCAAACACTCGATAAATATTAAACACCATGACAAAAAAACATTCTTCTCTCTTCAGGCCCCGCTCCACAGTATTCATCGGGAGGACTGCAGAGAACAGGTAGATCAATATTATATACCAAAACACACACAAACATACATACATATACATACATACATACCATATACATACATACATACATACATACATACATATATATACATACATAATACACACATACACACATACATATACATATATACATACATACATACATACATATATATATACATACATACATATATACATACATACATACATACACAAACACATACATATTAAAGTACACATATATATCAAATATATATATATATACATACATACACGCACAAATATGCACTTACATAACTCAAAACATATCATGAAAAAGCTTCATCATGTACAGAGAATTCCAAGTTTCCCCTGTAAAAATTAACGTGGATCCGACCCTCTTTCTTACTAGCTTTTATTTACTGACTATGAAAATTAAAAATTCACATGATTATCCCTGTATCTAAACAACAACTCATGCAAACACAACGACCATATTGACTTTATATACATTTCATTTCTGTCGCTTTTCACCTCGAGAGAGAGAGAGAGAGAGAGACACCGAATACGTCTATGTTCTTTTCACGATGTCATTTTCAAAACGGAGTCGGTTTCGCCGACGACATCAAAGAGCTGTTTAGACAGACTGTGTAACAACAACACACGCCATTGATACGAGGCCGTGTCGCATGTCTTGATGACGTCATTGCGCGAAATCCGATCCATTCAAGTTTTCTTAGTGTAAACAGACTCCATTCTGTGATCGGCCTAATGAGAGCAGTATGTGTTGTAAGTAAGGAACGCGAATAAGCGCTTTCTTGTTGTGTGGCTGATACTGGATGTGTCTGGGTCTTTTTTTTTTTTTTTTTTCTTTTGTTGTTGTTTTTTTTCCTTGTAGATGTGTAATAATGACATTGTACACACGCACATACACACACAAACGCACTCATATACTCACACACAGACAGAGTCATTCATATACATATGTATATGTCATTCGTATATATATATATATATATACACACACACATATGTGGACTGACACATACACACACTCATACATACATATATATATACATACATACTTACATACATACACGCGCGCACACACATACACACACACATACATACGATCATACATACACATAGACATACATACATACATACATGCATACGTACAAACATAAACATAACGAATGAACGTTTAATAACCAAAACAGACAGACTGACAGAAAACTGCATCCTTCTTTACCAGACATTCATACATAGTTCTAGATGTATTCTTTCCATTTCTCCTTCATTCTTTCGCTTATACCTTTTCATTCCTTCTTTCGCTAATTCATTCACTCTTGCACGCATGCCTTCACTCTTTCTCTCAGCATCGCTGCATCTTTATTTCTTCCGTTTCTGCAAGCTAACGGTTTTCCGCGTCTTGTTTCTTTTGTATTCTTTGTATTCGACTCGATCTTCACGCGCATAATTTCCAGTCGCCACAGATTAAGATATCTCGAGACACTAAAAAGTCCGTCCTATCAGCTGAACAGCTTTCTGTCTGTCGAGAATACTTCCGGCTAATCTACCCGCCACCCCCCATCCCAGCCAACCCCTCCCCGTCGCGGCTCTCTTGAAAAGGTTAAAGAGAATCTCTTCCGTTATTGGCTTTTATCGATATTAATTCAGACAAAACAGTACTGCGCAGTTCAGTGGTTGTGGTGTTGGTGTTTGTTGCTTGTAGTCGTTGTTATGACGATGACGACCGAGTAGAAAAAAATTAATATTATCTGAATTATTTATTATAATTTTTCTTCTGAAAGAGAGAATGGACCTGAACGAAAGAATTCAAAATCTGTGCTTTCGTCTCTCTTCTCTCTCTCTCTCTCTCTCTCTCTCTCTCTCTCTCTCTCTCTCTCTCTCTCTCTCTCTCTCTCTCTCTCTCTCTCTCTCTCTCTGTTTGTCTATCTGTCTGTCTATCTGTCTGTATGTCTCTGGCTATTTAAGTGTGTGTGTTTCAATACTTTCAGATGATTGCATTGCATATGTATTAACTGGATTACTTTCATATTCTGAAATGGAACGTGATATCGAAATTAAATGAAAATGATTCGTTTTGGTTCCGTTATCAATAGATCACGTGACTCTTCCAATAAATGGAGAGTTGTCGGGAGATTAATTCTTGTACATTGCAGGAAATAAATGTCGACCTATAGACAGATCATCATGACCTAAGTTTGGGTCACTTTGTCTTTTGTTGTGTACTTATAGTTAGTTGTCTTGTCTATTTTACATTATTTTAATCAGTTTCGTTTTCTCGTTACAACTCACTTTTAAAAAAAAAAAAAAAATAATTTTTAATATACGTACATTTATTCTCTCTCTCTCTCTCTCTCTCTCTCTCTCCCTCCCTCCCTCCCTCCCTCCCTCCCCCTCCCTCTCTCTCTCTCCGCCTCTTTCTCTTTCTGTTTAAACACACGAATACATTTTATGCGCCGCTCTTAATTCAAGATCCGTCGTAGATTATGCCGTTGTCGTAGTTAATATGCTGCGGCTTTTGTCGGCGTCATAGAAGTTTTTAAACACTTCCAGACTTCTTGACCTCGTTTTCAGGAAATCTTGACTACAGAAAAATGTCTGCGTACGGACAGGAACGTCATTGATTTATTGATTTTTCTTTCCTTTATCGACCCAAGCAATGTGTATCAGTTTTCAGATAAACCGACATGTGTGTTCCACTGAACGATTTTTTTTTTTTTTTTTTTTTTTCAAAGATAAGACTGACAAATGATTTTAAATAGGTGGAGTTATATCTGATGAATTTAAAAATAAAACAAAAAAAAACAAAAAAAAACATAAAATTAAATAAATAAATAAATAATAACAGTAACAGTAACAGTAGTAGTAGTAGTAGTAATAATAATAATATCAATATCAATAACAGTAAAAATAACAATAACAATAATAATAGCAATAATAATAATAATAATAATAATAATAATAATAATAATAATAATAATTAAAGAAAAATAAAGATTTAAAAAAAAAACACGAATGAATAAAATGAGAAGAAAGGATGGACGAATGACAAACAAGAGAGAAATATTTATCATGGCGGGATGTTTTCCTTCTCAAAGTTTATTCCGCTTTTACTGTTCCAACTAGTGCGCAGATACTGGGTGTACCAAAAGCCATAAAACATCATGTTACTCTTTGTCACTGGGAAAACAGATATCAAATCTCCTAGCTGCTGTAAGTGCATACATGTATACGTATAATCTCTCTCTCTCTCTCTCTCTCTCTCTTCTTGTTCTTCTCTTCTTATTTTCTCCCTCAGTATCACTTTAGATTCTGTTCCCTCCCTCTGAGGAATGGTTTCGAGTCAGACGTTAATATTCGTCTCCTTTTATCGAGACTTAATCAAATTCGTCTGATGTTTTCGAGACAATACGTCGCTTAATCGAGACTATGCAATTACAATTTATACGAACAACACAGAGCAGCTGAAGACAATTCCATTCACCATACCAGTGGGAACACAACTAACAAACCACATCAATTAATCATTAAACTATATGACTTGTACTGAAGAATGAAATGCGCATGCGCGGGACAAAAGGTCGACGACTCTGCGGCATCTGATAAAGATAATGCAAATGAATTAAGCCTGTGAGATTCGATAACACCAAATTAGTGCTGTTGTTAGTACATTAAGTTATCAGTTAGAGAGAAGCAGAGTTTTTAATTACCCTCATTCATGAAGTATTTTTTAAAGGACGTGCTTTTTGTGATATCAGCTCGGATATCTAAATATTATTACTTCAGTTATTAGCGTCTCGACAACAAAAAAAAAAAAAAAAAAAAAAAAAAAAAAAAAAAAAACCGAGATTCGAACCCGATACCTGCAGAACTGTGACTGATATTTAACCGATTTGCCAAGAAACTGAGCTAATCATTGCTGTTCATTGTCGAAACAGTCAAGAGACAATGACGTTATTCGGGCTGTTAGATCGCGAGAAGAATCTGAGAAAAATCAGTCAAGATGAAGATCCAGGATTTTACCAGGATTTTCTCAACTGAGATGTTTTGAATCGTTACTGCGTCGTCTGCTTGTAAATAAGTGCCAGGTCAGATGGATTGATCCATTTAGTGCTGAAATAGATTGAACGAGAAATGAAGTAGATGATGAAGAACAATATAGATGATGAAGAACAATGTAGATGATGAAGAGAACTGTAGATGATGAAGAGCAGAGAGAGAGAGAGAGAGAGAGAGAGAGAGAGAGAGAGAGAGAGAGAGAGAGAGAGAGAGAGAGAGAGAGAGAGAGACATTATAAAGCGATAAATTAAATTTGAAACGAAGGTTTCAGTTTGATTAAGTCTCGTCTAAAGAGCCGCTCACAGACAACAACAACAAAATCTATATTTTTTACTTACCACTCAGTCCCGTTAAGTGCAGCTGTAGTGCATCTTTCAGGGTTTAACAAAAACGAAAATAACAGAAAACAAACAAATTTCGTGTTGCTAATGCGAAGCTCGGAGTGAATTTTGGTGTTTTCTTTTACGAGTGCACCGTTTGCCAAAACAGGTGATGTCAGGACATTTCACAACATGTCCAAAATGTTGGTTCAGTTTGGTTCAGTTTGGTTCTGTTTGGTTCATCGGTCAGCGGAGTTAATGACCGCGAGTTCGTTAACCTCGTCAG
>CM022671.1:31188749-31198749 GCA_012295275.1 Chrysomallon squamiferum
TATTATTATTATTATTATTATTATTATTATTCGGAATATACTTATGCTATCATTGAGTGAATTTTTGTTGTGTATTTTTAACTGAATTTATTTTTATTTTTATTTTATTTTAGTTTTTTATTTTATATTTTTATTATTGATGTTTGTTTGTTTTATTTTTTATTATTATTATTATTATTCATTTTATATATAGATATATTTCTCTTGTTGTTTGTTTTCGTTTCATCTTTTATTTCTTGTTTTTTGGTTGTTGTTTTTTTGTTTTATTTATATATTTAATTTTTATTTCTTTTTTATTTAATTTTTCTTTCTTTTTTATTTATCTTTTCTTTCTTTTTTTTTTTTTTTTTTTGTTAGGCACTGGTATCGAACATTTTACCTTCATTTGTGCGCATTTTGTTATCAGCAGACACACATGCCACACACACACACATACATTTTTTCAGGTTTAAATTCACAGAAAAAAAAAAAAAAAAAAAAAAAAACTTTCATCAAAACTAAAAGCTACGCTATCAGTTACACACAAAGGCGTTTTTTATCTCATTGGTCCCAAAGGCATCAAAGCAGTGCACCGCGCATGTGCGCTTCACAATATTTTAATTTGACCTGACCTACATCCTTGACACAGTGAAATCTATGTCAGTGGGTTGAAAAAGCGCGTTAGATGTCGTCTGCTTTCTTCAGTATTAACTTTGCAGTCAGCGCGTGTACCAAATTGCTAGAATTTCTGTCTCGAAAATGTCTTTATATCCAAGTTTGTTGTGCAGGGAATAATATCGGCTCGGTTGTATTAGATGTCTAGACGGTGTTTGAAAGGGTAGCCGCTGTTTAATTAACTCTTGTATTTATTTGAATATTTACGCAATCAGAAGGGGATAGCTCCGAACTGCAGACGGCAATTTTTTCTCAGCCGATGATTTGCCTTCGTGTATATTTTAAACATTATTTTATGAATTGTTTAGTGTTGTTTGTCTGCTTGTATTTGTGTATGTGTGTGTGTATGTATGTATGTATGTATGTATGTATGTATGTATGTATGTATGTATGTATGTATGTATGTATGTATGTATGTATATGTATTTATGTATGAAGATAGATCTGTGTATGTTTACACACACACACACACACACACACACACACACATATATACATACTCATGCGGAAATACTTGTCGACGTAAATTAAAATAAAAACATTTAACTTCGCTAGGATTTGAGTAAACTTTAAGTGAGGTATTTTAAACAACAAAGAAGCTGCAGTTTTCTCAGAATGAAATTCGAGATTCTAGTGCGTTCCTGCTGAGAAAGAATATCAGATAACACGATTTTGAACGAACGACGTGCTGTAAAACGTACGCTCCGCTGAATATGAAATATGCGTTTTGTTACGTAACAATGAGCTTGAATGTGATATATTATCTTTATGTGCTATTAACGTAAGTTTAAATATGAATGCTAAACAGTTCGTGTATATAACTTACACGTTATCGTGTACTAGTGTAATATTTATGACCATATTTCATCTAAAGAATGAATATGTTCTTGAGAATGATATATTATTATTATTATATATATGTGTAAACATAATAACGTACTTAACTTTAAAAGCAAAAATAAACAAAAACAAAAATAAACAGAGAGAGAGAGAGAGAGAGAGAGAGAGAGAGAGAGAGAGAGAGAGAGAGAGATAATCAGATTATATGCCATCTGTTAATAACATTTATAATTATTTTATCTGAAAATTGATTATATTACTAAAATTAATTTAGTTTATCGCCCGTGTTGTCTATCACTCGCAGAGATTATTTTGACCTTCGCTAATATGAGGCTGTGGTCGTTTAGTACAAAGGGCTGGATTATTTTGAAGACAAAGAAAGAAAAAGAAATTATAGGAGGGGAACAAAAAAGTATTTCCCTGCCTGCCATATGTGCGCCAGTTTAATTGTTTCCGTCAGCCCCAAAGCAGTATCGCCATAGCTCTCCATTTTCTGTGACCCATATTTCCAGGCCTCCGATTGGTTGATTCCACCTGCAGGTTTGAGTGGGAGGGTGGCGGGTAAAACGCGGCCAAACGTTGTTCACATTTCGCATTCTTGGAGATGTAAATATTGCATTGTGCTAGACTTTTTCCCAGTCATTTCTGTTTTATAAATAACATTATTAATTTCTGTAGCAATAACGATAAAAATAAAGCGTGTCTGTTAACAGTTTAAATCGCTTTTTTTAAAAAAAAAAAAAAAAAAAAAAAAAAAAAAAAAAAAAAAATGTTTTATCCATTATCTGAATTATTCAAATTACGATCCTCCATGTTTTAGAAATATGACACCACTTTTTTTTTTTTTTTCTTCTCTCCAGAGACCTGTATCGATTTTAGTGACCCAGTGACCTGAAAAACAACGTGACCCGCTACAGAGATGTCTAATGTGCTTCAGTCCCGCTCAGAGGCGATCTGGTGAAGATGAAAATGTCGGTAAAATAAACACAGAATGGTATGAAAATGTTTTGCAAATAAAACAACATCCTTAACCTTCCTGATACTATAACTAGGAGGGAGTGTAATGTCGGTGGGGTGCGGTGGGGGTTGGGGAGAGATGAAATATGAAACCGCATATGGCGGAGATACATGGATAATGAGAACCTTAAGTGATTAAAAAAAATATATATATATATATATAAAAAAAAAAAAAAAAAAAAAAAAAAGGCCGTTACTCTGCTCCCCACATTGAAACAAAAGACAGGGTGCACTAAATGTTTTCTAAAAGGAGGGAGTGTTTCTTTGGGGGAAGTATGTGGGATACGAAAAGGGAACGAGAGCATCATCTAAAGGGCGAGGAATAACTAGGAACAGATATGAAAACAAATTATAGAAATTCATACGCTCATCTCTCCTGAAGTTCCTCCTAACAAGAGAAAGGCCAAAGTGACAAAACCAGACTGGTGCTGTTTCAAGAATGCTGTGGATAGTAATGTACAACTAAATTATGTTCCGGTGCAAGAACAACACTGAAATAGACATTTTCAGTAATCCAGTGATAGATACTATGGTGACTATGCACAGCACACACACATGTTATTATGTTTTTGTGTAAGGATATATATCTGTATATGTATGTGTTCATATGTGGGTGTGTTTGGTATATCCTTTGTATGTATGTATGTTTACAATTATGTATATGTGTGTGTGTATGTATGTATGTATGTATGTATGTATATAATTATGTATGTATGAATGTATATAAGTATGTATATATGTAAGTATGTATGTATATTTGTATATGTATGTATGTATGTATATCTGTAACTTATAAAGTATGTACTTATATTTCTATTAGGTTGATAGCCATTGATCCGTATCAGTCTAGCCACGTGATGTAAACAACTCCAGCTCTGATCAGAGTTTGTCCGTACGTCCCACTGTCATATCTGTCTGTGTCTCTGAGTCATGCAGAACTTTTCTTTACATCAAGGAATGGACGGCTATGAAAGATACTTTTCTCTTTAATTCCTCTTTTTGCTCGTCTGCAATTTCAAGGGGGGGGGGGAATTGAGAGGAAAAAAAATAAAAATGGCTGACCTTCGTTCGTCTGGTATTTCTCTTCTGGTGATATATTTGGTGTCGCTGGCTTTCATCACATCCTGGAAAGAATTTCTAGGATCTTTCCTTCAGTTTTTTTTTTAATTTTATTTTTCCTTGTTCCCCGTTATTTAATCCGGTCTAAGAATGCGACAGAAATGTGTGATTTCACTGAACAAGCAAAATGGTGGAATAAAACTTGACCTAATTTTCTCCGAATTTCTTTTTGAGTCTAGCTCTTTTTAATTTTGTTTAAATAAAATTAAAGTTGATTTATTTTTATTCTTTTTTTTTTTTTTTTTTTAAAATTTGTTATATTTTATTTTTTTTTATTTTATTTTATTTTATTTGGTTTTGTTTCATTTGGTTTGGTTTGGTTTTATTTATTTATTTCCTTACTTACTTACTTACTTACTTACTCACTCACTTACTTTCTTTTGTCTGTCTTCATCTAAATCCCATTTTCTATTTGTCTTTCATTTTAGCTCTCTGTCTTCTCTCACCCCTATCTCTCTCTCTCTTCCTCTTTCGTTCTCTCACTCTTTCATTCTCCCATTCTCTTAGTCCATCCCTCCATATTCGAAATAATTTCTGCCATACTTTTCCCCTCCTTTCTCAAACCAGAGATCCGCTCCCTGTTTCCAGGCTGTCCCTAAATATTTGAAATTGCACGAGACTTCACGAGGAGGGACATACGTGGAAGTATTAGGATATTTCAGAGAGACAACGACAACATGGCGTGTTTGAGAAGACCGAAGCGCCACCTACTTGTTACACTGCGTGGAAAAATTGTGACCAGCGTTCTGTGAGAAAGCATCTTGTAAAAAAAATATTAAAAAATCTCAGAATTCCCTTTTTATTGTTTGAACAGTGTCTGTTGTTGCTGTTATCCAAAGAATGCTTTGTGTCTTCTCTGATAGTAAGTACGCTTCTGGGCGCAAAAGAATTCCTTTGATTTATTAGAAATTATGCATTATTATATCTGTCTTTCTAAATATCGATGTATCTATCTACCTCTCTGTTTGGCTGTTTCTCTGTCTGTATGTCTGTCTTCTGTCTGCCTGTCTGCCTAACTATCTGCGTGTCTGTCCATTTATCTATCTACCTTCTGTCTACCATGTAATATATGTGTGTATGTGAGAAAACAACAACAACAACAAACACAACACAGTAATAATAATAATAATAATAATAATAATAATAATAATAATAATAATAATTATAATAATTATAAAGAAAGAAAGAAAGATGTACGTACGTACGTAAGTAAATAAATGAACAACTAATACTGTAACCACTGAGTGTAATGCATTTAACTAAATGAGGGATAAAGATGTCCGCTATTAGAGTAACTACAGTGTTCACATTTTCTATTCCCTTAAGCCTCGGTTTGACGAGCGTCTGGAAACAATTTCTGACAGGCAACACATCACATATGCATCCGTTTGATTTCTGAATCCTACATCGATACATAATATTCAGCTATAGTGAAAATCACTCTTATTATTATTATTATTATAAATATTTTGATACTGAATTTTGATATACGAAAAATCAACAATGACAATGTTAATAATCAAGACGATGGCAACATATTACTTGAAAAAGACTTTAATTCTATCCTTATTCTTTGTTAGACTTCTAAAAATAAATTAAATTAAACATAAACTATCCACAGCTTCGAACCTGAACCACTTTTTGGAAACGTTTAGAGATCCGACATGATAAGTGAATCAAACCTCAGTATTTTCTGGGTTAAAGGTCAGTGGGCGTGGCTTCTTCTGTAATCATAAATGGGTGCAGCTGTACCGTTTGAATCTAATTAAGCTAAGTGGTGTTGCGCACTTAATATGAATTCCTTAATAAGTGTGTGTATGAGCGAGTGTTCTTGTATATAGGTCTTATATATATGTATAGAGAGAGGATTGTTTTCATGTATATGTAAGTAATCATTTACGAATCCATATTGCGTAGCAGTTACATAACGTAGATATTCGCAATGATATTTCCAGAGATACAGAGTGAGTGAGTGAGTGAGAGAGAGAGAGAGAGAGAGAGAGAGAGAGAGAGAGAGAGAGAGAGAGAGAGAGAGAGAGAGAGAGACACACACACACACACACACACACACACACATATGTATGATGCAGCTTCGAGTGTACCCATACACAAACATTTTGTGTGTGTGTTTGTACATGTGTCTCTGTGTGTGTGTGCGTGCGTGTGTGTGTGTGTGTGTGTGTGTGTGTGTGTGTGTGTGTGTGTCAGCTCACCTATGTAATGAGAGGAAATTGAGTAACATACTGCTGTGTTAAAACAAAAGTGAGTCACATAAGAGTTTGGCTGTAAGACTTACTCACAAGTAATATTAGTTTTACCAAATTAGATCTGCTAAGTTACTACAAATACGTCTAATTAGAACTTACTGTACAACGTTCTTAACTGCTGATAACGTCAACGTACTAGAAGACTTTCAGAAGCGAAAGACCGTGAGATCAATACTGCGAATCGGATGTTTTGTTGGCTAATGCTGGGGATTTTTTATGGGTTTTTTGTTTTGTTTTTTTATTATTATATCATTATTATTATTTAATATTTAAAGCACAATAATAATAATAATAATAAAATAATAATAATAATAATAATAATAATAATAATAATAATAATAATAATAATAATAATAATAATAATAATAATAATAATAATAATAATAACAATAACAATAACAATAACAATAATAATGAAAAACAAAATTAAAAAGAAGCTTTTATTCGAACAATTTAAATATTGTTTGGTTATATAATAACATAATTAATTTACAAGAAGATAATTCTGATAAGTGGAAAAGGAATTTTGTTTATATACATTTATTTATGTACACAAGATAAGGCTGCAGGAGGTAAAAATAAATATATACATGCATACATAGGCCATACATACTGACGTACACACAGATACACACATATTTTACTAAAACCAGTTCAGACTGACATGGCAAGTATAATATTTATACCACAGAGCTCCAGGATGTTCGTGCGTACGTTTGTATTGTACAGTGCTTGTATTTATTTACATCAGGTACATATCAGGTGAATCACTTTTTTGTTACGAAATAAAGATAAGGCGAGAGCGCAGATTACGTAAATAACTTTAGTATCGGAGATAACAGTCTGTAGTGTTACCATTTGGAGGTTTCATGTTTTAACAGCTTTTGTATTTCCTTGTTAAACGTTTGACAGTTTGTAGGTTATTTAGTATAGCGGTGTGCTCTCTCTCTCTTTCTCTCGCTCTCTCTCTCTCTCTCTCTCTCTCTCTCTCTCTCTCTCTCTCTCTCTCTCTCTCTCTCTCTCTCTCTATATATATATATATATATATATAGTTTTAACTGTGTTTATAGTAATAATGCTAGAAGCAGATTAATTACTATTTGTAGTAGTCATAGTATGAAAATAGTAATAGTAGTAAAAATAGTAGTATCAGTAGCATCTGTAAAAAGTAGTAATTCTAGTAAATGTAGTAATACCATTAGTAGTAACAGCAGTTGTAATAGTAATAGTAGTAACAGTAGTAGTAGTAGAGTTGTAGTTGTAGTTGTAGTTGTAGCAGTAGCAGTAGCAGTAGTAGTTGTAGTTGTAGTTGTAGTTGTAGTTGTAGTTGTAGTTGTAGTTGTAGCAGTAGCAGCAGTAGTAGTAGTAGTAGTAGTGTCGTCACTAGCAATGGCGGATCTAGATTATAAGAAATAGGGGAGACAACATTATGCGTAACGTTTACAAACGTAAAGTGTACGTGTACCAAAATATCTTCCCGTTTTAAATTACATGCAGCAGATAAGAGACACAAACACTTTAAACTCTTCTCAAGTGAAGTGCATTATGTTCTATTTTGCACCTAAAGTAAGAAAACTCGTCAAGAAACGCGAAACTCTCACCATTGTAATAACAAATACAGTTCGCCAGACGGGCCCACGAAGTGTACAAAATGGCGCCTTGCGAAGGAAGAGGAGTGACGTAACAAGTACTCTATGATTGACGTGTGTCATAACAATACCTGAAATGAGCTGGAAACATACAGTGTAATTATTCGTTACGTAAGGTTAGTCATCTGTTCCCTACTTAGTGTAATTAATGACGGTGGATTAAGGGAATGCGGTGGGGGGGGGGTTGCCAGTTCTATGCACTGCCAGTGGGTATAACATTAGTCATTACAGAAACATTTTATTCTTACCTAATATAGAAATACGGAAAGTGCATAAATTATGGTTGCAAATTATTTATGGGGGAGATAACGTGGTTTTAATAACGCATCATAAAAAAGTATGTAACTATAATATAAAGATTATTATTATTATTATTATTATTATTATTATTATTATTATTATTATTATCATAAGCGGAAATTGAAATGTAGTCCAAAGGTTCACCTAGAACGCCATATGTTTTGCTGACCGATAATTTCTTTAATTGTTAATTTATTTATTTTTTTTTTTTTTTTTTTTTTTTTTTTTTTTAGTGTACATGATTTAATCTAGAAAATTTTATAGGCACGTTCTGTTTTCCTCTGAAATTATAGATCAGCCAATATATTCCACATTTCCTGTACATCAAAAGCGGCTAAATCTTTTTTATAGTGTGTTAAAAACTGAAAGATATCATGATGTTAATAAAGTGTTGCTGTCGGCTACGGGTTTCTTTTTTCATACTCGTATTACAAAGGTCAGGTGACTGGTACAGAACAAACATTAAAACTGCATGTTCCGTGTATTGTAAAAAAAAATATATATATATTTAATGTATTTTATTTTACATTCTTTATACTTTTCTTTAATTTAATTTTGTTTGTTTTTACTTTCCTTTACTTTATTTTATTTTCCTTTACGTTGCATAAATTGTTTGCTTTACTTTATTTAACTTTCATTTAGCTTTATTTTGTTCCTCACTTTGCTTTATTTTTTGTTTGTATATCTGGGCGCTATGCTCCGCACTGCTAGGTAATACTTTATTATTATGCTTTTTTTCTTCTTTTTTTTCACTTTCTAAATTTATTTTTTCTATATATTATTTTTACACACAAGGTGCCCTCCAGACAGAACGTTCTAGAGAGTTGGTATGTGTTGTAAATTCCTCCGTCGGTGAGTCATCGGAATTTCGACGTGAAACGAAATCGCTTCTGGCTTTGCATTTTCTCAACACCTGCATCACCTCTGCTCGTCTTTTCGACAGCGGGATGGGGGGAGAATCCGCGAGTCTACAAAGGTTCACGGATTTAAAAGCTGGCTACCCTCTGGGTATTAATAACGCGTTTAGACGCCACGCGGAAATCCGATCTTCAAATCGGACAACTTCCCCGTCGGGCAGACGTCGTTTAAAAATAGCATGGCATGACACGATCACGTGACTCAATGTTTGTAAACAAAGCAGAGCGGCTTGTTCGTCTGACGAAATTGCGTTTCCCCCCACCCCTTGCTGTTTTTATGCAGATTTCTTCTTCTTCTTTTTTTTTTTTTAATGTTTTATTATTATTATTATTATTTTTACGTTTACTGTTTGTTGACAGGAGTTTATTCTTTTTTCTTTTCTTTTCTTCTACCTTTGTCTACCTTTGTCTACCTTTGTTCAGCAATGTTACTGCGAATAGTATTAATATTTCACTTGGGTTTGTTGTTAAAATTTTATTTTATTGTTCTTTATTGGCTGTGTTCTGACCTGAAAAACAGACGCTTTATGAACAAGGAAAATTGACCTAAGATTTAGTATTAAGTTTAGTAGTAGTAATAGTAATAGTAGTTGTCATAGTAGTTGTCATAGTAGTAGTAGTAGTAGTAGTAGTAATAGTAGTAGTAGTACTAGTAGTAGTAGTAGTAGTAGTAGTATAGTGTCCATGTCTTCTATATTTACAAACAAATCAAAATACTCTCTCTCTCTCTCTCTCTCTCTCTCTCTCTCTCTCTCTCTCTCTCTCTCTCTCTCTCTCTCTCTCTCTCTCTCTCTCGTGTGTCATTGTATTAGTGACTAATGTCCCTCTGTCTGTCTGACTATTTAACTCAGATAAAAATAGATACAAGTATTACACATACAGATATTTTAACTAGTAAACAGAGGTGCTTGCCAAGTGCGCAAAATGTTGAAAACGCGGAAGGTTTGGCGTGTTACATTACAAACGTGATCTAACCCGTGACGCATTCGCCAACTGGGTAGTTTCACGTAACGAAATCATTTTTAACTTAATAAATAAATAACTGGATCAATGAACGAACGAATAATGACTGACGAAGTTAATATTAATAATTTTAAAATTCACATTAACTGTTTCTTAATTTCAGCGTAACATTTACGAATTCTCTCTCTCTCTCTCTTTCTCGCTCTCTTTGTGTGTGTCTCTCTGTCTGTCTATATCTATCGTAATACCTCACTCTCTTGTTCCTTATCTATGT
>CM022671.1:31203749-31236249 GCA_012295275.1 Chrysomallon squamiferum
ATTTAAAATCGTAAACCCGTTGTGTGTTTTTCATTGGCTGATTGTTTCATTTGGCGATGTTAATAATAATTGTTTGACTGATTTCATTGGTTTTGCGCGTCTCCCTGGATATTTGCACGGACGGAACCAATACGTGGCTTCAGGGGGTTGCAGGATGGATAGAGTCTTCTGATAATCACCATAAAACTATCATAACATCACTATTCTTGTTATTTGGTTATTATCATTTGTAATTCTTCTTCTATAACTTTTTTCCTCTTTTTTTTTTTTTTTTTTTTTTTTTTTTTTTTTTTTTTTTTTGTTGCTTTGTTGTTATTTAGATTTATTAATTTTTATTTATTTATTTTATTTTATTTCTTTGTTTGTTTATTTGTTTGTTTATTTATTTTCCTTTCTTTTTTAAAGGTCAATGTACTCCTGATAATCTGCGTAACGCCCAAAATAACCTCTCCCCTGCGGCTACACATATCGTAAAATGCTAGACTGTTACTTTATTATTAACAAACAGCTGGAAGTCTACAAAATAAGGGGATAAAATGTAGCGCAACACTTGATGTGTCACCAGTCACCAAAGATACACGGGATAATTACCAGTAATAGCATATTATTTATTATTTATTATCAGCTGGATCATCATAAATTATGATAATAAAATTCAACAGTAACAGGAAATGTTATAATGTCTATTTTTTTTTTTTTTTTTTTTTAGATGGTTTACGGTTATGTTCAGTAAATAAGATTTTGCGTGTATATATGTCCTCTGTATCTTGTTTTTGTTTCTCTCTCTCTCTCTCTCTCTCTCTCTCTCTCTCTCTCTCTCTCTCTCTCTCTCTCTTTAAATTTATATATTTTATTTTTATTTTATTTTATTTTATTCACCTGATTGAATATCCAATTAATCATAAAACAAATTTCGCTTTATCATTCGTTATCAAGCTTATTTTAAGGATGCTTATGTACGACTGAAACACATTTGAATAATTTATGACACAGACATTGCACACCAGTTAGTAAATTATTAAAATGTTTGACATTATGGGTTTCGCATGGAATTTTCATCAACGTTTCATATACGTGGAAATTTATTAATATGTACGCAGAAGTTGATCCAACTTTAGGAAAGGTAGAACAATCATTCTGTAAATATTATTAGTAGTAGACGAAATAAATTCGATATGATATTATTACTGTTGTTGTTGTTGTTGTTGTGGTTCTTGTTTGTGTTGTTGTTTATAAACGGCCGACAGCAAAAATAAGATCCATTATCTGGATTCGTGGATGAATACAATAATCACGAAGGCAAACAAAACAGAAAGGAAAAGAGAAAAAAATTACTAAAATTGAGAAGAAAAAAAAAATGAAGGGAAGGGGGAAAAAGAAAAGCAAGAAAATTTAAAATAAATAAATAAATAAATAGATAAATTAAAAAAAAAAAAAAAAATAAAGAGAGAGAGAGAAAACAAAAATGGAAAGACAAAATGTAAAAATAAATGAATTTTTTTTTTCTTGCACATAATTATACACTACGAATGAAAACCGTCTGATGCATGCACAGTCCCAGTTCATCAATGATGGATGTCATCCTTGACACACTTGTCACGCGTGCTCCTATCGCAGCGCCACCTGTGAGATGCAGACGACCATCTCAGATGTCAATGCGCCTGCTGGGATAGCAAACCGAGTCGTTAGAAAGCGTGGGACGTGATTATTATTAATAACACTCTGAACTTGCTTACAATACAAAACTCTCCGCTTACGCTGTGTAATCAAATTCCTAGACACAACAGGACAGTTAATAATTTTTCATTCGAGAAAAACAACAGTAATAGGAAAACACGTTAAATGTTTGTTTTTTTTTTTTTGTTATTATTATTATTATTATTATTATTATTATTATTATTTTTTTTTTTGGTTTTGTTTTTTAAACTGAAAATAAAAAGATAAATATAAAATTAAAATTAATTAATTAATTGACAAATGAATAAATAAGTATATGATACTAGTAGCAGCAACAATAGTAACAATTATTAGTACTAGCAGTTGTAGTTGTAGCAGTAGCGGTGGCGGTGGTGGGAGTTATGCTGGTAGTAATAATTGTAACTGCAGCAATACTAGTGGTGGTGGTGGTGGTAGTTGTTGCGGTTGTTGCAGTAATAATAGAGGTGATGATGGTGCAGGTAAATGGAAGGATGAAATGCTAAAATCACTATTACACTGAACTGCATAATAATCCGTTCGTTGCATTTTATGATGTTTGTTTTTCTTCTTCTTCTTTTTTTTTTTTTTTTTTTTTTTTTTTTTCTGGCTATTGCTACATGTACTAGTGTATAATAACGTTGCAGCATGTCAAGGTTGTTCTCGTATGAACTGTCAGGTGCTGACGGGGTTGTATATTGTGGGTCACGAATACGTTGGCTTGTGTCACGTTGTTCGGTCTTTCACCACAGACGGCTGCGGGGTAAACGACGCAATAAATTTCAAAAACAACAACAACAACAACAACAACAAATATTATAATGAAGCATTTGCACAAATTTCCTCCAGTCAGCATATGACAGTTTCCAAAGAATATCCATATATGTAAATATATATGCCAGCATGTGTGTGTGTTGTGTGTATGTGTCTATATACATACATACATACATACATACATACATACATACATATATATATATATACACACAGATAGATATGTATATTATTTTATGAATATATCTGCGTATTTAGCTACTTTTTGGCTACTACGAGTATTTATATCTGTGTTCTTTGTACAGAAATATAGCATGATAATTTTATGTGTACATGAATGTATGTTTGTATGCCTGTAAATATACTGGTAAAGACATGTACCACTCGTATCTAGACACGTGTTACATCAATGCGGTGAAAAACACATTAACACTGTACTTTGTTTCATTGAACATTATTAGTATGTGTTCAGCTTGTGCCACATCTAACGAGTAAATTGTGTGAATGAAGCATAGAGAAAGATTGTGGAATTATTAGAGAGAGAGAGAGAGAGAGAGAGAGAGAGAGAGAGAGAGAGAGAGAGAGAGAGAGAGAGAGAGAGAGAGAGAGAGAGAGAGACAGACACAGACAGACAGACAGACAGACAGACAGAGACTGTATTTTCTTCGTCATATAATATTAGTCAATATGAATATTAGGTTATTCATTCTCATTAGCTTTATCCAAGATGTAATCAACTAATGATTTGTAATTCTAATAAAAATAATAAAAAAAAAAAAAAAAAAAAAATAATAATAATAATAATAATAATAATAATAATAATAATAATAATAATAATAATATATTGTTGTGGTGATGGTTTATGTTATACGAAGCCATTCTGTTACTATGGTGGTTTACCAAACAAACGTATTTCCACAGAAACAGGAATTTTAATAATAATAACTTTGTCCATCTTTGCCAGTATGTTCGCGAATATTAACTATGTTCACAACACACACACACACACACACACACACACACACACACACACACACACAGGCGCGCACGCATAAGGGTTCATCATATGTGTTATTTCTAACCTTCCCATCATTACGTGCACTCGTTTCCTTCCTCGCTCCTGGACAATACACTGTGAACTCTGACCTCAGCAATTCCTTGCAGGAAAAAGTCAATTACTCCCGTATCACAACGTGTCCCATTACCAAGACAGATGAGGAAATTATTGCAATATAAAACACTGTGCTTGTTTCGTTGGTTGTGTCGTCCAGTAAGCCTGTGGTCATCTGGTGCGTCTGTTTCCATAATTCGACCACACTGTTTTGCGTCCACGACAACGACGATAATGATGATGACAAAAACGATAATGATTAAAATGATGATTGATTTGATTGATAATTATTAGGATAATGGTGGTGTTTGATGATGTGAAAGTGATGATGATGATGATGATAATGATGATGGCGATCTTTATGATTGTGGTGACTTTGGTTGTAGTAAATTGACCTTTTAATGATTATTGATAATGAATGTACAGACTTACACAGACTTACACATACAAACACACGCGTAAAAATCAGTAATTTCAAATTTAACTTCAATATCAGTAAATTCTGCTTTTCTTCTTTTATTTTCGGCAAAGATCTGCCTGTAGACTCTACGCAATCCAAGCCAAGACGCAAATGTAAGGCATACATACAAATTGTATCATTAGAAACCGAAACATTTAGCAGACGTCTCGTTTCTGCTAATCTTAAACCACCGAACGTTTTACTGCAGACAAATTTTTTCCTCATTCTACCGATCACATTTCTCGGCAATCGTTCTGTCAAATAAACAATTGATATCCTAGATCTACTTTATGCTTTCTTTACAAAACCCTGATTTTCTTTATTACTTTTTCTTTTCTTGTTTATGATTAGCATCTCAGCCTCTCAATGGCGTGTATGCGATTATGTGGCCGGCTAACGCTAACTAACGTTGCTTCCAGCTATGTTTAGAAAATTTACGAGCCTCGATTCAGCCAGCCCCAAGTACGCGAGGCGAAGAAGAGTACCGCGTGCCTGGTCAACGACCGCAGCTCACACAGGCCTGGCGGGGTTGCAGACGACTTTTACGTTTTTGGTTGTAGTGCGCCGCCGAGATAATTGGAGCACGCGAGAAAGACGTAATGTGACTGCAGACTGGATACCCGTCCATTTTTTCTTTTTTCTTTGTTCTTTTTCTTCTTCTTCTTCTTCTTCTTCTTCTTCTTATTATTATTGTTATTTTTATTGCTGTTGTTGTTGTTCTTCTTCTTCTTCTTCGGTTGTTGTTGTCTCAATGAGGTTGACATTGTCGTGTCGTTGCTGTCGTCTTTGCCTTGCCAGCATTCTGCTGTTTTATTTCTTGTGGTTCTTCATCATCATCACATTTTTCCATCTTCTCCTTTTACTTCTTTTCTTTCTACCGTTTTTGTTCACCTTTGTTTGAAGGACGTTTCTGTTGTGTTTTTTTTCCGTTTCGTCTTCTATTTCTTATCATTATTATTACTGTTGTTGTTGCTGCTGCTGTTATTATTATTATGTGCTTCACTATTCTTTATTCCGTTCTAAGTTATTTTTTATATAATCTTTCATTGCTTCTTTCTTCTTTTTTTTTTTCCTCTTCTCTTTCTTTTTTCTTTTTTTATTTCCTTCTATTTTTTTATTTTTTATTTTGTTTTATTTTATTTTTGATGATTATTCGCCGTTATTCATTTCCATTTCATTTATTTTTCCTCTTTCAATAACGATATGGTATTCACTTGTTTATTTCTTCATTCGTTATTTTTCTTTTTCTCCTTCTTTTTTTTTCACATTAATCATTTCCTATCCACTTCTTTTGGGAAATAAAAGACAATAATTTGAATTCATAAATGTCTCAAAACTGACATTTTGTTATTACCATCAGTTACAACAGAAATAACTGAGACAAATCACACAACCATCGAGATGACAATTTGTTTTCTTTAATTTTTAATTCCATACAAACATATATACATACATACATACATACATACAAACATACGTATATACATATATACATACATACATGTATACATACAGATATACATATATACATACAGATATAGATTGAGAGACAGAGATATATAGACAGACAGACAGACAGAGAGAGAGATAGATAGATAGATGTATACGTATGTGTGTATGTGTATGAATATATCTGTGTATGTATGTATGTATGTATGTATGTATGTATGTATGTATGTTTTCATCTGTCGCTACGTCTAAATCTGAGCCTAATCTTCAACATTTAAACGACACAAGGCCATTGCCTTAAACACACCAGCATTAACCCAATAATCTGACCCCGGCGACATTGGAATTTCTCCACATACAATATACTACGCGAAATATCGATCGTGCGGAGGCTGGAAATATCAAAGTGTCCACGCGTATTGATTGGAGTTAGTACTACAACCTACAAATAACTTACACACTTTGGCAGCTTGCCAAGGGTCTGGGAACAGAAAAAAAAAAATATCAAACCACGTAACTCAATGAAAAAGATCCAACATACACAGAAAAGCAGACGATGTAACGGGCGATGTAAAAAAAAAAAATAATAAAAAATAAAAAAAATTAACATGGTCTTCACATGGACAAGATTTTCGTTTTGAAATAATTTAGTTTTTCAGGATTTGCAAAAAAAAATATCAGCCTGAGGAGAAAAAGGATGATGGTGCGACATGAACTAACTACTCGCGTATGTTTCCAATACGGAATCTAAGTCTCCTTTCCATCATCCGAAGCCATTTTGTTTTGCGCTTGGATTTGTTAGCGACATTATGCTGTTACGTTTTATGTAATACTGTCGTAACTTGGTGGCCACCACTGCTGATTACAAACTGCTGGAAATCTCCTTAATCACAGTGAGGTTTAGTCTGGGTCCTTCAGTGGACATTACACTGGTCAGTGAAATATGACAGAAGTAATAAAAATAAAGAAACCTTTGTACGAATCCATTTATCAGTATGTAACAATATATGTATGTACCTGAAGACGTAACTAAATATGGACTGATGAGTGTAGGCATATTTTGTTTAGCTGTACATTTAGACACACGCACATACAAACATACATCCGCATATGCCCACATACATACAGACTCGTTCAGAGAAAGACCGACAGTTAAACTGGCGTGTACACATATATACCTTTAACACACACACACACACACACACACACACACACACACACACACACACACACACACACACACACACACACACACACACACACACACACACACACACACACACACACACACACACACACACACACACACACACACACACACACACACACACACACACACACACACACACACACACACACACACACACACACACACACACACACACACACACACACATACACACACACACACACACACACACACACACACACACACACACATACACACACACACACACACACACACACACACACACACACACACACACACACACACACACACACACACACACACACACACACATACATATGCGTACAACAAATAAAATACAGAGATATATATTTATGGCTATATATATGAACGAAAACCCGATGTAAAGACCATAACAAACACGTGTTACTCTATCTAATTGTAGTGTTGGCGTTATAATTATTGATTTCCTAATTTTTTTTTTTTTTTTTTTTTTCGGAAGCACAACTGTTCAGCTATGTTTCTTCGTTCTTAGAGAACAATCGCAAACAGTGCACGCAGAATGCAGAACAAAAAAAAGATCAAATTTCATTCCATCGCATTCGCGTAGGCGAAACCTTTCCAGCAGCAAAACCCCCCGACGACTTTGTTTTCTTCTTCTTCTTCTTTTTCTTAAAAAATAAATGTCAAAGAGTGAGAGAGAAACAGATTGGAGACATGTTTAATGCAAATATAAAAAAAAAAAAAAAATAACAATTAAGAAAATTGATAAAGTGAAATGTCATTTTTGATTTTAAGTCGAAGATTGTCGCCGATATTTCTTCTCAAAATGCAATTTCTATTTCAGATAATATCTACGTCTTTCTCTGAACGTATACTTCTGCATGTACGTATGTAAGTATGTATGTATGTGGGTATGTGGGTATGTGCGGATGTGTGTTTGTGTGTACGTATGTCTAAATGTATAGCTAACAAATTATGATTACATATATCAATCCGTATATAGTTATGTAATAAGGTACGTACATATATTAGTGTATACTTAATCAAAGATTAATAGATTCTAAAAAAATATAATATAATTATTATTATCATAATCAACATTATTATTATTATTATCATTATATTATTATTATTTTAATTATTATTATTGTTACTACTTCTACTAGTACTACTACTACTACTACTACTACTACTATTTCAGAACAAAGAGCCAGTATTAGTATCAGATTATCTACAAAGGGAAAATAAATTTCATATTAACTATGAAATGGAAGCGAATCTGTATTGTGTGTGATGTAGACATTTTCGAATTTGTTGTGTTAAAATAGTTTTAGAATTAGACACAAGATTCACTGAGATCTGGCAAAGCGGCGGTATTAAGTGGCGACCTTAGTACCTCCCAAACTTAACCCAGCTGCTTAACCAATGCATCACCAACACTGATAGTTTAACCGTTTAGTTCGGAAAAAGAGTTTAGCTTTGACGCAGCAGTCTGGTATCATCAGACACACAACCTCGCATCATGGGTTTGACACCGATCAGGACAGAGTTTATCAGAGTTGCTTGAATAATGAAAAATAACACACGTCTCTCTAGCGTTAGACTAGGGTCGAAACCAGGATCCGATCCCAGACCCTGTTGGAACTCTGGAGCGAGCGCGCACGAGGAGGCTGGACTAAAGAAGCCGTCGATGCTGTTTGATTTTCAGTAACGACGTCTACACAACACGACCCGACTCGCGAAGTGCCGAGTAGTGCAGTTTGTCGCATGGCAACGCGAGATGAAAACGTTCACATGGGACAGAAATAGCTCCAAGACAGAGTTTTTCAGATAACCAGATTGTCTCACTTTCACAGAGAGAGAGAGTCCTGTCTACGTAATACAACCGATTTATTCATTACTCTCGTGTACGCACGAAGATGGAAGGACCGAGTTGTGTGTGGGATGTATGTCTATAATAATTATGGCGAGCTGGCTGGCTGGCTGGCTGGCTGGATGGATGGATGGATGGATGGATGGATGGATGGATGGATGGATGGCTGGATGGCTGGATGGATGGCTGGATGGATGGATGGAGATCTGTATCAGTACAGTTGACTTCATCTTCCACTTAGCAAAATGTGAATCGCGTGCCTTTAATTATCTGTTGTTGTTTTACTATATAAATATTTATTACTATTGTTTTATTATATCCTTCATCTCTCTCTCTCTCTCTCTCTCTCTCTCTCTCTCTCTCTCTCTCTCTCTCTCTCTCTCTCTCTCTCTCTCTCTCTTTCTTCCTTGACATCGCTTTCTATTCACCATTTCCAATTATAAAATATTTATCAGTTAATAAAATATCTTAACCTAGATAATTAAACACGTAGAGAGAGAGAGAGAGAGAGAGAGAGAGAGAGAGAGAGAGAGAGAGAGAGAGAGAGAGAGATCAGCAAGAGAGAGATCAGCAAAGAAAAGAAAGAATAAATAACAGACAGACAGAAAGAAAGTGAAGGGGATGCACACACAACGCACAGATACAACGCAAACGTACACAAAGAAGCGTGTCAGAAAACCTGACCTCGAAAACGAAAAGTAGGTCAGCAGATGAAAGAGATTCAACGACTCTACGCAATTCGTCTAAGACATCGACCAAAACATTACCCTGTGTACACACAGACGAAAAAAAAAAAAAAAAAAAAAATTAGATCAAGTGGATGTATCGATCATCGACTAGAGAAGCCTGTATCGATGTCCACTCTTTCAAGAACTGTGTACTCAAGGAAGAGAGAGGCAGGTATCGATAAACGGTTTCCAAGTGACCTAGTGTCCTTTTTTTTTTTTTTTTTTTTTATTCATACTCCCGAAGATTTTGTTTTAGGGTTTCGTAAATGCCAGCCATTGATTACCACCGCTCAGCCTGGAGCTGTGTCAATACAAGACACTTCACCCACTTTCGTATCAGCACTCGAGGCCTGCTGCCCTTTGTGAAATCCAGCGAGGAAAGGATAAAAAAGAATGTCTGTTCGATGACGTCTCGTCAGTGCGTCTGATCAGAAGAAGTGTGTCAGTGCGTTCACTTCCATTCTCCGTCGACATCGTCGTCGTCATCACGGGCGGGTGGCAGGCGGGCTCACAACTGGGTTTCGTTCACACAGCAAACACGCTGCTGCAGCCCAGTTCACGACGATGTTTTGTGGCTTGACGTTAAGTGGCGCCTTGGGTTTTAGTCTTAGTAACATTGTGACTGAGTTCCTGGTTGCCCTGTGACACAATTCCTGGTCGTTCTATAATGCAGCCCTTGACCGTGTTAATATACGTGTGTGCTCTGTGATTCAGTCCCTGGTTGCCCCGTGACACAATTCCTGGTTGCTCTATGACTCAATTTCTGGTTGCCCTGTGAGCCAATTCCTGGTCGTTCTATATACTGGGCTAAGTTTTGACTGTATAACTGTGGGCTGATACTTAATCTCCTGCTAGCTGGTAATGTTGGTTCCTGGTAAAGTTCTGCATTGAATTCATTCCTAGTGGCACTGAGGACCAATTACTGCTTGTGGTTTGGCCTTGGCATAGTTCGTAATACTATCTGTGCTCGGTTGAAGATGACACTTTATGAATGTGTCACAGAATCGTTTATATGTCAGTTTACTTTTATTTATATATCACTTACTTATTCCTGATTTATTACTGAAGCGGTTTAAGATTTTAAATAATGTCACGTGCCAGAGTTTCGGTATGGTAAAGTTTTATTTAGCTGAAACCATGAGACACTTACTGATAATGTCTTAGGTTCATTCTGCTCTGCCACCTTCGTGATAAGGCTGGATATAAACGGCATAGTGTCTGCAGCTGACAGTGTGGTGTCTGCAAATGATAACGTAATGTCTGCAAATAATCGCATGGTGTCTGCAAATGATAATGGTACATCTGGTCGACTTAAGTGACGTAGACTCTGCAAGTGATGACGTCATTTAGCAAAATAATTAATTAAGTATTCTATATGAGGTACGTTCTAGCAGTACGAAAGAAGGAGCTAAACTTTAAATAAATACGTCAGTAAATTCATATAATGTTAACCAAACAACGAACACTGTCAAACAGAATTCAACGACTTGTGAACTATGTGTGTGTACATACATATATATTATTTGTATGACAATTTCATGGCAAAGGTGGACATATGAATGCAAATTTGACGTTCGCACGTATAAACACTGCATTGTAAGCACATTTTGGTTCAGCATATTCGATTACGAACAAAACAACAAAGCCATATTATTCAGAGGATACAAAGTAATTTTCAAACAGAGATTAAGAACAAATGTACAGGACAAGCAACATATCATATAGGTCTTTAATTCTTAGTGAAAATGAATTTCCATAGTATTGTATCAATATATTTTAATCTTTCCGCAGAAAAGTATCTATCACAGGATATCATATTCACAGACATTTGTAGTTTAAGAACTAAAATATTTTAGACGTAGACTTCGAGTAGATTTAGTAAAAGTGTATAAATTATATACTTACTTCATACTTATAGATGCTATACGCAAATTATTAAAGTTTCTAATTTCTTTGATTCTCTCTCTCTCTCTCTCTCTCTCTCTCTCTCTCTCTCTCTCTCTCTCTCTCTCTCTCTCTCTCTCTCTCTCTCTCTCTCTCTCTCTCTCTCTCTCTCTCTGTCTCTCTCTCTCTCTCTGACTCTGTCTCTCTCTCTCTTTCTCTTTCTCCCTGCATCTCCTCTATATTTATATATTGATTTTGCACTCCCATTAATCTTCGTTCACGGTTCACTGGGGCATAATATAAACACAGGAAAGCAGTCTTAATTACAAAAATGCAGTCGACCATGATGCCTATTACCTGTAAAGGTGACCAAAATTTCCTTTTGCACCTGTCATTGTCGGCCTTGGAAATTACCAATGTTTGTCATCATAATTAATTATGTTAACAACGGTCATTTATATTTATTTCAATATATATGAGTGTATGTGTGATATTTTTATGATATATATATATATATATATATATATATACATACATACATACATACATACGCACACAGGCACACACACATACAAACATCTATATTTATAAATTCACTTCATGTAAAGAATAACGTTTTAAAAACGAAAATATTACATGCAGGAGATGAAAAGAAAAAAAAGAAGAATTAATAAAACGAGCCATTAGTCTAGATTTATCATCAAGAACGACAACAACGTCAATATCATCAACAGCAGCAGACTCTGCATTATCATCATCATCACCATTATTATTATTATTATTAGTAGTAGTAGTAGTAGTAGTAGTAGTAGCAGTAGTAGTAGTAGTAGTAGTATAAAAAAACACAAGTATTTTCTTCATTTTTAGTAGTAGTTTTAGCATAAACAAACAATTATTTTCTTCATTTTTCTCTTCTTTTCTATCTCGACTCTCTCTCACACACTCTCTCTCTCTCTCTCTCTCTCTCTCTCTCTCTCTCTCTCTCTCTCTCTCTCTCTCTCTCTCTCTCTCTCTTTGTGTTTACTTTTCGCCAGTAATAAACAAAACAATGGGTGCTTGACAACGCCAAACGTCTCCTAGCGCGCAGTCTGCAAAACAGAACAAAAAACTCGGTCACAAATTGATTAAGACAAACTGTAAATATTTTTGTCTTTTTCGCACACAAGATATTGATAAACAATAGTTAACTGCGAGTGCAGAACTGTTAATGACACTGATACTGTTGTTCGCTTAAAAAAATAAATAAATAAGTAAATAAATAAGAAAATTAAAAAACAAAAACATAATGATAATAATAATAAAATTGGATATAGATTTCATTTCGATCTGAAACAGAACACTTACGATTGAGTACAGAAGGCTGGGTGTGTATTTCAGTATGTGTGTATTTGGACGCATCAACACGCACACACAAAGAAGATATTCAGGCACTCATGCATAGTTACATACACACACAAACTTTTAAACCTCTCTCTATCTCTAAAAAAATGTCTACCTCTCCTCCTCAAACTCTTTCTCTCTCTCGTTCTCTCTTTCTGTTTCTGCGTATTTCTGTCTCCTTTTTCTCTCTCTCTCTCTGTCTATCTTTCTGTTCCTCCGTGTTCATTCCTCCCTCACTTGCCCTCTCTCTCTCTCTCTCTCTCTCTCTCTCTCTCTCTCTCTCTCTCTCTCTCTCTCTCTCTCTCTCTCTCTCTCTCTCTCTCTCTCAACACACCGCCGTGTTAATGACTGTTGTTACGAGTGTCCACTTTGTTTTGAACAGGTGTCGCAGATATTAATGAGCTTCTCCTGGGCAAGGTCGAATGCTGCACCCCAACGCCTTGAAAAGGAGAAAGCGTGAGGACGAGTTTGTTATAATGTGATGGTGTTTGTGTCCGATAAGACACAGCTGCAACTGCCACGACGTGGACGTGAACTGTTCGTTCGTTAATCACGTCAATAATTAATGAACTTTTCATTTCATGTAAATATATTACCATTGTAATTAGCCGCATCACGACAGCCTCTGTGCGTGTGTGCGTGTGTCTGTCTGTGTGTGTGTGTTTTCGAAGGCTTCACTCTGTGTGCGTGTGGGTATGTATGTATGGAGTATACGTGTATGTGTATGTGTATGTGTATATATATGTATGTATGTGTGTGTGTGTTTGTGTATATATATGTATATACAAATAGGTGTGTGTATATGTGTGTGTGTATGTGTGTGTATCTGTATATGTGTGTATGTATGTATGTATATAAATGTGTGTGTGTGTGTGTAATATATATGGTAACAACAATCATTAATAACAACACTTATTCTGAATTGATACTGAGACAGAGGGACGGAGAGAGAGAGAGAGAGAGAGAGAGAGAGAGAGAGAGAGAGAGAGAGAGAGAGAGAGAGAGAGAGAGAGAGAGAGAGAGAGAGAGAGAGAGAGAGAGAGAGAGAGAGAATGTTTACGTAGAAGAGACATATTCATATACACAGGTATATTATATATACGCATGTTCATAACAACACATTTATATTTGTAAACGAAACAAAGAGGTATTGTGTTTATGCGTGCAAACAAGTGTGCACGTAATCATATTCTATATGCACTGGCTTTTTGCAGCTGGTGCTGTTTATTATAAATTCATATCATTAATTTAGTATTATTATTTGTGTCTATAAATCTGTATATCTGTACAAACGAAATCAAAAACACGTCGAGGGCCGCGCCCTTAACCGCCCACGCAAAAAGTCACACAACAAATATCCAAGGGCGAATGAAGCTATGACAATAATAATACACACATGAATGTGTTTACCAATGGGGAAACTATTGCGCATCAAATTTGCTTTTTATTTATTTTTAGCCTCTGCATCTGGTTTAAGTAACCTAAACCGTGCAGAATTAAAAAAAAAAATAATAATAATAATAAATAAAAAGATTAGTTTGGTGTTTGTAAATTATAGTTGTCAGGCCTTGTCTGGTATTTACTGAAAATATTGTCACCTTCGAGCACGTTAATGCGCAGCGTATAGTAAGACTTTGGAAATTTATTTCATATGGAAAAAAAATGTTAGTATGAATAAATTAAATGAGTTTGTATGTGTGCGTATGTATTAATGAATTAAAAAATGTTTAAGTACGTCTGGTTAGACTCTACACATAGACAATATTCGTGAACAGAGTAAGACAAAGTGTAAGTAAATAGGTGTGTGCGTGCGTGGATGTGTGTGTGTGTGTGTGTGCGTGCGTGCGTGCGTGTGTGTGTGTGTGTCTTTATGTATGTGACCCGAAGTCAAGATGTCTCGGAATATTTTAACAGATTATGAAGCAGAAAACAAGAAGACAAACGTCACATAAGACAGTAATGATGTACATGCTGAAATAAACACATTTACCTAAGTCAAAGTTCAAGGTTTTTATTTTTTTTTTTTTTTTTAAACATAAGCAAGGACATTAAACTATTTTAAACTATTAATAAACAGTATGCTTTCTCATTTTGGAGTTTCGTTGTTTATGAAATTATAATTATTATTTTTTTTTTTTTTTAATTAATCGTTGTTTACGGATAATTGTTATTGTTATTTTTATTATGATTTATTGACTGACTGATTAAATGATTGATTGATTTCTCCATATTTCGGTAATTACAGTAATTAATTAATAATCAATAACAGTATAACAATTGACTTTGTGTATGTATCTGTGTATGTATATATGTATGTATGTTTTTAATGTATGTATGTTTGTATGTATGTATGTATGTATGTATATATTATTATTGTTATTGTTGTCGTTATCGTTACTGTTGTTACTCTGTGCAGTCTAGGTACGTCTTTTTCAGAAAGAAAACCAAACCTCAAAATAAATAAATAAATAAACAAAAACTTGTTAAAATGTTCCGTGTAATTTACTTCCGTACATGAGTGCGTGTATATGAATACGTGAGAATATACTTTTACCATAAAAAGACAATGAATTATTCACCCCATTCCACTCTCTCCCCCCCACACACACACTCACACACACACACACCACTCCAACTTCGTCTTACAGTTTGTGTGTGTCACTCACTGTCAAAACGGGACACGGGTCAAGAGGTTAAGAAAGTTCAGCGCAGACGTCAAGACCAGAGGACGGTTTTTGCTACGCCATAACTTTTTCCTTTCCTTCATCGCTCGACAGACCGCGTTTGTGTGTTCAGCGCTGTCTTTCAACAGTCGCAGCAGAATCTACGATCGTTTCTTTTATCAACGTAAAGTTTTACGATTTCAAACGTCGAGTGCCCGTCTCGCTTGCATTCCGACACTTCCGGAAACCACGTGCATGCGCAAAGACTCTAAGACCTGCAATTAAAAGCGAAGTGCCGCAAAACAGCCTCCATTTTTTTTTTTTTTTTTTTTTTTTTCTCCAAGTGGTAGTAAAATTAGTTTTAATGTGTTGTTCACTGTAGTTTGACTGTAGATAAAACGCACATGAATTCTACGTGTCTCTCCGTGAGTGTGAAATCTGTAAAGTGTTAACTGGGAATGGATGCAATGTACGTTTTTTACAAACCTCTTTATTGTGTGTGTGTGTGTGTGTGTGTGTGTGTGTGTGTGTGTGTGTGTGTGTGTGTGTGTGTGATGAAATGTTTTAGTGCATCTTAAATATAGTATTATTTCAACGCCTTTCAAGTAACTGAAGTATCACGATTATATATAGTACATGTTATTTTCCTTCATTATCATTATTTTTATCATTTATTTTATTTTTATACCTATTATTATTATTATTGTCGTTGTTGTTGTTGTTGTTCTTCTTCTTCTTCTTCTTGTTCTTCTTCTTCTTCTTTTAATTTTAATTTTATTTAATTTCATTTGTTTACTATTATTCTTGTTATTATTATTATTATTTCTTATCTTTTTTTTTTTTTTTTTTTTTCTATATTACAGTTTGAAATAACATTCTCACACGATTTCCTCTCTCTATCTATCTCTCTCTCTCTCTCTCACACACACACACACACACACACACACACACACACACACACACACTCACACACACACACACACACACACACACACACACACACACACACACACACACACACACACACACACACACACACCTACACACACACACACACACACACACACACACACAGACACACACACACACACACACACACACACACACACACACACACACACACACACACACACACACACACACACACACACACACACACACACACACACACACACACACACACACACACACAGACAGCTCTATCTCTTTCTTCTTCCCTCGCTCTCATCTCACATTTCACCTTTTCGTCACAGCTCATCTTTCAAACTGTTTATCACAAACACGAAACAAACAGACCCACGCCAACAGAGACATTCAGACAACATGTGCAACGTTACGACCGTCGTAAAAATCAATCCTATTATTACGTCATATCGTAGCTTTCTGCCTGGCACAACTCGATCCCCTTTGCTGCTTATTTCGGTAATTAGTTACGGTTCTGAATCCAATTTATTCCATGACATCAACATTAGTTACTATTACGTCATAATTGCTTTTAAATACAATTGAACTGTTGCTTTTTTTTGTTTTCTTTTTTTTCTTTTTTCTTGTAGATTTGACACATGAAATTCATACGTGTGGTTTATCTATCAAACGAAAAGACATCATGCAGATTTTCAAGTGTTTCTCTTTAACGGATCTGGAAATGCGAGAACGCGTGGGAATGAATGAATGACCTTCCTTTAATTTTTGTTTGGTCAACTCAGAATGTGTTTCTTCAGTTAATGTAGTGATAATAACATGACCATATTTATGTATGGGCTGAATTTATATTTATACATACACACACACACACATACATACATACCATCATCATTCATGCATAGAGAAATATGAACAGTGTTATCAGTGTATGTCTTTTGTATATACATCTAAACCTTCGGTAAATTCATTTTATTGAATGATAATTCAAAATGTTTATATATATATATATATATATGTGTGTGTGTGTGTGTGTGTTTATGTATGTATGTATGTATGTATGTATGTATGTATGTATAAAACATACACTTACAACCAGCTGTTGCAGATCTTCTTTTTTTTTTTTTTTTTTTTTTTTTTTTTTTTTTTTACTGTTTTATATGTAAAACTGAGGCGCCTTCATAAAAAAAAATACAATAATAAGAAGAAACAGACCGCCTTTTGTAAAAACTGTTCACAAAGCTGTATATCTACGTTTAAATCACGCCCGCGAATTCATTCACAGCAACGAGCGAGAGAGAGGAGAACGCACAAAGGGAGCACTCCTCTGTGTTCGATGTGCTCAACATCTGTCGCCATTTTGCCTTTGACGACAAGCGCCATCTGGCGGCCGGGGTCTTTGCACCCGACGAACTACTGAAGAATGTTTAGTTTTTTATTTATTTATTATTTTTTTTTTCAAGCTTCTTTGTTTACTTTTATTATTATTTTTATTATTATTATTATTATTATTGTTGTTGTTGTTGTTGTTGTTGTTGTTGTTGTTGTTGTTGTTGTTGTTGTTGTTGACAATGATAATAGTTGTAATATATTAGTAGTAGCTATGTCGTAGTTGTTATTTGTTAATTAAATCTAAATAAAACTATTTCTGAAAAAGACAAAATAAAATAAAATAAGCAAAAAATAAAAATAAAAAACAACGCAAAAACTCCCACGTACAGTATGAAAACAACAACAAACAAACTGAAAAAAAATCAATAGTGTTTTATTTCATTTTTTTTTTTTTTTAAAGTAAATATTTAAATTACATTACTTGGGACAGTTTTTCGTTTTTTTTTTTTTTTTTTTTTTTTTTTCGCCCCATCAAACACAAAGTAATGTATTTCACGTTAATGCGACAATATTGATTTAACTTTCTGACACACTAAGATAAGATTCATGATAATTTAATTAAGATAGTCACGAAATAGACTAACGCATGCGCGATATTCCCAGGACAGACACGAGGCCAGTCTGTGGGAACCTAGCAGACGTCAGGGGGAGAGTGTGTGGGTGGTGCAGAACACAGACGAGAAGGGAAAGAAAGAAGTGAAGATTCGGCGTAGTATATTTCTGTATTCTGCAGATCTTTTCAATTTTTTATTTTTAAATTTTTCTGTCTCTCTTTATATTATACAGACACACACTGTATATTATACAAACACACACTGTATATTATACAAACACTTTTCATTATACAGACACACACTTTATATTATACAGACACACACTTTATATTATACAGACACACACTTTATATTATACAGACACACACTTTACATTATACAGACACTTTATATTATACAGACACACACTTTATATTATATAGACACACACTGTACATTATACAGACACACACTTTTTATTATACAGACACACACTGTACATTATACAGACACACACTTTACATTATACAGACACACACTTTATATTATACAAATACACACTTTACATTATACAGACACACACTTTATATTATACAGACACACACTTTACATTATACAGACACACACTTTACATTATACAGACACACACTTTACATTATACAGACACACACTTTACATTATACAGACACACACTTTATATTATACAAATACACACTTTACATTATACAGACACACACTTTATATTATACAGACACACACTTTACATTATACAGACACACACTTTACATTATACAGACACACACTTTACATTATACAGACGTATACATTTGTAAGTGTATTTGAAATGGCTGATAGATTAGCTGTATAGGAAGATGACAGACGACGGCAACAACTACATACCGTCTGAAAAATCAATTCATTCATATGCATGGCTTCAAGAAATGTCTCAGTCGCTTAGATGTTTATTCAGTTGTAAAAATAAATTATGTTAATGAATACATGATAACCATGATAACAACGACAAAAACATAGGCATACATAAAACACACAATATGTATGTCTATGATTCTCTCTCTCTCTCTCTCTCTCTCTCTCTCTCTCTCTCTCTCTCTCTCTCTCTCTTTCAGATACTGTTTGGTGGAAAACAACCAGATTTTTATGTGTTTGAGCTTGGAAAACGAACATGTACTATTCTTAATGTATTTTAATTTTTATTTTAGCGGCCTCTGAGACAAACTGCCTTTAAAGTTTTGTGAAAACAGGAAAATATAAAGATAATATGGAAACGAGATAAAGGAGAGGACAATGTCTTTATTTTTACCTAAAAAAAAAACAAAAAAAAACCGTCGTTCTGTGAGAACAGAAACAGACGAACACAAAATGAGAAGAGTGCGTGGGGTTGATGTTTGGGTCTGAGCGAAGGTCTATTGCAAAAATAAATAACACTGATAATGTTGTACTGATCTCACGTGTAATTTTATTCATTCAACACGTTGTCGTGACAGTTGTGCCTGTGCTGCACCTCGTTGACAACGGCTGTTGCTTCAAACAGAAGTCGACACGTGTTAACAAAAAAGAATAACGCCAGCTGAAAACTAATCCGCTAATCGATGCAGTTTATCAATACGGAATTTTCGCTTTTACGTAAAACGTGACGTAAGTGGCTTGTTTTGTCAGACGTTCTAGAAGGACCTGTTGTTGCCGACGTCGTAATTTAGCTTATAAACCAATCGTTTTATGACTTCTAGTCACGTGAACTGAAATTAAAAGGCATTGTGTACAGTTTAGTTGTTCGTTTCTGTAACGTCACGTTAGCGAATCTGACAGGGTTTATGTTTCTTCTTCTTCTTCTTCTTCCTCTCTCTCTCTCTCTCTCTCTCTCTCTCTCTCTCTCTCTCTCTCTCTCTCTCTCTCTCTCTCTCTCTCTCTCTCTCTCTCTCTCTCTCTCTCTCTCTATATATATATATATATATATATGTATATGTACACAGATACACTCTTTTGTAAAAGCCGAAAAAAAAAAGACTCAAAATTAAAAATTAAAATTAAAAAACTATGTCAAACTGTTTTCATCTGACGTTCTTTAAGCAGGTTTAATATAATATAATATAACATAATATAATATAATATAAACTAATACAATATAATATAATAAAATATAATATAATACAATATAATATAATATAATATAATATAATATAATATAATATAATATAATATAATATAATGTAAAATGTGTTTCTCTCATTGTCTCTCTGTCACTTTGCATGTGTAACTTTATCATCAGAGCAACATCATCATTACTTTACTGAATCAGCTGGGATCTCTCTCTCTCTCTCTCTCTCTCTCTCTCTCTCTCTCTCTCTCTCTCTCTCTCTCTCTCTCTCTCTCTCTCTCATTTTCAATTCTTTTCTTTCTTTCTTTCTTTCTTTTTATTTTTGTTTTAATTTTGTCTGTCTCTATATACATATATAAATGAGTACATTTGCTGTTTTGACAAAGTAATGTCTGTGTTGTGCATCTTCGTGGCAAATCACTTTTAATCATTATTATTGCTCATAAGCACACGAGTACAGTGTTTTCAGGTATGTCCATACTAACATTCTAATCACGTCGATTCTGTGTAAAAGAATAACCAAGCACACCATACAATCAAGATGTTCTTTTTAAAATTTCTATTTGTTTATTTATCTATATGTCTGTCTACCTCTTTGTCTGTCTCTCTATCTACCTGCCAACCTACATATCTACCAACCTACATACCTACCTACCTACATATCTATCTATATATCTATATATCTGTCTGTCTATCTATCTATCAATCTATCTATCTCACTGTCTGTCTGTTTGACTGTTTATCTATCTCTCTATATATCTACCTATCTATCCATCTATCTAGCTCTCTGTCTGTATATCTTTATTATGCTATGCTGTGCTATGCTGTGCTATATTATATTATACTATGCTATGCTATGCTATGCTATGCTATGCTATGTTATGCTATGTTATGCTATGATATATTATATTATATTATATTATATTATATTATATTAAACCTGCTGTAAATCAAAAACATCTTTTATCTATCAAATATTATTGACGTCACATCAAAACAGTTTGACATAATTTTTTATTTGATTTTTTTATTATTTTTTTTTCTTATTTTTTTCGGCTTTTACAAAACAGTGTATCTGTGTATCTATCTACCTATCTATCTGTGTACATATATATATATATATATATATATATATATATATATATTTATCTACGATTTAGTTTTATTTCTCTGTGATCAAGCGTCTGTTACTGCATTATCCAGTATAAGGACAACCAGACTTGGATTTTGTAACCTACATTAACGTGGTTACTATTTACGACTGACTGTATATTAGATGTGACCCTACTGTTTTTAAAATAAAAAAAAAAAAAAAAAAAAAAAAAAATTAAATTAAAAATTATAACAAACTGTTTTGATGTGACGTCAATAATATTTGTTAGATAAAAGATGTTTTTGATTTACAGCAGGTTTAATATAATATAACATAATAAATATAATATAATATAATATAATGTTTCTCTCATTGTCTCTCGTCACTTTTCATGTGTAACTTTATCATCAGAGCAACATCATCATTACTTTACTGAATCAGCTAGGATCTCTCTCTCTCTCTCTCTCTCTCTCTCTCTCTCTCTCTCTCTCTCTCTCTCTCTCTCTCTCTCTCTCTCTCTCTCTCTCTCTCTCTCTCTCTCTCTCTTTCTCTCTCTCTCTCTCTCTCTCTCTCTCTTTCTCTCTCTCTTTCTCTCTCTCTGTCTCTCTCTCTATCTCTCTCGGTCTCTCTCTCTCTGTCATTCTCTCTCATTTTCAATTCTTTTTTTCTTTCTTTCTTTTTTTTTTTTTTTTTTTTTTATTTTGTCTGTCTCTATATACATATATAAATGAGTACATTTGCTGTTTTGACAATGTAATCTCTGTGTTGTGCATCTTCGTGGCAAATCACTTTTAATCATTATTATTGCTCATAAGCACACGAGTACAGTGTTTTCAAGTATGTCCATACTAACATTCTAATCACGTCGATTCTGTGTAAAAGAATAACCAAGCACACCATACAATCATGATGTTCTTTTCAAAATTTCTATTTGTTTATTTATGTATATGTCTGTCCACCTCTTTGTCTCTCTCTCTATCTACCTGCCAACCTACATACCTACCTACATATCTATCTATCTATCTATCTGTCTATATATCTGTCTATCTATCTATCTATCTATCTATCTATCTATCTATCTATCTATCTATCTATCTATATATCTATCTATCTGTCTATATATCTATCTATCAATCTATCTATCTCACTGTCTGTCTGTTTGACTGTCTGTCTATCTATCTATATATCTATCTATCTATCCATCTTTCTAGCTCTCTATCTATATATCTTTATTATGCTATGCTGTGCTATGCTGTGCTATGCTGTGCTATATTATATTATATTATACTATACTATACTATGCTATGCTATGCTATGCTATGCTATGATATGCTATGTTATATTATATTATATTATATTATATTATATTATATTATATTATATTATATTATATTATATTAAACCTGCTGTAGATCAAAAACATCTTTTGTCTATCAAATATTATTGACGTCACATCAAAACAGTTTGA
Organism: Chrysomallon squamiferum; assembly: GCA_012295275.1. Lineage (NCBI taxonomy): Eukaryota > Metazoa > Mollusca > Gastropoda > Neomphalida > Peltospiridae > Chrysomallon > Chrysomallon squamiferum. Next base: position 31,226,482 of record CM022671.1, read on the forward strand.
CATAATTTTTTATTTGATTTTTTCAAACTGTTTTGATGTGACGTCAATAATATTTGTTAGATAAAAGATGTTTTTGATTTACAGCAGGTTTGATATAATATAACATAATATAATATAATATAATTTAATATAATATAACATAATAAATATAATATAATATAATGTAAAATGTGTTTCTCTCATTGTCTCTCTGTCACTTTGCATGTGTAACTTTATCATCAGAGCAACATCATTATTACTTTACTGAATCAGCTAGGATCTCTCTCTCTCTCTCTCTCTCTCTCTTTCTCTCACTCTCTGTCTCTATATCTCTCTCGGTCTCTCTCTCTCTGTCATTCTCTCTCATTTTCAATTCTTTTCTTTCTTTCTTTCTTTCTTTCTTTTTATTATTTTTAATTTTGTCTGTTTCTATATACAAATATAAATGAGTACGTTTGCTGTTTTGACACTGTAATGTCTGTGTTGTGCATCTTCGTGGCAAATCACTTTTAATCATTAATATTGCTCATAAGCACACGAGTACAGTGTGTTCAAGTATGTCCATACTAACATTCTAATCACATCGATTCTGTGTAAAAGAATAACCAAGCACACCATACAATCATGATGTTCTTTTTAAAATTTATATTTGTTTATTTATCTATATGTCTGTCTACCTCTTTGTCTCTCTCTCTATCTACCTGCCAACCTACATATCTACCAACCTACATACCTACCTACATATCTATCTATATAAATATCTATCTGTCTATCTATATATCTATCTATCTATCTATCTATCTATCTATCTATCTATCAATCTATCTATCTCACTGTCTGTCTGTTTGACTGTCTATCTATCTCTCTATATATCTACCTATCTATCCATCTATCTAGCTCTCTATCTGTATATCTTTATTATGCTATGCTGTGCTATGCTGTGCTATATTATATTATACTATGCTATGCTATGCTATGCTATGCTATCCTATGCTATGATATGCTATGCTATGTTATATTATATTATATTATATTATATTATATTATATTATATTATATTATATTATATTATATTATATTAAACCTGCTGTAAATCAAAAACATCTTTTGTCTATCAAATATTATTGACGTCACATCAAAACAGTTTGACATAATTTTTTATTTGATTTTTTAATTATTTTTTTTCTTATTTTTTTCGGCTTTTACAAAACAGTGTATCTGTGTATCTATCTACCTATCTATCTATGTACATATATATATATTTATCTACGATTTAGTTTTATTTCTCTGTGATTTCAGCGTCTGTTACTGCATTATCCAGTATAAGGACAACCAGACTTGGATTTTGTAACCTACATTAACGTGGTTACTATTTACGACTGACTGTATATTAGATGTGACCCTACTGTTTTGTAAAAGCCAAAAAAAAAAAAAAAAAAATTAAATTAAAAATTATAACAAACTGTTTTGATGTGACGTCAATAATATTTGTTAGATAAAAGATGTTTTTGATTTACAGCAGGTTTAATATAATATAAAATAATATAATATAATATAATATAATGTAAAATGTGTTTCTCTCATTGTTTCTCTGTCACTTTTCATGTGTAACTTTATCATCAGAGCAACATCATCATTACTTTACTGAATCAGCTAGGATCTCTCTCTCTCTCTCTCTCTCTCTCTCTCTCTCTCTCTCTCTCTCTCTCTCTCTCTCTCTCTCTCTCTCTCTCTCTCTCTCTCTCTCTCTCTCTCTCTCTCTCTCTCTCTCTCTCTCTCTCTCTCTGTCTCTCTCTCTCTCTCTCTCTTTCTCTCACTCTCTGTCTCTCTATCTCACTCGGTCTCTCTCTCTCTGTCATTCTCTCTCATTTTCAATTCTTTTCTTTCTTTCTTTCTTTCTTTCTTTTTTTTATTTTTTTTTTATTTTGTCTGTCTCTATATACATATATAAATGAGTACATTTGCTGTTTTGACAATGTAATCTCTGTGTTGTGCATCTTCGTGGCAAATCACTTTTAATCATTATTATTGCTCATAAGCACACGAGTACAGTGTGTTCAAGTATGTCCATGCTAACATTCTAATCACATCGATTCTGTGTAAAAGAATAACCAAGCACACCATACAATTATGATGTTCTTTTTAAAATTTCTATTTGTTTATTTATGTATATGTCTGTCCACCTCTTTGTCTGTCTCTCTATCTACCTGCCAACCTACCTACCTACCTACATATCTATCTATCTATATATCTGTCTATATATCTGTCTATCTATCTATCTATTTATCTATCTATCTATCTATCTATCTATCTATCTATCTATCTATCTATCTATCTATCTATCTATCTATCAGTCTATCTATCCCACTGTCTGTCTGTTTGACTGTCTATCTATCTATCTATATATCTACCTATCTATCCATCTATCTAGCTCTCTATCTATATATCTTTATTATGCTATGCTGTGCTATGTTGTGTTATATTATATTATATTATGCTATGCTATGCTATGTTATGCTATGATATATTATATTATATTATATTATATTAAACCTGCTGTAAATCAAAAACATCTTTTATCTAACAAATATTATTGACGTCACATCAAAACAGTTTGACATAATTTTTAATTTGATTTTTTAATTTTTTTTTTTTTTTTTTTTTTTTTTTCGGCTTTTACCTACAGCGTTGATAAAAAAAGAGAGAAGCCAAAAAAACAAACCATCTGTCTTTCCTTCTAGCATCTCCATGCGATTACCCAGTGTAACTGTAAATATAATCTGCAAGCCATACGTTTATTTCGTAATATGTGTGTGTGTGTGTGTGTCTGTCTCTGTGTGTGTGTGTGTGTGTGTGTGTGTGTGTGTGTGTGTCTGATATCTCTATTTTACATCCTTACTTATATAATTACTAACTGTTAATTACTTACGATTATTTGTATTGTACTGATTTCAGTCTAATGTAGGTTAACAGTTGGATGAGCAACATTATCATCATCATCATTTTCATTACTTCTACTACTAGTACAACTATTACCACTGCTCTTGTTATTACTAATATTATTGTGATTGTTGTTAATGATGATGTTATTATTAAAAGATGTAGTACTGGTAGTTGTTGTTGTTGTTGTCGTGGTAGCCGTAGTAATCGTAGTAGATGTACAAGTATAGTTTTTGTTTCAGCATTAGCAGCACTGTTACAGTTATGAAAAATACATTGAAACATAAACACAAAAGTGCACACAGACAAAAGAACTGACAGAGACAAACAAAATCAAAAGTAGTACATAGGTCTGTGTGTCTGTCGATTTTATTACATTAAGTTCTAAATCTCCCTTATAACTATTGATCGAAAACCGTAAAATCTAAGTTAATTATTCTTTCCATTTTATGTCGCATTCATCACCTAAACACAAATAAAAAAAAATATTTATAAAAAAATAAACGCCAATAAATACTTTGACATTTTCACTAATTACATATTTTTAATTCACCCGTACACAAGGGATATTATTTGTACCTCCGACATCAAAGAGTTCTTCCGCCAATGAACCGATATCGTTTTTTATTGCTACGCACAAACATATATATATATACTAAATGAGTGTTTTTCATCACGACAGACGACAAAGCACCAGTCGACAGACGAAGCTCCATTTTCATTGGTCCTTAATACGGACACGATCCTAACACACCTTAACAATGGTGAGAAAGAATAAAAGTACTCCCAAAGGAGATTATTTAATAATCTTTTTATTTTTATTTTTTTACGTTTTTATTTTTATTTTTCTTTCTTCTTCTTCTTCCATTATTGATCTAACTTAATTCTCCTTTCCCCGAAGCCGTTAAACGGCGGCATGGGTTCAGCCTCGGTGTGGGAAATACAGCCTGCACTCAGGTGAACTTCAATCAATATTGGTAACTCAGGTGTTGTCGACTTCTGACTAATGAACCTTATTTGCAAAGCGAATGGCCTGGAAGATGGAATAATGGCAGAATTAATTGTGGTTGTGTTTTTCAAACTAAGTGTTCTATAACGAACCGCAGTGGGTGTGACTTGGGAGATAAACATGTCTTTGTGAGCGAGGGTGAAACGAGGGCAGATTTTCATATTAGGAGTGGTAGCAGTCAAACAGCAAAAACAGCAGCAGTAGTAGTAGTAGTAGTAGTAGTAGTAGTAGTAGTAGTAGTAATAATTGGAGTAATAGCAGTAGTAGTAGTAGTAACAGAAGTAGTAGCAATAATATTAGTAGTAGTAGTAACAGTATTAGTAATAATAGTAGTTGTAATAATAGTAGTTGCAATAGTGGTAGGAGTAGTAGTAACAGTAGTAGTAGTAGTAGCAGCAGCAGCAGTAGTAGCAGTAGCAGTAGTAGTACTAATAAGAGTAGTAACAGAAGTAGTAGTAGTAATAGAAGTAGTAGTAGCATTAGTAATAGCAGCAGTAGTAGCAGTATAGCAGTACTACTGATAACAATACTAATCGTAGTAGCAGTAGTTGTACTGGTAATAGTTGTAGTGGTAGAAGAAGTAGTATTAAGAGTAGTAGTATTAATAAAAAAGTTGTGGTCTAAGTAGAAAATTATGTGTGTTTACGTGTTTGTGTTAATGTATGTGTGTTTACGTGTTTGTGTTAATGTATGTGTGTGTCTATGGTTGCTGTTATTCTTCTTCTTGTTGTTTGTTTGCTTGTTGTTAAGGGAAAACGAGACAAGTCATCTAGAATTGTACACTTTCACGAACCCTTTCACAGAAACGAAAGTGATCAACACAGTTATACTGAACTACATGCATATATATTTTATATAGCTCTCTCTCTCTCTCTCTCTCTCTCTCTCTCTCTCTCTCTCTCTCTCTCTCTCTCTCTCCGTATCTCTCTATCTACCTATCTATCTGTATTTATATGTATTATTATTATTATTATTTGGTAGGGTTTTTTTGGGGGGGTTGTGGGTATTTTGAGGGGGAGTTGTTTGTTTGCGTTTTGTTAATTTCTTCTTTTTTAATCCTATTAAGCTGAGGAAGTATTTTGTTTTGAAAACAATTATTATTATGATTATTATTATTATTATTATTATTATTATATCTCACTTTCTTCTCTTTCGTTTTCCTGTGTTACTTTCTTAAATTGATCTACTTTTTATTTTTTATTTTTGTTTTTTAATTATTTTTCACTACGTAGTTGTTTATTGCTTGTTTATCAAATTGTTTATTAATCGGTGCAGTAATGACCTTGTGTATTTATTTCCCTGCTATTGTTCGACCTTGACTCCAACGCCACCATACTAACAATCTAAACCAAAGAATCCCATGAAGTCAACGTGACAAGTCTATTGTGTTCTCCAGCACCTTGTGCTCTCAAAAATCAATGATTCGATCTTCCGTCCAATTACACTTAAATAACAACCTCCTGTACGTCTGCTGAACAGGTTACGACTTGTAAGTTAACGTAATTCTTTAGCGCGCTGTGTTGTGAATCCGCGCACCTCCTTTTGTCGTTTCGTGGTCGCAGGAGTGAAAAAACCAATACCGGATTTAACGATTGATTTTTTTTGTTTTTTTGTTTGTTGTTGTTTTTGTTTATTTGTTGTTGTTTTTTTGTTGTTTTTTGTGTTGTTTTTTTTTCTTCTTCTTAAGCATAAGTAGGCTTAACAAACTACATCTTTGGCTCTATTTTTTATTTTTTATTTTTTATTTTTTTTGTTCACGTTTTACTGTTAAGACATGTAAAACATTATTATTACTGTTTTTGTTGTTTGTTTTTATTTTATTTTTATTTATTATTATTATTATTATTATATTATTATTATTATTATTATTATTATTATTATTATTATTATTATCATATTATTATTATTATTATTATTATTATTATTATTATTATTATTATTATTATTATTATTATTATTATTATTATTATCTTATTTTAATCTTGACTGTTACATATCATAATAACATTGTAACTCCCTAGGAGAGGACGAAGTCAACAAAACACTTGGACAGGACGCCACGATAGGCGTACTTAACTTACACGAATATCTGAGTGTTTCCCAAGCGTTACACAAAAACATCCGTGTTTCCGAAGTACGTGTTTCGTTATTGTTATTCTGTCCGTGTTCTGTAACCCGCTTACCAGAATGAAAATCCACGATGACCGCGTCGTTTATGTACAGCAATGAAAAACATTTGACTGAACGAGAGATGTATCGCCGTGGTATCGCCGTGGTAACGATATGATGGCATTATGTAATGGAAAAAGGTTGTCACTTAATTGATTTTTCAAAGCAATATTCCAGATACGTACCTAAATAACATAAAATAACGATTTTACATCGTTTCATTTGTTTGCTTGTTCAAAGTAATTTTTTTCTTTTGATATTTTCCTTTTGTCTCTCTCTCTCTCTCTCTCTCTCTCTCTCTCTCTCTCTCTCTCTCTCTCTCTCTGTCTGTCTACATGTCTGTCTGTCTGTCTTTCTCTCTCTATTAGTAGTAGTAGTAATAGAACTAGCATAATAGCAGCAGAGGTAATAGCAGCAGCAGTAGCAGAAGTAGTAACAGTAGTAGTAGTAATCGTAGGAGGAGTAGTAGTTGTTGTAGTAGAGTATTAGTAGTAGTACTAATACTAGTACTAGTAGTAGTAGTAGTTAAAGTAGTAGTAGTAGTAGAAAAGCTTTTTACAGAGAATCCTGCACTGATTAACAAAAAATCGTAAGATTAACAAGCTCTGACTTCGTCTGTTTACGTTTGTTTTGTTCTTATGAAGCGATGCGATGACGTCACGAGCTAACAGACGACGCAGTCTTTGTTTTTACGTAATGGCATGCGCACTGGCAAGTGGACGTGAACTTACAAATAGCTATTGGCCATCTTGCAGCTTATGTCACTTATCTGTTATCTGCAGGAAGCGTTCTGCTTTGTCATCATTACAGTGGTTCAGACTGGCTAAAGACGTCATCATACGGTACGATTTCTGTAGCCGTCCTGTAGTAAGCTTTCACCAATGTTGTATAGTAGATATGTTTATGATATCCCATCCTGAATCAGCTATTTGAACAAAAAATGTATTAAAGCGTGCAGTGCTAGTCACAGTGACCGGCTGAAAATAAATATATTTAGAGTCAGATTGAGGGTGGGGGAAAAGTTCAAGATTAATATTTAAAATTAAAAAGAATGTAATTATAATATACATCATAGATTCTTCGTTCGAAAGTATTTATATTAAAATAATATACATACAACTGTGAGCTCTTAAATAAACGCCGCCAATTATCAAGCGTCGAATGAAACGCTAAGAGATGTGTGGAGAATAATTAACAGATCAGGTTTAAAAAAATCGTTACTACAAATTGTAGCCTGTGATTGTGGCTTTATCTGTAATATAACATTGTCAAAACTGTATTCATTACATAACATCTCCATTCTGCGATTCCCAACAGACACAGATCATCTTTGCAAAAAGAAACATAGCTGTTAAATATTCTAATATTTACTGGTGCCGTGGGTTTTGTTGTACGTGTTGCTTCTGTCTGTGTTTCGACACTCGCAGAATATAGAACCAATCCTTCATGATGATCTTGTGTCAAATTAAAGTTAAAGCTCCTTCGCCACGTATCATTCTGTGTAAAATTATATATTTATATATTTTATTATTTCCCCTTAGATAGATTAGATAGATAGTGTTAGTGTTTCTACTTCTACAGCTAGATAGACATAATATACCTTTCTACCTATCTATTTATCTAATCTACCTCTCTGTCTATCTATCTATTTCTTGACATGTAGGCTTATATGTGTGTGTGTGTGTGCGCGTGTGTGTGTGTGTGTGCGCGTCTTATATCAATGCTGATGAGGTTAGTATTAAAGACAGACGCTATAATTACGTTAGGCTAGAATATCGCTGACTTAGCCATTGTTTCCAAACGATTTCAGCCTAGCCCGTGCATGTGTACTAAGTCCACTGTTACAGACAGAGCTCATTTTTCATGATATAAAATTACTCGTATCAATGCGCGGTAATTCGAGGCTGAAATTAAATCCAGTTGTTGATGCTCTCCGACCCACACACGACGTATCAACTTACACGATGCCGAGTGTTAGAGAAACAGTTCTTTTTTTTTTGTCGTGGCTTTTTTTCTTTGCTGGCAACAACCTCAGTTAACGTCGGCTGAATAATAATTCAATAAATATTCCTCATTAAACGACAGTGCGCTAATTACGTATCTGATTAACATATTGTATGCATCTAATTCAAACCAATTAGACCATGAGAAATGAAAAAAGAAAGAAACTCACATAGTACTGTTTTAACAAGGCGCCACTACATTTTCATGTTAATGATTTTTAGGGTGACCGACCACCTAAAGGGTTTTTGGCGTAATGTTTGTTTAAGAAAGAAATCCCACTGCTTGGTTACTTTTATCTGCTAGCAGAAAGTGATATTTTATACTCACCTTCTCGTGGGCTGTATGATACAATGAGTAATACCTGTGAAACACTTATGCTGTATGCAGGCTGGAACGGGAAATAACTAAATACACGAAACAGGCAGGATTGAGCCTAAAACTCATAGCATATAGTGTCAGTGCGCTCTGACCACTGAACTCATTTTTCCCATTCCCATCAGTAACTCCAAAACAACCAGAAATTTTAATTTTTTAATTTTGTCTTTTTTTCTTTCTTTCTTTCTTTCTTCTTGTTTTCTTTTTCTTCTTATCATCATCATCATCATCATCATCATCACCATTAATGTTGTTATCATCGTAAATTATCATTATTATTATTATATTATTGGTGCTATTATTATTATTATTGTTGTTGTTGTTGTTGTTGTTGTTGTGTTTCTGTATATGACATATAACTTATTACACTTTATTTACTGTTATAACACAGAGGAAATGCATATATACATCGGGAAGTTAACAGCTGTAAATTCTGACAAACATACAGGAAGAGATAATTAGCCAATCAGCGTGCTTCGTTCAGTCCTGTTCGCGATGTCATTTCCTGTTTCGGGGGTGGGGAGGACAAATTCATTGTTGTGGGAGGAAAAACGAGTTTCTGTTAAATTGCTATGCGTCAGTGTTTACAAGTGTTTTTAAAATAAAACAGAGCAGTAAACAAAAATAAGAGATAACGGAAAATAATTTCTTCCTTGTTCTTTGTCTGTGTTTTATGTTTTTTAGCACGTGTGTTCGTGTGTGTACTGTTGCATTATTTACATACTGAAATAGAAGTAGTAATAGTTGCAGTTGTAATAACTGTGTGTTTACGTGATAATTGTCGTTGTCGCCGTCGTCGTTTCATATCTGCGTGTAAACAAAGGACGACGGTGATGTAATGGAGGTGATAATTTGTGTCGTTGGCGTAATAAATGAAGTGTTATTATTAACAGTATTTGCATGTTAATACTGTCACAACATCACCGACAGTTTTTTGTTTTTTTGTTACCATGACAGTCGTTGTAGTTGTAGTTGTATGGTGATAACGATAATTGTTGCTGATCTTATTACGATAGAATTATTAATTGTAAGCGTGTTTTAGCGTGAGTTTGTTGTAGTTGTTGTTGTTGCTGTTGTTGTTGTCGTAGGTGGCGACTGCTTCGGTAAATGCTTGTTTGTTGTTTTAAGGAGATTTTTTTATTAGTATTATTTGTTCTATTTTTTCCTTACTTTTTTTTTTCTTTCCTGTTTTTTTTTCTCCACTTTGTGTGTGTGTGTGTGTGTGTGTGTGTGTGTGTGTGTGTGTGTGTGTGTGTGTGTGTGTGTGTGTGATTATAATAATTGTTGCCAGC
>CM022671.1:31241249-31381249 GCA_012295275.1 Chrysomallon squamiferum
GGACTTTGTCCTCCTGCGCCAGTGCGTTCCCGAATATTTTCTATGTGTAGTCTAATCAGACGTACATAAGACAGAGAATAATCAAAATCCTAAGCTACATATATACATACATACAAAACTACATTCACAAATACATACATAGAATACATAGAAACATACACACATATGCATACAGCTGTACACACAAAAACAGACACATATACACAGATACACGGACATTTGTTTAGTCAATACAGGAGGCATTGGGTGCCATGTGCTGGAGCCTCGTCAGCGGCATCTGACGTCGTGACTGGACTTTGTCCTTCAGTGACTGCCTCTGAATATCGTTTACGTGCAGAAGTGACTAAATTAGAAATCCATCCTAAATGCAGACACACTGATGTATGCACACACAAAAAACACACACACAGACGCACACTGATGTACTCACACCCATACACCCACACACACACACATACACACAAGAACACACACACACACACATACAAACACACACATACACATACAAACACCCACATACACATATATACATATACATAAGTTTAAATGAACAAACCGGTGTTAACGACCGAGTGTTGCAGTGACACACACAGAGTGTAGGCACAAGACTGACGAATCAGAACTAATGAGTTGATAACTGGTCTGTTGTTTTCCCCCTGAGTTTGCAGAACAGAGACAGACACGACTGTTTGGTTCTGCTGAGCGATAGCTGTGAAATGTTAGTCGTATCATGTAGTCAAATGTCACTGTTCTCTTCACAGTACAAAGCTTGCTGTACATTCGCGAAATGTTTGGTCATTCTGGTTGTATGAATGTGAGTGTGCGTATATCTCTGTGTGTGTGTGTGTGTGTGTGTGTAATACATTAATAATAACATATGAGTGTGGATGTAAAATAACAGTGTGTGTATGTACGTGTGTTGGGGTATATGTGTGTGTGCCGAGAATAAATAAATGGAAGGGAGATCGTATGCGTGTATTGACTTCATCGTGCGTGTGTATGTATGTAGCAAGTGTGTTCGTGTACATGTATCTGTGTGTATTTTTTATTAGTATATTTATAATTCTCTTTTAGTCTCTCTCCCTCTGTCTCTCTACCTTAACCCTTCACTCTTTATCTCTTTCACTGTCAAACTCTCTATCTATTTCTCTCTCCGTCCTCCCCTTCTTTCTCTCTCTTTCTCTCTGTCTATTACCATAACCATTTGTTTTTCTCTCATAAACAAACACTCGCAAAGCTAACACACACACACACACACACACACGCGCACAGGCATACAAACTGTAAAGTCAGCTATATATTATTATATAGCAGTTCTGTACAAATTGACATAATTCTGTTTATTAATGTGGAAGCCGCCGCTGTGAATGGTAAACAACATCTGTGCGTGTATCGATTGTACCGGCTCCCGCTACTTCTCTTATCTGCAAACGCGGCAAAATGAATTTTTGTTTCTTTATCGCATCAACGACACACAATGCACGAGGGTTTGCGCTGCCTGTTTGTGTGCGTGTATATATATAGATATAGATATAGATATAGATATTTGTGCATCTGCATGTGCATGCCTACGCATGTTTGTATAATGGTAGACTGGCTGACTGTACGTTCGAATGTGCGTGCGTGCGCGTGTGTGTTAGACTGAAGTAGCTGAGTTAGATCTTCGTCTATATATATATATATATATATACACACACACACGCACACAAACAGACACACACACACACACACACATACAAACACACACACACACATACAAAACACACACACACATACAAACACACACACACATACACACACACGCACACTCACACAATGACATATATTGACTGTAATTATTTACTGCGTGTGGGTTTGCGTTTGTCTGTCTGTCTGTATGTGCATGTATAGGGAGGGTCAGGGTGTTGCGTATGCCTGTGCGTTTGTGCGTACACGTGGCGAGCACACGTGCACATGAATATGAAAACCGCTGGTTTTGTTACGAGCAGCAGTGACACGTTATTTGAATACAGCTGTGATGTGGGTAGCGGGTGGGTGGGTCGTCCTTCACCTTGGTCTGCGGTATCTGTTAACAGCGGGAAATAAATAACGTCACCCACCACCCACCCTTCAGAATAAGCTTTTAGCAACGACCGGCCTGTTGCCGGCAACATCAGACACCGGGATCTGTCCCATTAGTATACGCACTGCCTGAATTTATGGCAGACGTCATTTAAAATAAATGTGCTTTCGAACGTTGTTACTGTCGTCGGCGTTGGTGGAAGTCGTCCCAGAGTGAAATATGATGTCGAGATCGCTGACGTAGGCCTACACCTGTCAAAGTAGCGACTGCTACCCAGGGCGGGTCCAGAATGGAAGAAGGGTTTGCTGAAACTGTTGAAATATTTTGTATGATAATTATAACAAATTACTGTTTAATAAAAATGTTAAAATTTTAAATAAAAGTGAAAGAATATTAATATTTAATTAGTTTTTAATTGACATTTCAACAAGTAACGTTATTTACATATTCCCGTGCATTTTCACCCCCACTGGAGGTGATTTTAGTTACGAAAAATGTTTTAATAATAATTTAAAAAACACACTAAAAGCTGAAAACAAATACTTATAATAACAAATTATATACTTTAATTCCAGTATATTTTGAAAGCTGTTAATCTGCCAGCAGATGTGCGTGACATAACTAACCTAATTAAGGTTCGTTCACTTGTGCGGATAATAAGCACAAACGTGACAAGTATGATGATAATTCAAACAAAGCCAAATGAGCCAGTCAGCAGTTACAAACAAACACACACACACACACACACACATGTATGTTTAAATACATATATCTATATATAGACATGTAGATAGATATAGTGATAAATTAAAATCAAAACCAAAATAATAATTAAAAAATCAAAAACAACAACTACAAGATATTTCACAGAACCCATTCAACAGACTCGTTTCTTCGCTAAAATCTATACTGCTTTTGTTGTTGTTGTTATTGTTATTATTAGTAGTATTAGTAGTGTTATTATACTCACAAATATCAATACTCCCTTTCATTAATTTATCTTGTACCGTTGGAGACAATTAACTATGACGTCATAACAATGAAATGACGTAATGCTATTTTCTATCGTGTGAAAAAAATCAGAATATTGGCGGAAAGGAATTTTAAACTGGAAATATCATCTTAGAATGACTGTAAGGATGATAAATCACAGCGATGTATATGATATAAATCTTGCTTTTCCTATTTCTGTTGTGTGGTGTCTCTTATGCTGTGTTTTTGACAAGGCTTGTGTTGACTTTTAACTGTTACAAGATTAATTGAGTTTTGTGTCTTAATCTTCTTCTTAAGCCGAGTTGTCTGAGTGTGACAGTTTACACTCTGTCACACTGGCTGCCAAAAGCCAGAGTTCTCAGTCCCAGTCGAATAACCTTTTACACTAGGTTCTCTTTGTAAACACGTAGGTTCATGTATAATTTAGGGGTAGCTGTTTGTAAGCATTTTGATTTTAATTTGTAACCATGTAGGTTGGAGTACAATTCAGATTTTGTTTCCAAACATGTAGATTCACTTGTTATACAGGCTGTCTTTGTAAAATGAAAACAGATTTCATTACATAAGCTATATATGTATTGATCGATTTATTTTTTAATAGGGCTCTATTAATAAAGTGTAAGTGTTACTGTCATTATTTCTGTTCTCTTCTGTTTGTGTTAAGTCTGAGGTGTTAATCTAGGTTCTCTTTGAATACTTGAGTACGTGAGTACTCAGAAATGACGGTGTTGCCGTTCAGCAGATGCCATCGTAATAACCACCGAAGCGTCGTCTGGTTCAGGGACTAGTGTGCTGCAGTCAGCAGCATCGCCTAGATTTCAGCCCACGACTTCAGTGACAATCGTGTACGTACGTGGGACACATTTCCGGTTACTTTCACATATCACAACTGTTTATGCAGATTTTTTGGTCGCATATGTTTTGCCTGTCATTCAACCGCTCAACCAAAAAAAATAAAAAATTAAAAAATAAATAAATAAAAAATAAAATTAAAATTTTGTAAAATAAAAATTCTGTATACGCTCACTTCTTTAAGATGTGTAAAAGATTTTCTGTTTTTAAACATCTAGGTTAAATAGGTTCTTTTTTAAGCATGTAGGTTCACAGACACACAGATATGTATATGTTGGGATATCTCTTTGTCTCTGTTTTTGTTAACCTAGAGAGCAATGGGTTTCTTTCTTATCCATTTGATTCGAAATTTTCTTTCAGCCAGTACGATTCTCATTTATTTATTTATTACTCTAAATAAAATACTTATTTTCTTTTTTTTTTTTTTTTTTTTTTTAAATCATTGACTAATTTTGTACATTCCTCTATACAGCGAGTATATTTCGAAATACTCAAATAAAATAATAATAAATAAATAAAATGTTAAAAAAAAATTATAATAAAAAAAAAAAAAAAATAATAAAATAATTAAAATGTTTTTTTTTAAATAAATAAATAAAATAGAAAAAAAAAAAATTATAAAAGCACTTTTATTCGTCTGGCGGACAATCTTTAGCAGACGGTCATTCGGTGTTTTCCCATAATCCTTATCGCAAAAGTGGGTCGAGCAAATAGCAGCAAGCCTGTGGAAGTCTGAATTCGCTCGCCGGCCATTCCTGCGTTCTCACAACCCAACTACAGGCGGATTTTCTTTCCTCTCCTCTTTTTTTTTTTTTTTTTTTTTTTAAATTTCGGTCTACGTGTGTGGCGCGGTGCGCCCCCTCTTTAACCCTTTTCAGCTGATAAGAACATGAAAACAGGTTTAATCCCGTTTCATGTCTGACTTGATGAAGGAGAGCAGAAGTCAAACGAGGTTAGCGTCGAGTACAAAGACGTACGTGGAGGTTCTGAGTATGAATGAGTGGAATGAAAAAGAGAAACAAAAGTGCGTGCAGGTTTGTTGTCTTTTGGGTGTGTCAGTCAATGATGCATGTGGAAATGTTTTCCGTTTAAATCGAAAAATGTACTTTCTGTCAGTTCGATACTCATTTATTTATTTATTGCTTTAAATAAAATACTTTTTTCTTCCTCTTCTTCTTCTTTTTCTTTTTTAATCACTGATTAATTTTCTATATTCCTCTCTATACAGTGAGACTCCCGTTTAGGATGAGAGAGAGAGAGAGAGAGAGAGAGAGAGAGAGAGAGAGAGAGAGAGAGAGAGAGAGAGAGAGAGAGAGAGAGAGAGAGAGAGATTTGTACTGATGGACGATGTGTAAATTGGAGATATTAAAATGTAAATGATTTATATTTGTAAATAAACTTGCACTTAAAAAATGCATGTGGATGTCTGATCGAAAGAATGCACGTGTTCTTCATATTCAAGAATAAAACATTAATTTACTTTCTGTTTTTCTCTCTAGGCCGATAATAATCACCGCCTTTCTGGATTTTAGCTAGATTTTAAATCAGCTTTATAATTCCAACATCCAATAATATTATGCAATTTTTCGTCTTAATGTTAAAAATGCATTCTCATCACTGCAATAAATTATTTTGAAATTTTTCTCAACACAAAATTAATTTTAATTTCTCATCATTTTTTTTTTTTTAAAGTTATATATAATTATATATGCGCGTTGCCCCTAGCAACATACAAACAGAACGACCGGAATTCGGACGAAGTTCAATCATTCTTCCTCCACTTCAGAGAAGACCTGGTTTAGATTTGAGAATCGACAGCTTTATAAAAACAGAACTAGGCCGGCCTTGAGGGGTTGAAAAGAAAGAAAGAAAGAAAGAAAAAAAAAAAAAAAAAAAAAAAAACCGGCGTCTGTCTTTTCTGTTACTTTCCACTAACGACTCTGCCGTTCTGAATGCACGGCGTCTGTGTGGCCCTGGGGGGAGACCCAAGGTCGTAACGCGGTCCCGGTGTCGGGTGCGAATGAGTAATATTGGGTAACAGCCATCCCTGCTGATTGTACGTTCCGCCCCAGGCCCTGTCTCCCGCCTCGTTAACCCGTCCTGTTGTTACAACTGCAGAATAAAAGATTTCCATTGAAACTCTCTGTTGGCGGGTTATCGTCCTGTGATGGGTAGCTTTGCAGGAGGGGGGGGGGAGCTTCTTGTGTAACAGTGACGTAACAAAAGGGATTGTCATTTTCTCTTTGTGAATCGTCGTCTGGAGCGAGTGATTGTCTATTTC
The DNA here is from genome assembly GCA_012295275.1 of Chrysomallon squamiferum. Lineage (NCBI taxonomy): Eukaryota > Metazoa > Mollusca > Gastropoda > Neomphalida > Peltospiridae > Chrysomallon > Chrysomallon squamiferum. The sequence continues at coordinate 31,247,438 of CM022671.1, forward strand.
GCGCCAAAATGACGAACGCATGCTGCTGTTGGTTGGATACAAAGAAACTAAAAGCTGACTGCAAAAATGTCACGAGGATTTCAGTTAGCTTTATTTTATAGTTTATTATTCTTTCTTTTTATTTCTGTTTTTTTTTGTTCTTCCTTTTCTTTTCTTTTTATTTTTCATTTTATTCTGTTTTATTTTTAAAATGTAAATGATCTTTTTGTTTCCTTTATACCATTTTCTGTTAAAAAAAAAAAAAAAAAAAAAAATATTGGATTTTTCTTCTTTTTTTATGCAGAGGTTCTTAACATTTTCATGTTAATCTTCAGAGGGTTTTTTCTGCAATTTGAAATTCAGTATTTTTTATACTGCAGCAGGAGATATGGCTAATTCTAACAATGAAAGCGTACTTGAACATGAATTCTATTTAAGCTCCATTATCTGGCTCTGAATAAAGTTAAAGTAATTTTTATTATTATCAGTGTTTCAAAATCAGAATGGTATTACAATATAATCAGCATATGCAGCAATTTAATAATAAAAAGAAGAAGAAGAAATAAATATAAAATAATAACAATAATAAATGAAGTTTATTTTTGTTATTATTTTTCTTGTTAATATTACTTTCACAATTTAAATACAAATTCAATAGAAACGTGAAATTCCACACATATTTATTCTCTTTCTGATTCATCAAAAATCATTTAAACTCTGGCCAACGCATACAAATATGTTAGCCAAGTGTTCGATTCTGTGCCACTGACACAAAAATAAAGAAACAAAAAAAAAAAAAAAAAAAAAAAAAAAAAAACTGACCTTCACCTTCTTATAAGCTGGCTAGAGGAGCACGTGACCACGCAGTGTGAATCGATCTGCTCTGGCCGCTGATTGAAAAGTACATTCCCACGCTGCGTCGTGTGTGACGTGGACTGCATCGCAGATATAAAGACATCGATAGCGTCTTAGCCTGCGCGCCAGCCTCGTTTGATTCAAATACGCGGGCGAGCAGAAAGAAATCTGCACGTTTTCGTTACTGAAAATCTCTTAAACACTGGGTGCGACCAGAAATGTACTGATGTTCTTTTGTGACTTTATTATTATTAAAATAAAAAATATATATTTATTTATTTATTTATTTATTTATTTATTTATTTATTATTTTATTTTTATTATCAATATTAAAAAAATAATAATAAAATAAAATAAAATGAGAGAGAGATAGAAAGAAAAAGGAAAAAAATTAAAACGAAAAGAATAAAATAAAATAAAATGAGAGAAAGAGAGAGAGAGAGACAAAAAGGAAAAAAAAATATAATAATAATAATAAAATGGTAATAATAAAATAAAAGTAACACGCTGAAACTTATTTATTTATTGTTTATGTGAAACAGAATTTTATTATTATCCTTTTTTTTTTTTTATTATCATATCTTTTTCGTTGTTATTGTCTAAATTTTACGATGTTCTTTAATCCAATTCAAATTTTTTATGACAAATTTTCCGTTTTCCCTTTAACCGAATACTCCAGCAGCGAAATCTAATCTTTTGAAAGCAGTTATTAAAATATTTGTTTTGTTTCCACTGGTTTGTAAATGAGTTGTTATTTAAAGCCTTTGAAAGTATTCTGAATTAGTTTACGCCCACCCCACCCTGCGTTTTCTATACTTTTAGAAAGTACGAAGTCATAAAACAAGCTTATTAAGCGTTCTTTTTAAAAAATGTATACAGTTGACTGATGAAGGAAATTTCTCTCTCTCTCTCTCTCTCTCTCTCTCTCTCTCTCTCTCTCTCTCTCTCTCTCTCTCTCTCTTTCTCTCTGTCATTTTATTTTATTTTATTTTTTTAATTAAATTTACCAGTTTCTTTTAACAAAGAGGAAGAGATTGTTGTTATGGTGATAATGGTAAGAGTTCTATTTGTAGTCAAAGTAGCAGCAGCAGCAGTAGTAGTAGTAATAGTATTAGTTACAGTAGCAGTTGTAACTGTTAATACTGTTGTTTTTGATGCTGCTGCCGTTGTTATTCTTTATTTTCTCTTCTCAATTTATTTATTTATTTATTTATTTATTTATTTCGCTTCATTTTATTTTACTGGTAATAACTTTCTAACTTATTCCTTAAAGAAACCGTATGCATTTAACACGGACACGGTTGAACTAAATCGATTGTTCGGGATTAAGTGCGAGCAAGTCATACGTATCAATACCGTGTATATTTTACCTGTGAGTACTGAGTGCCAGCCGAACAAGTTTCGTTTATTGCTTATAACATTATACCAGAACGTGACTCGTTTTGTACAGGACACGCATAGTCTGAATGACATATGTGAGTCGTTTTGTACAGTTTAATTATGTGTTACACGTCAGAAATACAGTATTTTATTTTATTTTATTTTATTTTATTTTATTTTATTTTATTTTATTTTATTTTATTTTTTATTTTATTTTATATATATATATTTATTTATTTTTTATTAAAATATTTGTGTGTGTGTGTATGTGTGTTTGTGTGTGTGTCTGTGCGTGCTGTTGCTATGCCTCAAAGCTTCGAATATTAGATTTCTATTCGAAATCGTCAACTGGAAAAAGAGTAAGAAATTATCTGTGTGACCAACCGTTAACATGCAGTTAATAACGTAACAGACCCGAACAAAATCTCCTCGTATTGCATAAAGAAACCTATCAACCAGATAAAACGCATTTTTTAAACTTGTTATTTATTTTTTAAACTTAGGCCCCGTGTGTTTGTGTTAATCACTGACAAAACATACGTACGTACACACAGATGCAGAGTGGCCATTTATATCATTTTTTTCTAATTTCCTTTATTGTGCTGAATATTCGTTCATGAACTGTATAAAAATCAAGATTTGTAGGTCTTTAATACATATACATGCATTATTTAAAATATATATTTTTTCTTTTACAACTGATGTAGGCATTACAGTTCATCGTTTTGTGATCACATCTTTTATCAAGTATATTTATGTTTCAATATACTGTCTACGTTTTCTTTATTTTGGAGGAGCGTTTTGTTTAAAGCTGTTTCTAAAAATTTTAATGTTAAAAAGTAAAAGAAAAAGGAACTCATGCAACGATGTGCGTTGTTTCTTCTGTTTTTCTGTCGTGTAGCTTCAGTTTTCTTTCTTACATCAACTACACAGTTTTAAGTATCATTAAGCAGTGATTATTAATGTCAAATATATATATATATATTTCACAGAAATAAGAAACGACATAGTCGTTAGAAGAGAAAAAAAAAAAAGGAAAGAAAGGAAAGGAAATTTAACTAACAGACTTCACAAACAACAAACAAAAACGAGATTATTTATATTTTCAATATTTTATTATTTTCGATTTTTTAAAAAAATACACATATTTACATACTGAATGCAGTTGAAATCTCCAAATAAATAGGAACAGGTGTTTTGGTCAACACCTACAAACACACGCACGCACGCACGCACGCACACAAACAGTCGTTAAATTACAGTCACACACAATTGATCCATTCAGACGATAAAAAATAAATAATTTTTAATGTGATGGGGGATGGGATTATAATACATTGATGACGTATGGTGAATTGTGAGCAATAAATAAATGACGTATGTAAAGAGGGAAGAACAAAACACGCACGCATGCGCACTCACGCGTAAAACATGCACGACATTGGATTGCATTTACCCATATGGTTCCACTGTTAATTTAAGTCTGTATGCTTCTTTGATTAATAAATATTGAAGATGCTTGGGTGTATGTGTTCACTCATGTATATGCATACATTCACATACACATTCATCTCCTCAGTTATTAAATGTACATAGAATTGTTTCAAATTTACATGAATACATGTTAACTTTTATATATACATATACACAAACACAAAAAAAGAAAATCCTTTTTTTAAATATACATGTATACATACACCCATTTATATATCTATATACACATGATACATACACCATATATCTTTCAGTTCCAAAATTAAGGAATTATATAATTCCTGTTACACCATTCACACAAAAATTGTCACAAACAAAATTTAAAAGTTCTAAAAATATCAAGAAAAATAATAGTGAATGGACATATCAAAAAAAAAAAAAAAAAAAAAAATAATAATAATAATATCTTAACCATAACGATTTTATAATAATTAAAAAAATATAAAATAAGAAATAGCTGGTTTTTAATTAATTGTACAATACTCATAAAATTTCATATACAAGAAAAAAATCGCTAAAAAAACAACAACAAAAAATAACTTTTCTGATTGTTCAGAAATTTTAAAAGTGACTGATATATCCACAATCTCACCATATAATAATAATAATAATAATAATAATAATAATAATAATAAATTGATAATAAAGAAATAAATTGTTAATAAATAAAATAAATTGTTAAACAATAAAATAAAAAATATTTTTAAAATGTTTTAAATATCACTGGGTCTCACTGGAGTTTAACTCGAGACATATCATGCTGGCAATTTTTCTTTTTTGAAAACAAATCCAAACAAACCACAAAAAAAAAAAAAATAAATAAATAAAAATAAAATAAAACACCCAAGAACATTCTTCAAAAAAAAAAAAAAAAAAAAAATGTCTTCTTTTTCTATGTCTCTCATTTTAATTTGCATTGATGCTGCCTTTAATACATGTCCAGTTCAACCTGAACAAGTCTCTATAACATTTTATAAAGGGAATAGCACCCTCATCAGAGTTCATCATTTTTTCTTCTTTCATTCTTTTATCCCCCGGAATGAAGGAGCGTTGTTTGCATTGAAATGGCAGTATAAAAACGTTCTTTCTTCCCCTGGAATCAATGATACTTCATTTTCAGTTTTATTTTTTTTTCTTCTTCTTCTTTACCAAAGCAGTCGAAAAAACCCATCTTTCTTCTTTCACGATCGGGGTGGGGGCTGGGGGAGGGATTCCTAGGCGGATCCACCCTTCTCCCTGCTTCACAATCAGTCATATTTCACTGTTGTTTTGTTTTTGTTTAAATAAATTATCACATTGCAAAATCTTTTTGACTAGAAATGTCCAAAACTTCATATGGACTCTTGGCTACTCATGGAAGAAGCATCGGAAATTTTGTCACTTCGTGATTTGTCCATAGGCACACTGTTCTGCATCCGCATCCAGGGATGTTCGAATATCTGTTCAATGGTTGGACGTTCGGATGGACGGATGGCAAGACATCGGCGAACTAAGTCTTTGACTTCTGTAAGACAGAAATAATAAACACAAATTTAAAAACAAATACAAACAAAAAGAGATGATCTTATATATATATATATATATGTCTGTGGGTGTGAATTTGTAATCACTTAAATCTTTTTTTATATCCCAAAAAATATGAGAACTGATAAACAAAATGAAACGTATATATAAATATATTTTGTTACTACTAGTAATTAATAAATCTGATTAGTTGATTTTCATTTTAAATAAAAAAAATAAAAATAAAAGATAACTATGTGAAAGGTAGAAAACTTTTAAATGAAATGGATTAACATACCTTGAGATAATCTGCCTTTGAAAGTAAGTTCAGCCTTCACAATCTGTTCATCCAGTTCAAAGGGTATATTGCCACATACCATGTCGTACAGTAGGATACCCAGTGACCACACTGTTGCTGAGCGACCATGGTATCTATGGTAACGAATCCATTCTGGAGGGCTGTAGACTCGAGTGCCTGTAAAAACAGGAAAGTAAAAAAAAATTGTAAATTTTGTCAAAAAGGAATTTTAAAATTTAAATCATTGTTATGTTATTTTTCTTATTTATACTGTATGTAACATTTTTAATATTCGGTTTTGCACATAAATACAACAGTATACAAAAGTATTCCAAGTATGCCATTAGTCAAGGAGACTTTGGGGTCAAATTACCGATCCGACATTGGAAAAACGCAATAACAATTTCTAAGCCGCGACAAAAAAAACAACAACAACAAACAAACAAAAAATATATTTTAAAATGCACTTACAAACGCTGGATAATATAAACATTAAATACATCGATATACTTATACCGATAAGAAATATATTTTTGTTGTTTTTCTTAATTAAAAGATTTATTATTTTTTATTTATTTATTATTATTATTTTATTTTTTGTAACTTTTTACAAGACTTATTTTTTTCGCGAATGAACACAACACACAATGACGCAGTGTTATTTCGTGACCCAGTTAGCAGTCATTGATCTCGCCGCCAGCCAATCAGACTGCAGCACGATCTATCACTCATGGCAAACATCTTGCAACATTCGGCCAAGTCGAGCGTGGCCCGTAGCCAGAAAATCTAAGCACTGCTTTGTTTGAGCAACCACATTCCACAGATACTTCCATTATTTTGTTATCAAATTTGCCACAGATATATTTATTTTCAAAATATTATAACAATCAGAACGGCTTTGTAGTTGTACAACATTCTCGTTGCGAAGCGACAATATGTTTATTAAGGGCGTGTTCTAGTTTTTCGTCTGCGTCTGTTAGTGTTGCTAGTATATTGACGTTATTCCACTGATTGTGTATATTAAAACCTAAAGTGTTCGATTCATTATAAACTTGAAGCCACAGATTCTCAATACGCTTTTTTAATTACAGTTGTTCACTATTTTTTTTTTTTTTTTTTTTTTTTTGCTAATATAAGACTTAAAAAAACATCTTCCCTTCTATGGTAGTTTAGGGCGTGTTCAATACGTTGAATGTAAATAAAATGTTACAGCGATTTTGTAATAAAAAAATAAATAACTGTCGGATCGATGTTAGTTTTTAAAATAGAAATTCAATACTTTCGGAACCGCCCGTAGTAGATTACTGGACCACTAGAATTTCACTGGTGAAACAATATCGATAGGAACACGCAATTATTTTGCTCAAGTGCCAGTATAAAAGGTAGTAACACAAATAAAATACAAATAAAGCAATAATAGCAACACAAGGTATATATCCAGACACTAGAAAATACACAAATGTAAAAAAAATAAAAATAATAAGGATGCTTACCATCGAAACTACAATACACAGAATCCCTTAAGAATGCACCAGAACCAAAGTCTATCACTTTGAGCTGTCCACTTTTGTCCACTAGTATATTTTCGTCCTTAATGTCCCTGTGGACCACTCCGGCTTTGTGTATGTTTGTAACAATGTCAAGAATTTGTGTGAAAAAATCCCTCGCTCTGTCTTCGCCGAGAACAACTTTTTCCGTGATATAGTCAAACAGATCCGTCACAGGCTCCGGTCTCTCCATCACAATAATAAAACTGTCCTGTCTTTCGTAGTAATCCAACATCTGAACCACCCCAGGGACGTGCTGGACCTTCCTTAATAGACAGATCTCCATGGGAACGGTGCACCCATTTAGCTGTAAAAACAATTTTAACAATTTTATATACATGTACGGAGAAACTCGGTTTTTTAAATTATTTTAGCAATATGCGTGAGAAATATTCTGGAAAGGTAGGTAGAAGAATATTTGGTTAAATTGAGTACAAAAGAAGAAGAAGAAGAAAAACAGGTTCAAATCATTGATAGAAATGTACAAGATTGAAAAATTACAAAGTTTTTGCTCACCTGGCCCCATTCTGTAACTTTTGTTTTGGAAATGTGTTTGATTGCAACCTGAAAAAATAAAAAAACAAAATAAAATAAACATTTTGTTTTCAAAATAATATACGACATAATATAAAATAATTTATTTTTAAATAAAACGCGACAGTGTTCTGAAACAAGCTGTGTCAGTCATCGTAAAACACGTTGACATATGTTCCATGTCTGGCAGCTCTTTTTTTTTTTTTTTTTTTTTTTTTTTTTTGACAGCTTGCTTTAGAGAATGAACATGTCTTTCAAAAATTTCGATTTTATACTCGTTTTATACTTTCAAAACATGACTTACTGGAAAATTATCTCGTTTTCTAAATCCGGAGAACACTGTTCCAAATCCTCCGCTTCCCAAAATGCTTCCAATGCTGTACGTTTTTTCAAAACAATCTTTTTCTTTGGCTGAAATATAAAACAAGATATTTTATAACACATTGAATTATTATTATTATTATTATTATTATTATTTTTATTATTATTATTATTATTCTTTTTTTTTCTTCTCTCTCTCTCTCTCTTTCTGTGGCAAAGTCGAAATCTGTCTCCTGGTAGACATGGAAGTTTTATAACAACAACAACAACACAACAACAATAATAGTAAACGGCAGTTCGTCCTCACCTTGTCTTTCTTTTTCTGTGTGGAAATTAGCGTTGAATACATTTAATCCAATTTTCCTCGACAACATTGTTATACCGTCTTGTATCAACGGCAAACAACAAACGTGGAACTATAACGTGCTAGGTACTAATGATTATATATTCCAACTTATCCAGCGTACTCCAAAACAAGTCTTGTACGTTTGAGCCACTGTTTTGATCTGAGGCCTATTCATTCCACTACCATCCTTGTACTATGAACATTGAACCCCAAACAATGTCAGCGGAGGAATTTAGTTTGATGGTCGTCTGGCTCCACCCACATTGGCTAACGGCCAAAATACTTCACTTTTAATATTACACCTCGACATGAACGCTGCACGTCGACAGATGCACGTTCCTAATAATGCATTTATGTTTAAATTTTTACACCGCGATATTTTTGAATTATTAAAATGCAGACATGGAACTATTTTGCGTATAACTATACCAGGTTTGGATCACTGCCAACTGTCCTAGGAACTGGCGTACCAAGTAGTGTAGGGCATTCACCACATTCTTCAGCCTCTTGACCAATCAAAAGGCTTCCCGCCTTAAGGATTTAACGCACCCACCAATAGTTGTTTTCTCGTTTCATTTACAATCAAACCCGCCATGCAACATCTGGTTTAAGCGGGCAGTAGGTACAAACAAACTGTAACCAGCTTTTCAAGGCGGGAACCGAAACAAAGACCATTACCATCACCAAAATCGTTACTCTTTTTCATTATTATTATTATTTTTTTTTTTTTAATCTCCTCTAGATAATGATTTTAATAAAATTAAAGCAAGTAAATTGCATTTATAAAGTTGTAGTAATTGTGTTCTCAGTAAGCTGTCATCTAATGAATGATTTTTATAACGAAACATTGAAAACGAGAAAAAAAGCATTACATGTAATAAATAAGGATAACATATGGCTTTTCTTCCACAACTTTGCATGTCTATATTCGGGTGGGGCAATGTGTGTCCTTTTTTGGCCGTCAGACTTTCATCGAATGTTTTACAATCACCGAAACGGTGCCCCCCACCTTTTTATAAAATCCTGGATCCGCCCATGTTCAATATATATATATATATATATTCATTAATAACAAGTATTTCAATAAAATGCCAAGTAAGTGCAGACATATTGGTCAAAATCGATTGTTTATCGTATATCATATAAATAATAATAATAATAATAAATGAAAAATGATATTCATTGCATAAAAACATTAAAGTAATATATCATTTCTTGTTTAAATAAAAATGTATGCACTCTGAATTTACATTATTTATTTATTTATTTATTTAAAAAAAAAAAAAAAAATTAACCACCTAAAAAATCTTCTGTTCACTAATTTCTAGGAATTTCCGCCCCCACCAGGTACGACGTTCAACAAGCTGAATAGCTCGTCTCTTCTGAACGCATTGTCCTTCGAGTAATTTTTTCTTTCCCGGGATTAGGATTGTACGCATTCCTCACGATTTATTCCACGAATTATTTGCGCGCGGTCACAGATACTGCGCCGTGTCGGAGCAGACGTGGAAAGTGTCGACTGAGTGTGCGGCAGACGCGATAGAATATGTACAAACACGTTACTGCATGTTCACTTTAAACCTGTATAAACTATAATCGTTTTCATTTATTGATTTTGTTGTTATACTGATTTCTTTTTTTTTAAATTATTATTTTTTTTTTTTACTTCAGTATAATTTGTCGACGTTTATTTTTGTTCAGTGTTTTCAAAATTTGTTTATCGTTTGATTTAGATTCTTAGATTTTGTAGTTTTTGTTCTGCTTTATTTTACATTTTAAAAGAAGCGATAAAGAAACCGTATGCTTGCTGTATGCCCACTATAATTTAAACTGTTAGGCAATGAATTCTTCTTTGAATTGTTCGTCATTAAGTGTTATATTAATTCGATACTATTTTTTAATGGTTGATGCATTCAGTTGATTTGCCCATCCTCTCAGTATCAAGGAGAAAATTTGTTTAAAATTTTTTTTTTTTTTAAAAAAAACACATAAAAAATCCCACGTTGAACATATTTTCACATCGACCCAGCAGCAGCAACGCCCACGTATATGGCGACACGTTACAGGTATCGATTTTTCGTAAATTTCGCGATTAACAATGCAGTACTGTTTCAGCTCACCGAAATATCCATTACCAGCAAATAGTGTATTTAAAAATATATATATATATATATTGTTGTTTTTAAAAAATTCATTTTTAATTTTATTTATTAGTTTGGTGGGTTTTTTGTTTTTTACTTTTTTTAGGGTGTTTGTAAATATGTTTTTTCAGTCTTGGGGTCTCTGTTTTGCATGATTCTCGAATTCATTAATAAAAACAGATCAATGTGGTTGCTCTGCAACGTTCGTACAGGTTGTTAGTTGGAACGAACACGTAACCAAGGACGTTGTCACAACACCGGCGCCAACTGCGACGTCGTTTACAACGTAACCATGCGTCTTCGGCGCAGTAAACGAAAACGCGCTCAGCTACCCGGCGCTTTTCCCACGGGTAGATGTTTTCGCAGGAATGTTCGGGGTGTATATAAGTAGTAGCTATTTTTAGAAAGGTAAACAAGACCCGCTAGTAACTGGTTCGGCGGGCGGGGTTCACTTGTCGTCTGCATGAATGAGTGTTTATGGCGGTTAAAAACTCGCAGACAAAATGCGCGATATAAAGCGGACTGTCAACAATACAAACGAAACAGTATAAAAGGTGACTGGAAAAAAAATAAAAAAAAAAAAAAAAAAAAAAATAAATAAATAAAAAATTGATAATATAGCAAATATAATTCGGCTCGATTTATTGTTATTCCGCAGACGTAAATCAAAAACACCTGGTTTTATGTAGCTCGAGCGAAATGTTATGTAACAGCAGGCGTGGTTTATTGCTGCTAGCATTTCCACAACCAGGACGTAACCAGTCTGAACACAATGGCGACGTTGTACGCGGAACATGTCGACGACGACAGCGCGTTCGGCCAATCACCAGAGGCCGTTTTGTAAGCAGGAAAAAATCACTTGTTTACACTGCCGTCTTTTCAAAAGTTTAAATGCAACCATCGCCGTTGACGATAAAATAATGTTTGCTTTTCGTCATTATAATATTAATCATATAATGTTGTTTATAATGTTAAATTGTTACTGATGATTTATTTTAATAAATACGAGGTATTTATCAGATTTGATTCATTAAATATATAAACTAGGAACACTAAAGTAATAATAGCAATAACAACAATAATAACAATAATAACAATAACAATAACAATAATAATAATAAAATCTTGTTACGACAGAAAACACTAATCACTGCTCTATTCTGCCACAGTTGCATGCACTTATGTAAAACATGTAGCAAATATATCAAAGGACATTTACTTTTAATACTTCAAAAACAATTTCTTATCATTGCCTGTCAAATATGGTCAGTTTTCCTGAATGCCACAAACGAAAAAGCTGTCGTCTTACTCTTATTCAATTATAAGCCTTCGGTGAAGGCTTAGAACTGAATATTTTGAAGAATCAAAATATTATCCACACGGTTACACAGTTTAAATGATAATAATAATAACAACAACAAAACAAATATTTTTGTTATTATCTATTTCGATTAATAAATATATTTTTTTTTTTTTTTTTTTTTTAGATAATTTTGATTACGTCTGCACCAGTTATCTCCCTTGTACGTTGAAAGTTTGTGTAAGACAAGGTTCGCAGAGTTGTCTTTCCTGATGTTATAAAAATTAGTTTTCACTTGTGTGCGTGTATGTATGACACATACATACACGCGCGCGCACGCACACATATCAGATCTCATAATAACATTTCTAAATATACGTGAAAAACTGCGAATGACGAACAACTGACGTAAAAGGAGTAACTTTTCCTACTGTGGTACGATTAACCCTTTGAAACTGAAACACAGAGTAAGGCAGGTTTAATTATGGCCAAGGCACATTTCTGACCTCCAAGTTTATTATGATTTACAGTCACTATACTTTTGTCTATGCTTCTGCAACTTATGTGCTATGAACAGAACTTTCCCATCTTTCGTTAGATCAATAAGTAAGTAATCATCCATTTATGGACATAAGCCCTACAATCTAAAGATACACAGGCAGACAAAAGCCTACAGTGGGGAGTGGGGGAATTCTACAACTGTTAAATATTTTCCCTGACATCTAATTATAAAAATCATGGAACTTATTTAATTAGTTATTCGTTCAAGTAAACTGTGTATAATCAGCTTTAACAACTAACTAACTGTAAAAGTAATCCTCACAATTTGCAAACTTTAGTTAAAAACGAAATGATTTTTGTCAAGAAATTATAGTATTCTGTAACTTTCGGCAGATTTCGTCAGCTTTAGTTTGTTATTTTCGGAAATTATATTCAATTTTCAAAACGGCGAAATTCCCCCAAATGAACCAACGTACATTATTTCATTTCATGTCTTGTGACTGTGATACAAAATTTTCTCATCAAATTATACTTTTCATCTTAATTGTGATCATTATCATCAGCTATTTCGTAGTAATAATGTTGAATCAAACACAAATATGAAATTGATAATTATTCACTATTATGCTGATATTGATAAAAGAGATGTAGTATTAATGTTTTAATAAAGTAGTTTGCAAAGTTGCTTTTTGTTTTCTTGGGGGGGGGTCTCCTACTATATATTTCATCTGGAGGGGCTTTTGTCCTACCTTGTTATTTTCTTGGTGTCGGGGGCGCTTTTGTTCTGCATCCGCCATTTACATGTAGATTATAACAGTAACAAATTAACTTGATTGAAAAAACGTGCATTTCGAGCTTTGACAGGTTAGTGTTATCAGTGGGGTGCAGAAGTCTGGTGATGCCCAGGGCCAACCCCTTGATTGTATGCCCCAAAGACTCAAGTATAAGGCCTAGTACTGAGAAATATTATGATAAAGGAAGGTATTTTGAATATGTAAACACAGACGAAACATAAAATAAACACTTTATTCGTTTAAATATGTATCAGTCTGATTGGGTGTCCCGCTCCCCATTTGGATGGCCAGAGCCACCTCCCCTTCGCCCCACCCCCTCTGCACGCCACTGAATTATTTCTTTATTACTACAGAGTAAGGTTATTAGCAACCTGTAACATGCAGATTATAAAATCAATTATTACGTTCGGCAGAAAAAAAAAACAATAAGAAAAAAGATTAATACGTGGAAACAAGAAAAGGAGTGTGTGTTTTATATACTACATCACTTGGGGCAATTCTGGGCCCCAGGAATGGGGATAAATCTGCACCGCCATATGTGATGGTTGAAATCTGTCAATTTTGGCAATGATATAGTCCATTTTAAAACTTTTTATTTTTTTTTTTTTTTTTATTTTTTTTTTTTTTTAAAGTTAATGGAATCTTTTAGGAGTTTGACACTGAACTGTCCTATTGCAACGTGGTTCGAGACCAGAGCGAGGACAGGGAAGCCAGGATGGGAGGTGACATGAGCCTAAAGAAAGCCGCCAAGTCGACTGTCCACTGAAAAGTCACACAAAATGTTGTAAGAGAGTTGAAAAGACACACAAAGTGCTGTACGAGAGTTGAAAAGTCACACAAAGTGCTGTACGAGAGTTGAAAAGTCACACAAAGTGCTGTACGAGAGTTGAAAAGTCACACAAAATACTGTACGAGAGTTGAAAAGTAACACAAAATACTGTACGAGAGTTGAAAAGTCACACAAAGTGCTGTACGAGAGTTGAAAAGTCACACAAAGTGCTGTACGAGAGTTGAAAAGTCACACAAAGTTCTGTACGAGAGTTGAAAAGTCACACAAAATACTGTACGTTTGTTGAAAAGTCACACAAAGTGCTGTACGAGTGTTGAAAAGTCACACAAAGTTCTGTACGAGAGTTGAAAAGTCACACAAAGTACTGTACGAGAGTTGAAAAGACACACAAAATACTGTACGAGAGTTGAAAAGACACACAAAGTACTGTACGAGTGTTGAAAAGACACACAAAGTTCTGTACGAGAGTTGAAAAGTCACACAAAGTTCTGTACGAGAGTTGAAAAGTCACACAAAGTGCTGTACGAGAGTTGAAAAGTCACACAAAGTACTGTACGAGAGTTGAAAAGTCACACAAAGTGCTGTACGAGAGTTGAAAAGTCACACAAAGTACTGTACGAGAGTTGAAAAGTCACACAAAGTGCTGTACGAGAGTTGAAAAGTCACACAAAGTACTATACGAGTGTTGCAGAGAACGTCGACACACAACGAGTTATTCAAGTGAATTTACTACTCAAAATCGTCACGGATCAACCTGACAACACCACCAGTGCATGCAGCTATAGTGAAGCAAAAATTTAATATATATATATATATATATCACGGATCAACCTGACAACACCACCATGTATGTATGTATGTATGTATGTATGTATGTATGTATGTATGTATGTATGTATGTATGTATGTATGTATGTATGTATGTATGTATGTATGTGTGTATGTATGTATGTATGTACGTACGTACATAGCAGGCCCACCATTACTTACAGCTTACAACGAGTTCACCTGCCATTTGTCAGCAACGGTAGCAATATCTGTCACCTGTTCATTTAGTGAACTTCGTTTTGTACAATAAATTAAACAGACACTTTAATTTTATTTTGTATTGCTAGTAAAATAATGTTAATTTATTTGATACAATTAGTTTGAATATTGTACATTTTCTGTTCCAATTACACCGGATCCAGCCATCTGTTTCATAAATGCTGGGAAGGCCACTGATATACATAGATGCATACATATACATATACATATACATATATACACATTGTGTGTGTGTGTGTGTGTGTGTGTGTGTGTGTGTGTGTGTCATTAATTGTCGTTTTCTTTTGTCTGTACAGTTGAATGGAAAAGGAGGCCATGTTTTTTCTCTTTGTTTGTAAAAGAAAACGATGCATTTTTTTTTCTTATTTACCATGTGGTGTATTAAACTTTATAAAATAATGTTTTGCAATGATGAACACATAGGTGCTATGTAGGTGCTACTGTTTTCTAAATAGCGTTTGTTTAACTGGATTCGCACATTTTTTAAAATTTTATTATTATTATTATTATTATCATCATCATCATAAACAGCCAACAGTAAAAATAAAGATCCATTAAATAAATAAATACATAAATATATAAAAATAATATTAACATTTTTAAAAAGTAAAAAATGAATAAAATAATTTAGAATATTACGGCCAGTGGCTTACACGTTCACGCCAACAAGAAGAAAACAATGGACGGACAAAAGAACAGACGCCAGTCTGCTTGGACATCGAGTGAACGACGGAGTTTTCACTGACAATATACGTAAGCCACTGGATACTAGCTAAATATATAGCATTATAGGAGTTTAAATAAGATGTTATATTTGATGCATACATCAAAATCATTTGCATATTTCGAATATATTCAAGTAATAAATCAAAATCAAATATACAAGTGTATGTATAGAAGATGGGTAATGTTAATGTTGATTGTTTCAAATATCTTAAGAGTATTTTATAATATGAAAACGGAGAAAGAAAAAGAAGGAAAACGAGTGAAAGAAACAGTCGAAAATAGACTGAAGAAAGAAGGATTGAAAAAGAGGGAAAGAAAGAAAATAAAAGAATAAAAAGATCAAAAGAACGAGAATAAGTACAAAATAATAATAATAATAATAAAATAAATATATAAAAATCAAATAAAACACCAACACGAAAAGAAGATGGACCTTTTTCATAAAATGAAACTTTAAAAATCAAATAGAAAAAATAACCCAAAACAAAATCAAATAAAACAAAAGAAAAAAAAATCTAATTATTTGACAATACAGAAAGTAAGAAAGTAAGAAATGAAAACGTAAAACAAGACCAAACAAAAATTTACAATCATCTCTAATCAGCACTCACTAATTTACAGTACGCCGTGCCTCACAATCTCGTAAATCTACATCGAACAACTAAATTTAAAAAAAAACAAAAAACAACAGGATCTGCAAAACTCACCGAAATCCGCTGACATTCGACACGACGTGCACGACGACTGCAGTCGAGTCTCCGCCATCACGTAGTGTTGCTGTATATCCGAGAAATCTTTCTCATGCATTCCAACGAAGGACGAAGGTACGCAGTAACTATTAAACATTTTCCGAAGTTTGTAAAATCCAAAACAAAAAAGCCCGCAGTCACGACCTTAACGTTATCGAATCTTGTTAACTAAAGGCAGCCAAGCAACTTGCAGCGGTCTTTTTTAATTGTCCGAGCAGAAACAACACGCTGCACTAATTAACCCTTTCTCCGCAATCGATTGGGGCAGAAATATTTCTGGAATGTTCATTGGCTGCACTTCTATGCATTTTTTTTTTTTAGTTTTTTTTTTTTTTTTTGTTTCGCATTTGTTTGCAGGGCGGTTAATGACCTTGAAATATACACTTCATAATGAGGTGTGAAAAAAAAAAAAAAAAGAAAAAAGGTAAGCCTTCTGTGATTGGTTGCTTAGTGATGCGCTTGTGTGTGAGAATCAATGTTTAATGAGTGACACCAATTTTTTAGAAATAATAATATTTAAAAATAATGTGTGTGTGTGTGTGTGTGTGTGTGTGTGTGTTACCAAATCAGTATTTTCACTGGGTGCGTGAGTATGTCTGTGTATATATATACATACATACCTATACACACATGCACACGCAATATGAGAGAGAGAGAGAGAGAGAGAGAGAGAGAGAGAGAGAGAGAGAGAGAGAGAGAGAGAGAGAGAGAGTTTAACATATATGTACGGAACTGATGTGAATGAAAGAAAGGTCAAATGACATATGTCACGAGCAATCTAATACATTTCAAATCTGAATAAAAAGTATTGACGTAACTCCTCCCCTTTTCTCCCCCCACTTAAAAAACAGAAGAAAGAAAAGGTGCACGTGAAACATTGTAATACATCATATTTTCATTCATAAAAATCATAATGTCATTCATAAAATGTATTAATAAATCATACGACATGCACTATGACTTCTGTCACATAACTCATTTTCATTCATAACATGCAGGCTCTTTAAGGCTTCATCAGTTATGTGTAATATATATACTGTGTGTATGTGTGTGCGTGTGTATGCAAGTTAGTAACCAACCCCCATAACTATAAAGTTCTTATGAAAATGAACACACACACACTCAGACAGAGAGAGACACCGATACATCTATGATTAGAACAATGAATAAATAACAATTACAGCTCTCTAAATGTGGTTCGTTGCTCTCTCTCTCTCTCTCTCTCTCTCTCTCTCTCTCTCTCTCTCTCTCTCTCTCTCTCTCTCTCTCTCCATTTCGATCATCATCCACATGATTAAAGCGTTATAATTTATCTAATCATAAATCCGAAAGTCTGTTGAATTACCTTTAGCAACAAACAAACAAATAAAAAGCTTATCTTCACAATTACAGTTTACCATCACTAATTTATTTCTCAGATATCTGAGAGAGAGAGAGAGAGAGAGAGAGAGAGAGAGAGAGAGAGAGAGAGAGAGAGAGAGAGAGAGAGAGAGACGAAAACCAATTAGCACAGTCCAAATAGATTTTTTTCGTCTGTCTCTGTTTCTTTTGTCGGTGTAGCAATAAACTGGCAGGGTGAAGTATTGCAGACGGTTTTGGGTAACTAACGCAATAAACAATGGTGCAATTGACAGAGACGAATATGATCTCCAGGCTTTTGTTTCGATTGTCTCTCGTTAAAGACACATGCCAGTGTGCTCTGAGTTGCGGGATTAACGAACAAGCAAACAGATAATTCCACTGTGCCAATATAATTAACATGCTTTGTTAGTCTAAGAAATCAAGGCCAGATTAGCCAGCTTTGTTTTAATGTTTAACTTGGAACTGTAAGTTTTGAATACACTTGCTTTTGCAGTTCAAACGTAATCTGTGTTGTTATTTTTTTGTTTCTATTTTCTCTCTCACACTTTACCTTTGGTAATGCGAAGAAATAGTCAGAATATATTCTATTTCTTGTTATGTTCTTTCTTTCTTCTTCTTCGTTTATTTATTTATTAAATTATTATTTTAATTTTTATAAATATTTATTATTGATACATTGATTAATTTACTTCTATTATTATCTGTTTGTTTATTTATTATTATTTTATTTTACTAATTTATTTATTTATTTATTTATTTATTTATCATTTTCCCATCCTTTCTTAATAATAAAGTGTATAACAAATATAATTAACATGCTTTGTTAGTCTAAGAAATCAAGGCCAGATTAACCAACTTTGTTTTAATGTTTAACTTGGAACTGTAAGTTTTGAATACACCTGTTTTTGCAGTTCAAACGTAATCCGTGTTATTATTATTTTTTTTTATTATTTTTTTTTTTCTCTCTCTCACACTTTACCTTTGGTAATGCCAAGAAATAGTCAGAATATATTCTGTTTCTTGTTATGTTCTTTCTTTCTTCTTCTTCTTTATTTATTTATTTATTTATTTATTTATTTATTTTATAATTATTTTATTTTAACTGATTAATTTACTTTTATTATTATGTTTATTTATTATTTTATTTTACTCATTTATTTATTTATTTATTTGTCATTTCCCCATCCTTTCTTAATAATAAAGTATATAACAAATATGTGATTGCCGCCATTATTTGTAGTTGTGACGTCATAGCGTATATCACGGTCCGATTTGCTTTTAAGTTTATTTCAGGGCTGTCAATAACAAAACAACAGCAATAAATAAAATAAAAAATAAATAAATAATAAAAAAAAACATATAAAAGAAAACAAATAAAATTAAATAAAAAAAACAAAAAATAAAACAAAATGCTTTTAGTCTCAAGCTATGAAGAGATAAAATAGGGTTCAAATATTATTATTTTTTTAACATTATTTTACTATGTTTACTTTTAGTAGCCTAAAACAATAATTAAATAATATTAATAAATACTAATTATAATACAATACAATATAATATAATGTAATATATATATCAAATAAAATAAATAACTTAATTTATAAATAATTTTCATAATCCACTTCCTGCTTCAACATGTATATTTTAAAAACAAATGAACACAACAACAAATTAAACTTAGAATGTTTTATTTTCAAACTAAATATGCATTTATATTCAAGACAAAAGCATGTTTTGTTTTTCCAACTCTACAGAAAGAGACCCGATACAAAAAAAAATGAAAGGCTAACACGAATAAGCAAATTTATCAATCTAGTATCATGATTACAATGAAAATATTCACAAATACACTCAAGAAAAGTGAGAAGTGGAAGAACATGGCAGAAATAGTTTGACAACAAGTAATATGGAATAGACATAATAATAATAATAATAATAATAATAATAATAATAATAATAATAATAATAATAATAATAGTAATAATAATAACAAAAAAAAAAAATTAATTTGCTTTTGTTGTAACAAATCAATTGTGAAATAACTATTTTAATTTTTCATTATGCTACACTTAAATTTGTTAAAAAAAGAAAGACGTTATTATTATTATTATTATTATTATTATTATTATTATTATCAATTGCAGTAATTAAATAAAATTTCAAGCAGTTTATTTGGTTTCATCTTTTTTTATTCTTTTATTCTTTTAAAAAAAAAAAAGTTTCTAAGCAAGAAAAATGAAAAAACAAAAACAAACTCACCAAACCCACCCCAACAAATTCAGTATAAATAAATAAATAAATAAATAAATGTCTTACATCTTGGATTTCAGTATGATAATGATAATCATATATATATATATATATATAATATTAAGTATTCTGCATTTTAAATTTCTGAAATGACAAATTTGAAAACAAAGTATCATGTACACAGATATTCATTTATGTGTTATTCCGTAATTCTAGTAATAGAATGGTTCAAGCATGTATTCCATGTACACATCTTATTTTTACAGTTCTGTTCATAACAGAACTGTTTACTACTTGTTAGTCTTTCTTGTTTCTGTTACAAAAACATTTAACCTCCACTGACAAGATCTGAACCAGCATCCCTTGAAAGGAGACTCTGGTATTTTACAAACTGAGTTACTTATTTACTGTATGTGAAAATGTAAACAGAGTAGAGACCCTGTAATAAATAAATAATAATAATGGTTATAATAATAATAATAAAATTCATCAGAAGACAAAATGCTTGTTTATGACGAACTTATAATATTCGAAAAAAAAAAAGAAGAGAAAAGCAATGGGAGCAAAACGAAAGGATATTAGCTAAAGGCATGGTTAGTGTTGTCATGTCAAAATACAAGTAAATTTTGAACATCTCAAGATATATCTGAATTGGATGTGTTAAGATATACTTTACCATCATCAGCAAAAGCAAATATCTTAAACAATGATCAGATGTTCAACACAGTCATATCAGTCATTAGAAATAGCAATTTGAAAATTTTGGAATATCATCATAATAATAATAATAATAATAATAATAATAATAATAATCAGTTTCAACATATACTAAGACACACTATACAAGATATAATTTTTTTCAAAACAAAATTGATAAATAAGAATAAATACTTAGTAATTCAAACCAATTTGAAATAACCATTTGGGACACTACATATTTAGACATTAATTAATTAATCAATGTTTAATGTTAAGATTACATTGGTCTTTATGTGACTGTGAGGCAAACTTATGAACACACTTACTAAATAAATAAATAAATAATGACTATGCTAATAATAATAATAATAATAATAATAATGTTGTAGCCTTTAAAATCAATAGACAATCATTATATATATTCAAGAATGTCATATTGTAACAGAAATAAACACAAATTAAAAATAATAATAAAGTAACAAAATGTTGTTATTTATTAAGAATAAGGATGCAGACTCCCATGCCCAAAAAGAAAAAAAAAAGAAAAAGAGTTTTAAATGGTACATAGCATGTCACGATGTCATTGTTTTTCATGATAAAATTACTGCAGTGATTTGGTTTTGATGCAGTTTTTGGATGTGGTGTTCAAAGGGGAAAAATAAAATCCTAAATTTTGTCAATAATCAGCATTATTGTTAATATACTGGGAAAAATGGTGAAATAAATATGAAATAAAAAGAATAAAACCTATCAAAAAATAAAAAGCAGTAAAAAAGAAAAGATAATTATTTAATCTATCAAAATCAGTAATAAAAATATAAATAAAATATGATCAATACTAATAATTTAAGAAAGAGAGAGAGAGAGAGAGAGAGAGAGAGAGAGAGAGAGAGAGAGAGAGAGAGAGAGAGAGAGAGAGATTATGTGAGTGGTTTATGCAAGCACAATTTTACATTTGAATACCTCACAACAAGAAACTTTACACTTCAAATTAATATTAATAATAATCCTAAATTTAATAAAAATAGCAACAGAAGGAGAACAAATAATAATAATAAAGAAAAACATTAATATGTACAATTTTTTCATAATGTAATTTTAATTAACATACATTAACAATAACTATTATACTTAACAATGTCAACAGTGTAATTTTTTTTTTTTTTTTTTTACAAAACAATATTGACAATAGATCATCAGTATATAGGTAAAAATAATTTGCATATATGTCAAGAAATTTTTAGTTCAACACTAACAGCTGAACGTGGATGATTTTATTTTATTAATCAGAAGAAAAAGAAATCCAATGAACTTAAAGAAAAAAAAAAAAAATTTTTTTTTGAAAGTTTTCCAACCAATTTTCTTTAATTCATATTTTAAGAAGAAAAAGAACAAAAGAGGAAGTATTTAATGGAAAGATTACAATTACTTAAAGTCATGCTATTTAAGAAATACCAAAGTTTCACATGAATGATAATGATATTTTAACAGGTTTTCTGGTAATAACAGATACAGAATTAGTTAAACAACACCAGTAAATTAAAAAAAAAAAAGAAAAAAAGTTGCCACCCTTCTAATTCTGTTTTTTTGTTTTCTGGGGGGGTTTAAAAAATAAGTCGAGTGTGGGTTGCTCTCATTAATTATCAAGGAGAGTTTTTTTTTTTTTTTAGAAAAGAAGGATAAAGAATTAAAGGTGAGATGCATAATTATTTATTCTTCTCTAATATCTACTTTTTTGCAACTAGAATGATTATGCACCTTAAAAATAAATATTTATTGATGCAGTGTCATATTGTGCAATAATTCAGCCAAATAACCACTGACCAAAGAGCAACACTTAGTATCAAAACACAATCATATTAATTTAAAAAAACAACAATAATAATAATAATAATAAATCAAATACTATAATATTCCTGAAATTATTGGCTTGCTTTTTTTAAAAACTATTTTAACCTTTTTTTTTTGAAAAAAAAAAAAATAAAAAAAATCGTGTTAACCTGGAAGAAAAAACAAACTCAAATTATAAATAAAACTGAAGCTGTAAGCAAGAAAACAAAAAAGTTACAGAAAAAGAAAAGAAAAGAAATGAAAGAAGGAAGGATAAAAACGAAGAAAAATATTTAAAAAATAAATAAATAATAGAAAACAGAATCGAATACATTATTAATAAATAAATGAAAGATAATCTTCACCAAAAAAAAAAAATAAGAAAAGAAAAAAAGAATTATGCTTGGGAACAACACAATTCTGTACTAACATATCTAAGAAAACAAAACAAACTAAACAACAAATCATTATTATTCACATCATCAGGCTAAGGATACAGTATTTTAATGAACACATACCAATATTAATGAACATGATGTAAAAGACTAACAAACAGAATGCATTCAATTACATATGGAAAGCTGGAAAATACAAAAAAAATATTTTCTTTCTAAACTTCTCTGAAATATTCTGTAAACATTTCCAAGTTAATATGACCAACGTATCTGCAATCAGTTTTTGACAATGCAGTATCATCATACAATATTCCCTGTTATTCATAACAGATTTCCGCGAATACAGTATCATACAGTATCCTGCCCCCCCCATTACCAATGTTTTTGAGAATGTATCATCATACAGCATTTGGTTAATAACAGGTTTCTTGAAAATGTAGTATCATCAGTCATGGTTTTCCCCATCATTAGTCTTTTTGAAGAAGTATCATCACAGAATATTCCCTATTAATAACAGGTTTCAATATTCCCTGTTATTAATAATAGGTTTCTAAGAATATAGTATCATACAATATTCCCTGTTATTATTAATAGGTTTCATAAAAAATGAAGTATCATTATCATACAATATTCCCTGTTATTATTAATAGGTTTCATTAAAAATGAAGTATCATTATCATACAAAATTCCCTCTTATTATTAATAGGTTTCTGAAAATGTAGCATCATCATACTGCATTCCCGTTATTAATGCACTGTTTGACAATCTATTATCAAAATGTTATTAGTAACACATTTATGAAAATGTTGTACCATCATACAATATTGCCAGTTATTAACAAGCTTTTAGAGATTCGAGTTTTGTTAGTAACAGCAAGATTTTGAAAATACAGCATTGTTATACAACATTTACCAAGCAATAACCTATTCTTAACAACACAGTGTCATAATTCAATTGGTTAACCCTATTTGTGCGTGGTTGCCATTTTCACCACAACCAAAACTCAACAGTCCAAGGAACAGCTCTTAATTTCTTTTGCCAGTTTAAACAGAACAGCTTCTCACACAGAGCATTCTTCAACTTGATACTCAAGATGCTTTTACAGCTTTACAGATACAGATAACAAATACAGTCAGATTAAACACAAGTTTTTTTTTTAAAATCTGTATAATGTAATGGCTATATGGAACTAGTTCAATTTTTGACAGATACGAACAAATTAAAAGTTACTGTCGTGGACAATTTAAAAATGCTATTTTAAATTGTAAGATGACTGAAATTTATAGATTTATCTCCTGAAAAGCAAAAGCAAAAACAAGACTGAAAATTCACAAAACATTTAGACAGTTTGTTCATATTTTATGAACTGAAGGTGTTATTATTATTATTATTATTATTATTATTATTATTATTATTATTATTATTATTATTATTGTCTTCATCATCATCATCATCATCATGAATGTAAACAAATTATTTTTACAAAAATTAAAATTAAGGTTACTGTTTTATTAGTAGTAATTTTATTTTTATTTTTAAATTTATTATTATTCCAATTGTTCAACTATTTACGCAGTGTTTTATTTAATTAATAAATCTATAACATTAACAATTAATTAGGTTAATTAAACAGAAGTCAGTATTATTACTACTGATTAAATTACTTCTATCTTTAATTTTAATGCATTATTACTTTTATTATTTTTTTAATTATTATCTTTTAATTAAAAGATAAATGAAATTTTAATTATATAATAGCTTTGCTCTTGAGTATCAAAGTCAAATTAAGCTTCATTAATATCGAATTATTTTCATTTGAGAAATTTATAAATTTAAAACTATTATTCTTAGTTTGAATGTAACAGACCTATTAAATTCTATAGACTGCATTTTCTTTCCATTTGTTAGATGAAAATTTTAAAAATGATTATTATTAATAATTATTTTCTTTTAACAAAAAAAAAAAAAGCAAATAGGAAAAGAAAAAAAAAGGATAAATTCAGCAGACTTTACAACACTAAATTAAAACTACATAAATATGCTTAATCATTTTTTTTTTTTTTTTTTGTATATATATACTTTTTGTTTGTTGTTGGTGGTTGGTTACTTTGAAAAGGGAAATTATTTATTTATTTTTTTATAAAAATAAACTGAAGTCTATGTTAGCTGTTAGTTTCGAGCATATTCATTTGGTTACTATCGACACTACTGGAGGCTGTTGGCGACGTCTCACATGTAGACAACGGCACTGCAGCATTTTTCTTCAAGCTGTCGAGATACTCGTGTTCAGACTGAGCAATGACCTGCGCTAAAATCTCATCCTCATCCCAACCTGAAATACAGTAATAATAATAATAATAATAACAATAATAATAATAATAATAACAATAATAATAATAATAATAATAATAATAACAACAACAATAATAAGAATAATAATAACAACAATAATAATAGCAAATAAAATAATAATAATAATAGCAATAAAAACAACAATAATAATAATAATAACAACAACAACAACAACAACAATAATAATAATAATAGCAACAATAATAATAATAGTAATAATAATAATGATGATAATAATTAGTGATGCTGGCAGTAGTAGTAGTAGTAGTAGTAGTAACAATAATAACATAATGATCATAATAGTTGTACTTGAGGTGCTGGTAACAACACTGTAGGTATAATTAGTAGCAAGTAATAACAATAATAACAAACATTTTGAAAAATAAAATGAACTGAAAAGAAATGAAATAAAATTCTGAAATGACCAAACACTAAAAGAAATAATAAAATAAAAAAATGAAATAAAAATAATATAAATATATATATATATTTTAAAAAATAACAGTAAGAGCAAAAGCAAACACTACAATAACATATTATTTAAGCATGTAACTAGGTGTCATTTCCAGTGTCAAAATTATTAATTTTAATAAACTGAACAAAATGCCCAAATTATTATTACTTAGATAATCCTGTTTTTAATCATTATTTTTTTCTTAACATTTTCAATAATCTTGAAACTAAGAGAAACAGCATAATTACAAATGGTTACAAGTTATGTATGTCAGCCAAAGAAATAAAAGCAATCAATAATTTGTACCACCACAGCAACACACTGTACTTTAAGTGACACAAAAAAATAATCACACTGAGGTTGTATTAAAAAGAAATTCGAAATAAATAAGTTAAAAGCTGATGTATATCCTATACACAAGCAATGAAATCAATATTTTATGAAAGGTTTATTGATTAAAAATAATTTCATTTTCAAAGTCAACAGAAAACAAACACACTGTATTGTAGTTGAGTGTATCAGCCAGAACTTAATAATGTATTATTTAGAAAAATAGTGACATCTGTATTAATTTTTCTTTATTTAAAAAAAAAAAAGAAAAAAAAAAAGATAAAAAATACATACACTGAATGACAGATTTTGATAGTGGCAAAAAACAACAACAAGACAACAAAAACTAAAAGAAAAGTTTTCAATATTCTTATTCTTCTTCTAGAACATTCTTTTCCTGCAACATTTTTTTGAATGGATGGGATGAATGTGACAGACCAACTGGAAGTAACAGATGGATGGACTGATTTAATGATTAAATAGAAGGACCTGATTAACTGATGGACAAATGAAATGAGCTGGCAACTGTAAGGCTAGATAAGAAAAAAAAAAAAAAAACCAGATGGGTAGAAACTGGGAAGAACATATGACTAAATATATAAATCCTGATTTTTGTAACATTCAAGGTTCTGGAAAAAACTTTCACCTTGATTTAATGGAGATGACAACAGATGATTATTTACGGTAGTAGCGTTCAGTATGATTTGTATAAGATCCTTTTTCTAAAAACAATATTACTAATTGTAAATATGGTGCCCGTGTAATATTATATACTATTTACTGGTATCAGCATGTTAGGTGTAAAGTAAATTAGTTTTACTTACTGTATGGGGCAATGTGGTTCATTAAGGAAGCAGTTTCCTCAAAGCCACCCACCGCGCCTTCTGGTCCCACAGGAATATCTGCCACACTTGGCACCAGAGACAATATGTCGGCTGAGTTAGACGTAGAACAACCTGGTTGTCATAGAAACAAAACATTTAAGTAAATATGGCATACAACAACAACAAATCGATTCTTGTGTAAAAAAACAGTAAAAACATAATGAAGACTTGAATGCAGAAAAAAAAAAAAAGAGAAAATATCTGCAGCAATTCCTTCAGCTACTGCTATCAGTTAGCAGAATGTTAGTCTTTTATGTCATCCTTCTCAATGGCTGGAAAGTATACGGCCAAGCCTTCAATACGTCATGTATGATGCAACAACAGCAACTGGGCAAAAAAACACTGTATAAATATTTTTTGTCTATGCATTTAAGGAAAAGTTCTGTAAACAGCTTTTTAAAATTTATTTTTTTAAATTCAGATCATGATTTTGAAAAGAAAAAGGGACAAAACTAAATCGAACCTGCAGTGGGTCCACAAGGACTTGATGCCTTGGTCGCTCCGGAATCAGATGCATCCATACGCTGGGGGCTGTTCTGATCAGAACTCTGACCATTTCTCAGGCGTGGCGACCTCCCTCCTCCCCGTGCCTCTGGGGACCCCGCCCCATCAAAAGAAGTGTGGGTGTAGTCACTGGAGGAACTGCACGTGGCACTGGCTGATCGAGCCTGAAGATAAACACAAAAATAATCATTATTAAAAAAAACCCACAACTTTACTGATAATCTTTCTTGTTATCTTTTGGTTTAGAAAGGTTAATTAGGCAGTTGTGTTTTACATTTTATAAACCAACCACAATTACAATCCAGATAAACCAATGGCTGTTAGCAACCAGCTATGAGTCGTAGTCTTGTCTCACACTGAAAAAGAAAACATTGGCCACAACTCCATGCATGAACCTGCTCAACGATTATCTGCGCTGATTAAAGCAGTAAGTGATGATTTACATTAACCTGCCTGTACTCAGACACACACACAAACCTGAGTGTTCAATAACCTGGGTAAGACCTGCTGTTAACAAAGAAACGACTGTACTGAATGGAGGAACTGGTACGTACCGAGCCCTGTCTCTTTGCTTGTTTCTCCTGTTCTTTCAGCCACTGCAAGTACGACTCTCTGGCCACCTGCTCCTCAATGGTGTCCTGGGTGAGCTCCCAGTCCGTCTCTCTCAGCTTGTCTTCAAGCATCGCTTTCTCCAGCTGGAAGTTCTCGGACTGTTTGACAGCGTCCTTCATCAAGTTCTTCTCAGCGAGCTGAATATATATATATATATATATATACACATATATATACACACACACACATACATACATACAAGTAAAAAATACTCTGACTTGTTTGTTACGTATAGTTTTGAATAGATCAGCAAATAAATAAATTACGTATTTTTATATAATTAGTCAGATGCAGAAAAATAATTTTGCTAAATTTGCTAAACAAACAATTAATGTATTATGTTTTAAAAAAAGTTTTATTCTTCTTCTATTTTTCTTTTTTTTCACTTAAAGCAGTGAATTACTGGTTCAAAAAACAACAACAACAACAACACTTGTCTTGAACATCAAGATGGTACTTTCTAGAAACACTGCCAATTGTTTTTGTTGTTTGTAAATATGCAAAAAACAAAAAAAAAACAATAGATTTTCAAAACACCTACTCCTGGTTGCAGTCCAGGTAAACCTAGCCCCACACCAATGGTTGCTTTGTATGGGTCAATCACAGAGTTGTAGTGGACACTTCCATGGTAACTCACTCGCATCGGCTCATTGTCTGTTTTGTAAGCACCATGGAAAGTATTTATAGGCTCTAGAAAAGAAAAAACATTTAAATTTTATAAATTAAAAATTACTGCCTTGATAACATTACACTTATTAATAAAAAAAAAAAATAATAATAAAAATAGAGGTTCTAGAAATAATATAAAATAATACACAATCAATGGTATTTATAGGACACTCAAGAATACATATATATATATATATATAATTTAAATGTTTTAATATTAGAGGTTATTGTTTTGATATACTGGCTCTAAAAATAAAACATGAAAAGTAGTTGTAGGTTCTATAAAAAAAAACCAAAAAAAACACTGACAATATTAAAAGAATATTTTACTAGAAATGAGTACTGATCAGCTTTATGAACAAAAAGAATATTTTATAAAATTACTTAAAATATTTTTTGACTCTTTATTAATCATGCACAAATCATTTACCTGTTCAAATTTATTTTTAAAAAATGCAACAAAAAAAAATCATACCTTGATAAAACAAGTATATTATGATTTTCAAGAAAAGAAAATTAAATATATTATGCTCAAGTCCAACAAAGTTTATAATTAGATAATGCATTTGTGGACTTTAAACAAAACAGTGTTTGTCAGTATTACTTACCTATACTATACTGGTAAACTTCTATTGGTCGGTTGAAAAGTTCAGCCATAGCTTGCATTTCTAAATTGTTACCATGGCAACTTTCCATACGTTTTCGATTCAAATATGTTTTAAAATCTTCGGTCACATATTGCGAAAAGAATTCTGGATTCTTGGCCTTAAAAGAAGAAAAATGACAAAGACACCAAGATTAATTTTGATCGGATGCATACATGATAAAAGAAAAAATGTAGTTGTATATATCATATATGTTACATTTTTTCTGATATATAAATAATAAAACAGATTCTGCATTACACTTTAAAAATTTAAATTCTTCTCCATTTTACAGACAATTCAAAACTACACACACACACACACATATAATGTATATAATTATATAAAAGAAAGAAAACGAAGAAAAAAAAACCTGATAATTGACAGTCAGTTATTATTTAACTCTTCCAATTATTCTTGAAGCTTCTGTGAAAATCCTTATTAGAGACCATTCTGTTTATTATGAATTTTTTTTTTTTTTTTCTGGATTTAAATATTTTTTTAAAAATATTATTTTTTCTTTTTAAATAACAGAATAATAGTTGCTTTACAGGACTGCTTTACTCAGATGCTTGTATTCCCATTTTCTAATTCTTCAGTATGTGATACACATTTTCTCACACTTACCATATAGTCAATACAGTTTTTTCTGACCACAGAATGCATCTCTTGGTCTCCATACACTTGGTCAGCTGTGTTCAAAAATAAAATGAACAAAATGAACAAATAGCCATCGCTATATTAAAGTATCTCATTTAATTCTTTTGCTTTTTTTCAACGAAATCTCCATATAGTGAAAAAAAAGAAATGACCCCTTGCAAGCTTTAACAGTGGAGAAGGAAAAATAAATAAAAAATAAAAAAATGATTTTCTGTAAAACAGAAAAGCTTATAAATATTACGTTGCTACTAGCATTGTAAATGCTGCATTTCCTTATAAATACTGAAGTATAAGTGAAAAAGATTTACAACATCTTTACTTCAAATAATATAAAATTTTACCATATACTAGTTATCTATGACAAAACTGACAGTATTTATGATGAAGTAAATAGGAACAAAGGGAGAAAAGATTGTAAAAAAAACCCCACTAATAATAATAATAATAATAATAATAATAATAATAAGTAGCTAGCAATTTGACAGTAAACTGATAGTTTTGGCACTATTTCTTAAAAAAGGTTTTAAACAAACATTCATTCACATTTAAAGATTTAAACACTAAGTTAAATCATATTTCTTGACTGTTCTGTAAACTTTCATTTATAACAAAACTGATTTTGTAGTTCTGACTATAGATTATTATTATTATTATTATTATTTTTTACAGCAGTTAAAATACAAACCTATAGCCCTAAACAAACAGGCACCATCTTGCCCCATCCTCTTGATATCAAAACCTTTTTTCTCTTTCAGAGCTTTCTCAAACCATCGTTCCAGCTAGAAAAATAAAATTAAAAATAAATAAAAATTAAAACAAAAGAAAAAACTTATCTTCATACTTCAATTTTTTAACTAAAAAAAAAAGAAGAAAATAAAAAGGTATATTGTTTCTACATAAATTACCAATAACCAAATCTGTATGTATTTTGTAATTTACAATATTGAAGGCAATTAATAGATAACTACAGACAAATTTTCTTACATGCATTGTCACTCCAAGCATTTTTGTTTTTAAATAAATATAACTCTTTGAAAAATGTACATGCAAGCACATATAAATGTGAAATTATCTATTATGCTGTTATTAATAAAATATTGAAATTTCAGTTTTCAAAAATGCTGTCACCATTTTCTACCAATGTTCTTTTTATGTTCAATTTCAAATGACTGACATTTTAATGACTTTCCTGTCAAACTATTTTGTGCACGTGTGCTTATCTTTGTGCAATTTGATGACAGATAAGGAAGTTTGTTGTCACCATTCCAAGGATTTTTATAATTAATTTTAAATGTTTTTATATTTTTAGAGGCACTGAATTTTTTATCTGCACATTCCTACTGTCAGCAAGGTAGCATCAGTTCACAGCCCAATTTTTTTATACTGACACACACACAGAGAGACACACTGTGGTAGGTGAATTATAATACAAGTATTCAACAAATGTGCGAAAGTATAAAAAAAGGAAATTATTTACTTTTCTTGACAAAACTTTTAAATCAGTCATATTAAAGTTAAAACATTATAAACTTTGTCCTCAGAGATATTTGCATAATATAATAAGTCAAACATTAACATGAATCACATGCTTTTATGTCAACATATTTGAAATACAACCTTTACATTTATATTTCTTTCAAATTAGTAACTTTAAACTCAAATAATTACAGCAATCAATTAAATCTCATGTTCATTATTACTCTGTCTTAAATGTAGGGACACTGACTTTATGCAAATGCAGAATCTTGGACAGAATCACAGAATTGGAAATCTTAAATGGAATATGCATTTTTCGGAACTCTCAAACAAAATGCCAATTTCTTCTGTCACATTAAAGTTTTTATTTTTATCTTCTTTTCTTTTTTTCATTAACAAATATGTATTATTGCAATCCTTACCTGACCATTTCTAAAGGTAGAAACAATTTCAGTTCAGTAAACAGAAAACACCTTTTTTTTTAAAAAATAAGCAGAATTGGCAATGTTCATAAGCAGAAAATGAACACCTCTTATTGATAGTGTCTTCATATAAATTTAATTAATACAACTGAAAAAAAAATGATCATTTGTTATGCAAGTATTCATGTTAAGAAAATGAGAACAAAAATTAAAAATAATTAGCACCTCATCAATGTTATCAGGAACTTTGGGAGGGCAGTGTTCATCTCCACTATTGTATCCATCCTCACACTGTTGTGATGGACCAGCACTTGGGCTGTTGGGGGAAAGTGGTGCTGGGGTTGCATGGTTTCTGTGTTTTCTGGCAGTTCTATGGGGTGAAGACCGATGTCTCCGTTTGTTATGACTGGAAGAGTTATCATGGCTGTCAAATGTTCCACCTGGGTCATGAGTGGGGAGTTTCTCATCTCTAGAAGGTGGTAGCCATCTTGTAGGCGAAGTTCGTCCACGGGCTCCTTTTTCGTGTCTGGATTCACAGGTTGACGAGTGGTGGTAGTGAGAATGCGAATGGCTATGCGAATGTGGATGGTTATGTCGATTCTCGGAACAGGAAGAATGTTCAGAATTTTCTGGATCCGATTTATCTTTTGCTGGTTTCTTCTTCGGTAAAATGGTCATGTTGAGTTTTTGCACTAAAAACGCTTAAACTCCCAGTCGTCTGATAAACAAAACACTATGTACATTAAATTGTTATAAATGCAAATACTAACAAAAATTGTAAATACACTACACAAAATCGTCTACATAAACCATCTAATATGGCGTCTCGTCGTGACGTCATATATTTTGATATTTTGTTCCATCTAGTGACAAAAGGTTGTCAAGGGAAGCCACTCTAAATCAATTTGTGAAATGCTTTTATTTTAGTGTAAGGTAAAACAGTAAGTATTCACCAGTGATGACATTCTATAACTACATGTTAGTAACGTGAATTTTATTTTTTGTGCCTTACATATATTACATTCTGCTGTTTCGAAGTGCTTTATTTTATTATTGTGATAACGTAAACAAATTTGTGAATTCAGTAAATGAATAATTATAGAAAACTGTCACATGTCACAAATGAGAAATAACATCAGACATATGACTTGTTAATTATAAATGAACATACTATTCTGTAACTGATGGAGACAATACTTTTAAAATAATGTGTATATCATCAGCCTATGCTGTAGCTGTAAATATTACTTAAAGTTATTCTCGTTCAATGCCACTTTCTACAAAGATACTGTATTTTCATTTATTTATTTCATTGTTATTTAAGAAATGGTTCTAACAAATGTTTCATGTCTGATTTTTGGAATTGTATAATAATACATGGTGGAATATGGATCAATATTTATAATCATGTTCAAAGTTTATTAAATACTTTAATAATAATAATTACAATTACTTAGTGACATTCTATTTCTAATCTTTTTGAGTTGTTTGACTTCAGTGAATCTTTAAAAACTGTTTTACTCCTGTTTGAAATTTTATTTGTGTTTTTTTTCTTCTTCTTCTTCTTCTTCTTCTTCTTCTTCTTCTTCTTATTATTATTATTATTATTATTATTAATTTATTTATTTATTTTTTTAAATGTATTTGATAAAAGCTAATCCACAAATATATACCAATGTTTACAAGTCCCTAAGCGGACATCTATTTAATTAAATACTTATAATTTATAATTAATAAAATTAATTAAACCTCTGTAGCAGTGACTGACCTACATTTTTGTGGGCCCTGAAGTTTTAATTGTTATGAGAGCCTCTTGCAACCAGAAATGAGATGTAAGTAATTACTGTTATTTTGTAAAATTGGGGGTTGTTGTACCATGACAGATCAACAAATTTTTGGGGAAATCTTTTGCTGGAAAGATAAACTGTTACTTCTAGCTTTTTTTTATCAGTCAGAAACAAATATCTTTCACATATTTGTCTAGCCTCTGTCCATTGACCAGTCCAGTATGGTTGTCCCTTACAGAGAAGCTAATGCTCCTGCTGGCACAGATCTTTGGGTCACTGAAACATACCTCTAATTTTATTTTTACGCTGAAATTATCAATTTCCTTTTAATATTATGAACAATGTATATTTGTTTCTGTAACTTTTTTAAAGTAATGTATAGACTTTTTTTTGTGTATATATGCATAAAATAAAAAAGGAAATCGGCCGATATGACCTTCAGTTTAATAGAAGTTAATGTAGCTCCACGTCATATAAACATATTCTACATGGTTTAATGTTTGAAAACCTCACATTTTCTTTTTGAATGTTTTCCATTATTTTGTTATTATTAAACATTTTCTACAAGGTCACAAACATTGGTTTTTGACGTTTATTATTATTTGTAGTAACAAACTTTGTACAAAGTACACTGCAATCAAGATTAAGTTTTTAAACTGAACCTTGTTTAGCCTTATCTTGTCATCACAAACACATATTGATAACTTTAACTATTGTTTGTTTTTAAAAATTTTATATTTATTGTTGATGTTGTTTGGATTTTTTAAACAAAATGATAAGTGTATTCTAACAATTTCTTTATTAGTTTGATGGGGTGTCACACACCATTGTTTTAGCACTATTGTTTTTGAATGTTCATCTCCTTTCTGAAATCCAGAATGAGCCACATTAATAATTTGCTAATAATTTTCAACCCTCAAGTTTAATGCATCATTAATACATTTTTTAAGAATTACGTGTTAAATTTGCGTTTTTATGTTGTTTTTACTTCAATGCCAAGTATTATTGCAGGTAAAAAACAAACAAGAAAAAACAACTAAATAAAAAAAGAAATTAAGTAAAACTCACTTGATTTGATTATTTTATTTATTTCTATACAAGAAAGAAAAAGGTGGACAGAAACTTAGTGACAAAAAAAACCTTCAATAAATAATAAAATAATAATAGTAAACACATTTTTAAAATGTTATGTGACCAGATAACAGTACATGCATTTATCACTGCTGTGAATGAAAATTATTTTTGTACTAATAAGATGTAGATATTCTGAATAAATATTAAGAAAAAAAACCCAGGTGAAAGTCTTTCAGCATTATTCAAGGCCTTTTCTTGAATGTTTGAATATTTGAACATCAAAACTCGCATTTAATAAAACATACCGGCAAGCACCACATTTTGCTTGTTTAAAAAGACAATTAAAAATTCACTCTCTAACCTTCTAAACAAAAAAAAAAAAAAAAAAGCACCATTCATAACATTTGTGAGATCAGTTGCATCAGTTTTCGAAGTTACACTAAAATGCTATGACTGGAATAACATCTATACTTACTGTATGAATATCAAAATTTAGTTTTTTTTTATGAGGCATCATTTTTGAAACTGACTAAAGAAATGACTGACAGACATTTAACACTGATATATCTTTAGGTTTTTCTTATTACCATGACTGCTGATGTTAAAATTCAGAATTAATTAATACTTTGCCATATATTTATGTTAAATAAAAATATTTAAAAATAAAAGAATAAATAATAGAGACGAAACATACACTTTATTCAAGATGCAACATGCTAATTTTATACAATTTTTTTTTAATTATCATTTATTTACAAAGAATGTTTGTAATGCTTGCCACCTTCAATTGCACATCAACTAACCCTGAAAAATTAGATACATACATATATATATATGTAATTATATACATAATGCATACAGCTGATACATTTCACAAATTGCTACACTTTTATTATTTTCTTAAACTCCTTTATCTGAATGATTCAGAATTTTTTGTAATAGCCAATTAACAATTGAATCCATCTCATTATGTAAATCTTTACTTACATTTTCATGACCACAGCATTACATTTGAAGTTTGTACAATGACAAAACTGAAGTAAACAAATCTTTTAAATGTATTAAAAACCTAAATATATCATGAAACAAGCTGTAGAAAATTTATATATAAATATTTTTCTCTTTCAATAACTATATCTCCAACAGGCCATCAACAAACTTTTATTTATCATTGGTTACTAAAACAAATAATATTTTAAAAGAATAAAGATGAAAACTGAATTTAACAATACAGCAATATTTGTATTAATTTTCACATCATCTTTTTATCCATAAAAAGTTGAGGATTATTGTGGTTTATTTCTTTTATACTTTTATTTTAGGAAGCCTTAATCTGAAATCAAATGTGACTAATTTCATCTCACTGCAAGAAACATTTTCAAGTGATATTATTCTTCTAAAGGCAAAATAAAGCTTATATTGGAACTGGAAGTGAAAGCATGTTAGTTCTTAAAAAAAAGAAAAAACCCCTAAACAGTAACAACTAATAATAAAAATTAACACCTAATCAACCACTTTTTGAAGTATTTAAAAATCTCAGTTATTTTATTTCAAACATTATTCAGTTATAAATCTGCCTTTAAAGGTGAATTTCACAATGTTGTTCATTATTTTTAAAGTACAATGATACAAATGACAAATATTACTAAAACATCTGCTTCACTATTGATTAGTTCTTAAAAAAAAGAAGAAATCTTGTTATGGCATAATGATATTTGAATTATGATGCATGATTGTGCCAAAAACATGAACCAGTTACAAATTTATCCCAGCATACATACAAGAGCAACGAGTAATTTATTTATATACATTAGAAACTATCGATATCAATTTAGCAAAAGTATCACTCAATTCATCACACTTCAGCACGTTCCTAAGTGATAAAAAAATACCAAAGAATGAAAACAAATTAAAATAAAAGACAATTTGTAGAAATATTAATGATGTATCTTAAAAAAGGAACAACAATATTAAAGGAACTTAACCCAGCAGTCCTCTCAGGTTTAAGTAAAACAATGCCAGATTAAAAAAAAAAAATTGGTAATATTTATCTGTAGGAAAAATTAACAGACATTATTCGTAGACTTATCATGCTGATAATTTCATAATCAAAACCTGCTGTTACTTAAAATAAAAAAAAGAATAATTTTGGTTCTTTGTTCAACAGAAGACACGGCAAGTGTCACTTGAAAAGAATTGAGAAGTGCCATTTACACAGAATTGTAAAACAGCTTTTCAGACATGTATTATAATAACAATTATCTGTATGTACTGCTGTACACTTTATACATAAACACTATGACTGGATCACAGGACAAACAAAAATTAAAATTAAAGAAAAAAAAATAATTTAAAATTTACCAGCCATAGCATATGTCCCTTTTTTTTTTCAGTTAATATACATTTGTTGTTTTTTCTTTGTGTTTCTTTTTTTGCAAATTTTAGCAAGTCCACACAAATAAAAATTTCACTTGTCTAGTGTCAAATCGGCAACATTAACAACCACAGCCTTCTTTTGGTTTATTCTGGTCGCCTCTCAACACAATCTGGTCGGGAAATTCATTGTACAATTCTACTTCGGTTTCTTGGGCTAAAGCATTCTTTGCTACTGTTTGGAAAGCCTGTTCAACATTAATGGCCTCTTTTGCGCTTGTCTCGAAGTATGGTATATCGCCTTTGCTGTGACACCAACCTTGTGCTCTCTTTGCAGATACCTGAGGGGAAAAAAAAAAAAAAAATTTAAAATAATAATATTTCAAGAATGATAACTTATAAATTAGTTTAAAAAATTTAAATAGCTGTCAAAAATCAGAAGACTCTAATTTATTTACACTCATTTATTTTAAGAAATCTAAAAAAAAAGTAAAGTAAAATAAATGTAAATTTTAAAAATTAAAAACAAAATTTCAAATGACAGTGAATTGTTTATACCATTACTATAATTTATACTGGTTATACTCCACCTAGCAGTTTATAATACAATAAATACACAGTACAAATGCTTGGCAGAAAATGTTTTTAATTGTTTTATTTTAGCCTTTTCATATTATAAATGACAAAAGCTAAGAAAAGCAGCTCAATCATTACGTTTATGTACATCAAAATTATTTTTAAATTTTCTATCCATTGTTTGTATTCAATTTTTTTTTAATAAAAACCTCAAATCACTAAAACATTATTAAATTAAAATATAAATTCATTACAGAAAACATTCAAATATATGATTATCTTAAATGCAGCATTTTAAATAACGAATGTATTCAATATAGCAATTTCATTTTCAGAACTTCAATACTGGATCATAACAATAATGCTAATTAATGAATGGTGATGTTGATAATAATGATAATAATAAATACAACAACCAAAATTTTGTAACTTCAAATTAACTTACAGCCCTATTTTCCAAATCAATTTTGTTCCCAATTACTACAAAGGGAAAGTTCTCTGGATCTCTGGGGCTGGCCTGAATAAGAAATTCATCTCGCCAGCTATCCAGTGACTTGAATGTGTTGGGCATGGTGACATCAAACACTAACACACAACAATCAGCACCCCGGTAGAAAGCCACACCCAAACTCTGAAATCTCTCCTGACCAGCAGTATCCCAGATCTAAGAGAGAAAAAAAAAAAAAAAAAGAATTTATAAAGCATTAAAAAAGAACATACATTTATTAAACTGAAGTCTCTAATTAAATCTGCAATATTTTAGAAAGGAATTTTTTTTTTTTTAAATTGCAACCTCCTAATTAAAAACTATAAAAATAGTATGAACTATGTAACAAAATAACAGAAAGAAATTCGTTTTTACTTATATACTTTACTTTTAAACAACAGAAAGTTATATAAAGGTTATATGAAAAGAATAATTAATTTTTCCAAGATTTTGTAGGTTTGTTTCTAAATATGTGTATTCCAAATTTGGAATTTTGAGCACAAACAGTTTTCACACAGAATCTTCCCAAAACTGTTAGGATAGTATGAGAAAAGATAAATGATGAAAAAAAAAACAAAATGACGTTTTATAAACCATATTTCCACTTATTCAGTCTACTGAGGTGATGTTATGCATTATTATTATGTTATCAATGTATTTGCACTTCATTTTGCAAAACATTTGAAACATTTATCTGAAAAAATAAATTGTTTTTATAAACATTTTCTAAATGATCATGTCAAAAAAAGAAAGATTTAATTTATTCAAATTGTGTCATTTTTTCCCAGTTTGTCTCTTTAAACTGTTGATATTTTTAATCCTGAGTACGTTACTATTATTTCTCAACATTTAATTTTCACAAAAACTCACATACCTGCATTGTCACTAATCTGTCATCGACCATTACTTCTTTTGTTAGGAAATCTGCACCTATTGTAGCTTTGTACTGATTACTGAACTTTTTGTTTACATACTGGTTCATTAGCGACGTCTTTCCAACACTGAAAAAAAAAAAAAGTTTAATTTGAACAGATAGCAAACCATAATGTCAACGATGATGAAACTTAGTGCAGTGAATACTTGAATAAATGATGGAATGAATGATTGCTTTAAATGTTATGAATTCTTAAGAATGCTAAAACCAAATCAGAAAAAATAACAGTATAGAACTTTATAATTAACATCATGTATCGACCTGCTGTATCCAAGGTTATTGGGTTATAGGATACCTAGTCCATTAGGTAATTACGTATTACAGAATGTAATATCATATTCTGTATCATATTTCAAAGTGGCTCTTGAAGTCATGACTTGTGATTTACATAGACAGCAAAAACTGCACAAAGTCATTTTAACGTCGGTAGACTATAATTTTGTCAGTGGCAAAAATTCCATCCAGATCCAGAAATTATTGTTTATTAAAACTGTGACAACAAAACAAGAGATTAAAATTGCATCAGCTTTTTCCTCACTATTATTTAGCAATAAGGAAGACTGATTAATCCATAGCAAACCAATTAAAATTAAGATGCTACTGGTTTTAACTGATGGCTGTGAGATTCAAAAAGGTGTAAATCATGGCCTATATCTTTTTTCTTCTTTTCTTTACAGTTAATAAAATACTAACAAGAATATTCAGCTGGCAAAATTAAACACTACTGAAAAAAAAAAAAATTACACTAAAGATTTCACAGTAACAAAGTCTTGCTATAAACACAGCCTGGGGTAACTAATCTAACCATAAAATATTTCACAGCTGATGAATATTAATGGAGGTTAAAACTGACAACCAAGGCTATGTTCCTAGAATATGATTTGATTGCCTTTGGGATCATCTGTAAATAAGTAACAATCTTTTCCTTTCTTTTGTTTTGTTAAAAAGCCATACAAAATATATAGAGATAGATAGATATACAAACACAGACACAAATTTGTAGCCTAACTGTGTCATGAACTTTTTTTCGCTTGAAAATAAACTTTATGATAACAATCAACCCTACCATTTTAATTCTTGGAAAAAACTCTGATAAGCAACATATATAAATTTTAATACTGCAACAAACACATAACCAAGGAAGGCAACATTTTAACTTAATAGTTTGTGTATGTATGTATGTATGTATTTTTGTGTGAATGTTATAAAAGATATCTCATTTTGGTAGATTTCTTTTGTTTTTGTATGCCTGTAACAGTGTAACACAACAGGAAATAGGTCTAAATGCTTTATGCATATCTCAAGTAAAACAAATATTTCATAAAGATGGACACACACTGATGATGTTCTTTTACTATGACTGTACCCTAAGTTTTTGTTTTTTTGTTGTTGTTGTTGTTTTGTAAAAATATTTGACACATCCTCAGTCTATCATAACATTTTTTATATTTTACTGTTACTAATATCAAAAAAATGAAAATACTGCACCCTCATAACCTTGTTACTGTATCATCAACATAACAAAACATCTAGTTAAGATATATACAAAATATTTTGAGGGCTTCTTTTTATATACAGGTTCACTTTAAATTTCATTTAAGTTAAAATAATAATATATCAAAAATGACATACCCACTGTCACCTAAGATGATCACTTTGAGAAGAACCTTCTTCCGAGATGCCATCTTCACCTCAGTATACTGTTATAATCACCTTAAAAAAAAAAAAAAAAAAATGTAAACCTTTCTGTTTATATGACCGTAACTGATAGTGGTTCTAATAAAAGTTTAAAAAAAAATTATTTCTCTTAAATACAAGGAAGTATTTTGTGCACTTCTTATAAAATTATTATAAATTATCAGTTGGAATAATAATAATAATAATAATAATAATAATAATAATAATAATAATAAATCTGGTCAAATAATAATAAATAAAAGATATAAAAATTAATTAACAACTTTTTAACTGCGACTTTTTAATTTTTTAAAATTATTTTACTCTTTATGTTTTTATTTCTAAACTGATCACTTTTAATCAGTCGAAAGACCTCATGTAAACTTTATTGTATGAACTCCAGAAATAAAAGAAAATAAAGCGATGGACATTAGACCATTATGACCAGCTGACAACAATCACTTCAATGTTTTGAAACCTTCTTTGATTTTAAACGAAATTAATCGTCTTCTTCGTCTTCATACATAGATACATGAACTGTAAGTCTAACAAACAAAATAATGCATTTATACAAAGTTAAGTTTAATTTTCACTTACTGTATTAACGTACCTCTAGATCTACGCAGTCTGTTTCTGTCAACAAATCATTGAACTAAAAACACCCTCCGTGCAAAATGGCGAAAAGTCTCGTGATCACTTACGTCATTTTTGTTTCCCAGTATCCCACATGATACAATTATCTAGATATTAATCCACTTTGTTAAGCCTGTCTCGTATGCCAATAATTTATTTTATGTTTAGAAACATATGTCATTCTGAATTGCGAAGTTTAACACACACACACACACACACACACACACACACACACACACTGTCATAATAGCATATTTAAAATAAGCATACAAAATGAAGTAATAAAAATATACTAAAAATAATAAAATAAAATAAAGTAATATAATATAATATAAAAGAAAATAATAATTATTATTTTTATGGCATTCGTGTATATTCAGAATAAAAACAAACAACAGCAACAAAAATATATCTTCTCCCATAATTAATAAATAAATATATTTAATATGCTGATAGTTTCCACTATTTTATTCTTTGTTGTCAAAGATAGATGATCAGCACAATAACTTTAATTGTCAGGGTTAAATGGAAAAACATGACATACTGATAGTTTATGAATGCTAAGTTAAATACTTATTGGGGCGATATTTGATAAATTTAATTCTGTACTGATAAAATATCAACAAGTAATAACAGATTTATAGGAAAGGATTTGCAGAGTGGTTATAATTGTTATTATTATTATTAGCAGTAGTAGTAGTAGTAGTAGTAGTAGTAGTAGTATATTTTATTTTATTTATTTGTTACAGCGAGTCAGAAAATTAAAAGAACTGGCCGTCTTATTTGATCTTACGTATTTTTCTATTTTATTTATTATTTATTTCAAGATTTTATACTTTTTCTATGAATTCTGTATGTTAAGAGTTAAGAGAAGGACGTCGTATCAAAAAGGTACAAATAGTTGAGGGGTTAATATTGCCAAATATTTTTACTTCCGGGTTTTCACTGCTTTCTGCTAAGAATGGCAGACGAAACAAATGAATATTCAAATAATATTGACTTTAACTCCTCTGTTCTTGGTACCAAAGATTAGTAAGTTGTGAATACCTAAATAAACAAAGTCAAACAAATAGGAATGAATGCGTCATTAGGGTAATGTCAGTCACGTGGATTTAGATCTAAAAATAGTTCGTCATCACGTGCTGTCAGTATTTGCAACAATACGGGAAATGGCCTTTAATAAATGATTCATAATAGAGGAAATAGATTTTAATATTATAAATAATATTGTTTTTATAAAAATAATGAGGAATATTTCATTTACAATATTTTTTTCTTAGTGAACATGATCATAACAAACGACTTAAGAAATAATTCAAATTAT
The DNA here is from genome assembly GCA_012295275.1 of Chrysomallon squamiferum. NCBI lineage: Eukaryota > Metazoa > Mollusca > Gastropoda > Neomphalida > Peltospiridae > Chrysomallon > Chrysomallon squamiferum. The sequence goes on from CM022671.1 coordinate 31,290,151, forward strand.
TTACTTCTTAAAATTAAATAAATTATGAAAATTGAAATAAACGCAATGCATTACTAATAGTAAACTTAATCATAAACTCTGTTATATATCAGATATTTCTTTCGCTACAAGTCGGACTGAACAGTTTTAAAAAAAAAAAATTTGCAGAATACTTTTTACTCTAATTACACTTTATTCAATTAACCAAATAATAATAATAATAATAATAATAATAATAATAATAATAATAAAATTAAAATACGTAAATAAATATTCAGGAAACATAATATTGTATGTGTATTTGAAAGAGTAATAGACATATTTAGCTGATATTATTTTTATTTTTGCTCGATTTAAAAATAGTTTAAAATGTTATTATTAAAGTTTATATTATTACTGTTTTTATCTTTTAATTTTGTTTTAGCTGGGATTCTGCATATGAGCATGAACTGGAAACATACAAAGATATTGGGGATGTTGGAGAAATATGGTAATAAGTAAATAAATAAATATATAAAAAAAATAATAATTATTATTATTATTATTGCAGTTCTTATTACTGTTGTTATCATTATTGTTGTAGATATTTACTTTTTAATTAAATTATATTTTAAGGAGGTCTGTTTTATTTCTTGATATATACATATATATATATATATATATATAGACATAATAATTTATTTAACCCATATAGTAATTTAGTAAAAATTACTTTTCAAAAGGCTGATTTCTTCTTTTTTTTTAATAATTTTCACTGATTAACTTTGTAGATGGACAGATAGATATCTCAAAAATTAATAAATAATAAATATGCATATATACATTCATATTCAATTGTATATTTGTTTGTCATTTTATTTTGTTCAGGTTTGGAGAAGACAGTCAAGATAGGATAGTAGAGTGGATAGAAGAAAATGCTGTACAAAAAACTGATTCCATTATTGATCTGGGTTGCGGAAACGGAATGATTCTTATTGAGTTGGTAAAATTTCATCAGAGATTTTTCAGTTTTTTTAAATTCTTTCTTTCTTTATAGATACACACACACACACATATATATATATCTACATATATATATATATATAAAAATATATATATATCCACAGTAAATCCCAATATGCTTGAAGATCTCAAACTGATTGTTATTTTCATTTTGATTCTTGTTCGTACTGACCCTAATTATAATATATTTATTCATTTTAAATATTAATTTGTACAATGTAGGTTACTTTCTGATTATTTAGTTTAGGCACTTTTATGTTATTGTGCCGGAACTATTCAGAGAATGTGCATGTGCTGTACAAGAAATATATAAAGATTTATTATAAATTCGTCCTCTTTCTTTATCTGACTGCATTCCTACATATCTAAAGGTTTCAGAAATCGGATATATTTTCAGCCCAGGCATAAAGTATGTTCAACCTGTACATATGTTATTACTTTTGTATCATTATTATTATTATTATTACCACCACCATCCCACTAGTACTATTACTAACACTATTATTATCATTATTACTTTTATTTTATTATTATTATTATTATTTACTTATATATTGTTTTAATTATTACTGTTATTATTATTACTATTGTTATTATTACTATTATTATTGTCATTACTACTATTACTAATACTTCTATTACTATTACTACTATTATTATTACTATTACTTTTGTTGTTGTTATTATTATGTTTTTGTTGTAGAGAAAACTGGGTTTCACTGATCTCACAGGAGTTGATTATTCACAAGGTGCAGTTGACTTAGCAGTAGAAATAGCAAAATCTGAAGGTTTTACAGATATTAAAATAGAGGTATAAATTGAAAAGAATTTTATTTTATTTTATTTTATTATTTTTATTTTGATTCATTTTTTTTTTAGTTATTATTATTATTTTTTTTTTTCGTTTTAATTTACTTATTTATTAATTATTTAATTTTTTTTTTTTATATATATTTCATTTTACTTTTTTTTTTTTTTTTTTAATTATTATTTTTTTTTTTTTCCTTATTTATTTTATTTTATTTTATTTTTTTTTTTTATTATTTCATTTCATTTTATTTTATTTTTTTTTAAATTCTGTTTATCTAAGCTTAACCTGATAGAATAAACTATTTTGAAGTGATGGGAACTGAATAAATGTCTTAAATTATTAACACATACAGTGATGTTTCTTAATTATCATCAGTTAAATACTTACATTGGAAACAATGTATGGGTGTAGCACAGTTATAGAGCACTAATTTGAAAAGTATTTCTCCTTGGATCAGTCACAGAGTAGGTTTGGGTTTTTCCCATACTTGTCAGTATTAAAGGTTCTTTATATTTATATAAATATATTTTATGATTTAATTGTATTAATATTATCATTGTTAACATTATTATATTATTTATCCATCATCATCATCATATTTATTTATTATTATTATTATTATTATTATTATTATTATTATTATTATTATTATTATTATTATTATTATTATTATTATTACTACTACTACTACTACTATTAATTAATCATTATATTTTTCTGGTTGTATTAAATTGGCCGCCATGTTATATTTTGGACTAGGTAGGAGACTTGATTTCTGCCATTCACACTGGAAGTGCTACTTGTTTGTGTAGACAGTACAAAGTGTGTATTGACAAGGGCACATATGATGCCATCTGTCTGATGCCAGAGAGTGCTGAAAAGAGCAGACAATCCTACAAGACGAATGTGAAATCTTTACTGCAAAAAGATGGATATTTTGTTATTACTTCCTGCAACTGGACCAAGGATCAGCTATTGTTATTTTTTGAAACAGGTAAAATGTGACACATTATTTAGAAATTATCTTTACAATTGTGATTTGTTTTTCAAAAAGACTTGGGGTTTCTTTAAATCATGAAGTCCTAATTCTGAACTATGTATTTTATTATTAGTAAAATATTTGTAATTACAAATCACGGATATGTGAAAGCTATAAAAATTTATTAGTTATTTTTGTCAGTCGGTGTAATTGATTAATTATTGCTTAACTATTTTAGTTAAATTATAAAAATGAAGAAACTGATTCAGTAAGTTATTTTTATTATCATTATTATTAATTTATTTTAACAGATTTTAAACTTTATGATGAAATCAAGACTCCATCATATATGTTTGGAGGAAAGAAAGGAAACACTGTGTCTTCATTAATATTCACCAGAAAATAACCTGTTCAAGAAATTACTAGGAATTTAATAAGAATAAAACTATAATAAAGATTTATTATTTATTTTAAACACACATTTTGTTTTTAATCATTTATTATTTCTGTCACTTGGAAAAGGATCGTTTCTAAGAATATTAAACAATGCAAGGACATATCTAACTAGGCAGTTTGTCTCACATTTGTGGTGTCTGCACGTTCTGGTTTTGTGACTTGATGTTTAAATACACTTTATGTATTAGTAGCTGTTACATCAGTTTGTGTGCAGTACCTTTTTACACTTGATGAAGTCTTGTCAGCTGCACTTTCAAAGAGAAATGCACATGTTTTTTGTATCTAGATAGGAATTGGAAAAGAAGAACATTTCTCCAAATATTTTGCTTTTTATCTTACTGGGATGGTATTATTTATGCATTCAATTCTACAAAATATACAATGTTTTTTTAGGTTTTTTTTATAATTATATCATATATTTGATCAGAATTACCAGCAAGATAAACAAGCAAATTTTATTATTATTGTCTACATTTTTTTTTTTTTAAATTTAATGAAAAGGTTCAAACAGTGCAAACACAAATTTGCAAATAATTTCTTGACAAGAACAAAATGTTTTTTGCAATAGAAACAATGTCAATCTTTGTTAATTTTTGTTAAGATTTATCAACAACAGGCAATTTAATTGAACATTTTTTTACTATTTTGATTTTTATAAGGATGCAGACACACAAAATGAAAACAGTTGTTACATATTTTATCAAATGCTTCAATATAACAAACAAATTACTTTCAAATTTATGTTAAAAATTATGTTTTCTAAACACCTAAGATGTAAACAAACAACAAAGACCAATGTTTGTCACCACAAAACAACATTTATTCAACAACAGACGAAATCATACCACTGGTTTTTTTTTTTTTAATTGTTTTATTCAACATCCCTGGGCTAACCTTCACCGACCTGTGAGAACTTGTTAATAAACTTTTGTTATAATCATCACTGGAATAACCAACAAATTGACAAATACACTTTGATCAGGAGATTAGTCTTAACTATTGAACTCCGTTTTTATAATAATTATTCTTAATTTTTTATTATTTTTTTTAAAGAGATGGAGAGTTGTGTATTTGCTAACTTTGTTTATTGTCGACTTACTCTCACGTTGAACAGTACACAATAACTTCGGGCAAAAAATATTGCAAGAGCTTGTTCACAATGTCAATAATAAGATGAGGCTGCTACAGGGACAAAAAAACATCAAGACAAGCTAAAAATATCCCATAATTATAACCTAACCAAGCTGTAATGAACACAAAGTTTCAAAATTCCAAAATCGTTAATTTTTAAATTAAAATAAAAAATATCAAAATGCTTACAAAAACTAATAAACCTAGCTTATTACATCTGCAGCATTATTTATTTATTTATTTTTACTTTTAAATAAATTTGTTAAGTGTTTTATTTCAATAAATACATCTTTTTTAAAAAAAAATTAAATTTTCTCCCAAAACCAAGTATCCCAAATTCCACATTATTTTACTTTATTTTTTATTTTAAAAAAGGCAGTAACAATATTCATCTATTCTGTTCTTTTTTTTTTTCTTCCAAATTTAACATCCATTCCTATCAACATGTTTACTGATGAAAATCAATTTACCTGCCAAATCCAATTACTTCCCAAGCATTACTCCAAAAACATTTTTCTTTCTACTGAAATGGCCACATGACTGTACAAATCTTCATCTATTTTGTTAAGAAATGAAGTCAAATGTTTGAACTATATAGATTAATTCAAATCACCGTTTTGAATGTTCATTACAACTTGGTCAAGCATTTTACCAATATTAATGATTACACACAATTTATTATTAATCAAGATCTAACTATATGAAGCTTTTTTTCAAAAAGATACATGCTTTACAATTTAATAATGATAATAATAAAATTGTACTAATATATCTGCAAGGAATAAAGTCCAAGATTTTATATATTTTAAAAAAGAAATCTCGATTATTTCCTCCAAATATTTTAGCAAGATTAATTGATTGTTATAAATACGAATATGCTGAATTATTTAACAAATATTTGAAAAGAATATTAGTTCACTGAAACAATTTGCCATAGAGAGCAAGAACAAAAATATTAAAGATTAAAAAAATAATAAATAAATAAATAACTTTTCTATTAGAAATATTTCATGCTTCCCTTTCTCCATTAACTTATTTGTTAAAAATGCTAATATTTTTAAATGAAAATATGTTGATATACATTGATGCTGAAGCCATTTGTAAGTAAATCTTCCAGGTAACAAGTTTGTTTGGTAAAATAGTATACTTGAAAATATTTGGAAATTCATTGTTTTTTTTTAAATTTTAGTAGTAGATTCAAAGAGAAGGCTGTAATATATAAAATTTCCTATCAGTTTGTTATGTAACTGAAAAATAGTAATTCCAAAGTTATTTGTTAGTAAAGATTAGTTTAGTTTACAGGTTAATGGAGAAAGATGGCTGTGAACACTACACATATCTGACAAGTTGTAACAACATTTTTTTTGTTTAAATTTCAAAAGGGTTCCCACTTCAGACACAGATTTTAATCATAAATCAGGGTGAAAATTAAACAATAGAACAGGATTTTTTTGTGTCTTTTTACCGTGCATAATTTAAATTTAATATAATATCAATATAAAAATAATAACTCAAAAAATTCAGAATTTACTTCTACCGTTTATAATCTTTAAATGATAAACTAGATTAAAAGAACAGAAATTACAATTCTGCTGATTTCTCAGTTTATCTTAACAAAAACTAAACAAAATATTAAAAAAAAGAAAAAAAGAAGAGCAGAAAAATGTCAGCAGAGTATAAAATATTACACTTAGAATCAGCACTGTTAATGAGCACATTAGCATTTTTGTATAGGACTCTTGTCAGATCTGAAACTAACTTCTGCTGATTATGCAGTTTCTTTAACCAAGTTAGAGTATTCGAATTAACTTGCATACAAAAACATAAATGTATTGTTTGAGATACATCCAAATACAGTACCATGTTAACTTGATTTTAAGAGAGACGGAACTGATTTAAAAATAAATACATAGAAAAAACTAAGTGATTGCAGAATAAATGGTTAGTGAACTAAGTGGGAACCCCTTTTTGAACATTAAATTAATTACAATCTAATAATCGGTAAAATAACTACATTTTACTAGTAATTTCATGCAAATTTTGGTAATTTAATTTTTCAAATTTACATTTATAGGATAAATACTTTTCTGTGATAAATTAAATGTGTGAGCTGTGTTACGGAGTAACTGAAACTAATCAAGTAAACATTTTCAGTGAAAAGAAAATGTGAAAGATTAAACTTCTGATAAATCTGAATATTTTTAGTTTTACTTTTAGAACAAGAAAGGACTGAACTAGGCAAAAACAGTTATTTTGTAAAATTTGTAAAATTTATGCTGCTACATAAATACATCTGTAAAAAAAATTCTATTTCAAAAACATTTTTAATAAGACAAATACAAAAACAATTATACTATACATGCTTGTTTGAACAATTCACTTTCTTTTAACAAGTAAACTGGATTTTCCAAAAGGTGCAATTTTTTTTCTCTATTTGCAAAATCAGTAATTAATAATAATGAGGAAGAAAACTTTAAAAAAAAATAAAATAAAAAAAAAGTAAGAAAAATAATAAGCAAGCATGGATATATGAAAGATCAAAACTCACACAAAATATCAAGAAGTATATTCAATATATGATTTAAAAAAAGTGGCATGGAAACAGTTTTCATTAAAGCTAGTAAACGTATTTATAGAAAACAGTTAAATCTTTGATTATAGTTTATAATTACTTAACAATGATTGGAATTTGTTTATAAATTCACTGCAAGTTCAAAAATTTATTATACATAATTACTATTTAACAAGTTAATTCAAAGAAAAACCATGTCCAATTTCCATGCCACGTTAAGTAAAAGTTCTTTGTCAAAAATACACGAATAACTAGTATAATTACTAATGTTTCCTTATTAAAGTTATTTCATAGTCTTTGTTACATTCTCAAAAAGTACATATTATCCTAAAAACTATACAGAAGTCCAAATGAACAACAGAAATGAAATCAAATTACTTTGTGTCTGCTACTTTATAAACATCAACAACCATTACAAAATTATTTCAAAAATATTTTCAGAATGTAATAGTGTTCAAACTTCAAACAATCTTAGCAGACTAATTTCTCTTCTTCAAGCAACCCATTTTAACACTTTTTGATCAAAATGCTGTGAATTTTTCATCCTCCTTCCAAAGCAATTGATAACATAAGTTTATGAATGCCAGTGGTATCAGTGTTAAAAACATGTTTAAACAAAAGCCTTAAATATTATTTAATTTCTGTTGTTCATCTGAAGAAAAAGTTATATCTACTAAGCTTATACAACTAAAAACATTATGGTGATCTGAAATTTAGGGGTCTTTGCAAATCTTAAATTACATCATTAAATAAACTTAATGCCCCAGTATTATGCCTTCACCATTTTTGATAACTGGTTTTTTTTTTTTTTCTTATTCTACAAGATAACATCAAGAAAAAATTTAACAAAATGTCATTTCCATAACAAGAAAATAGCTATAAGGAAAAATCAATTGGAATAATAGAATTAATTACAATATACTTACAAAAAGGACCTATAATTGGTTAAAATGTTACATAATTAGGTTTGGACGCAGTTTTCTGTTTCTGTCCAAACTGTCTAAAATTCATTCAAGTTTCGTCAATTTGACTTTTCTAATCCTTGTTATTCTTACAAAATTTCCCTGAATAATCTTTCTTGTAAAGGCAAAAATTTGATTCATTGCTTATTTCAAATCTGTATTCAGAGAACATTTTGTTTTTGAAAAAAAATCTTGCCTTGAAATGTCAATACCCATATCCAGTTTGTATCCACTGACACCATATTTAGTTGCTTCCATTAATGAAATTATCATCGTACATTATTACGGTTAATGGTGCATTACATTTTATTTTATTTTTTTGCCATATTTCTTGTAAAATGAACACCATCATTTGAAAAATTTCTTTTTCACATATCATATAAAAATACATTTTAATCTTTAACAGGGGAAAATGTAACCTGTACTAACCTTAATACATCAGTTTAGTTCTTTAGTCTGTAAGTAATTGTGTTACATTGCTTCCCACAAAAATGTTACTTATATAAAGATTATAATCAGCATCCTAATCCAGTCCATTTAAGAACATAATTGTCACCACTGTAAGCATAGAAAATCATGCAGAACAAATTGAGGAGAAAAAAAAAAAGAGGCATCAATTATTTAAACACTCCAATCACCAGATTTAGTTTGATACAAAGTAAAAGTTGTATTTATTAACAATATCCACAAAAATCTATAAAAATCCTTCTTAATATTCTATCCTGATTTTGTTAAAAAAGAACCAAGATTAGGTTTGAAAACAGCCATAATCAATTCTTTTTCTAATTACATAAAATAACCAAGACTAGGTTTGAAAATTCAGTTTTGACTGTTCAAAATATCAAGCCATTTCACAGCTGTTTTTTTTTAAATGATATCCTCACACATGAAGATTTCAAACTAATATTACATCATTTGCCCCTTCAGCAGGGTTATTTTATTTTTAAGATACATATAATTATATACTTTTTCCTCATCTTAACATCAACAGATTTCTGGTGATCTAAACTTAAACTGTCAAGACAGAAATGTACAATAATGTATATTAAATAAATTTAAAATTAAAATAAAAGAATATACAGGAAAAATTTCAAATATAACTCGACATCATTGAATTAATCCTGAAGTACTGCTGTTACTTCAGCTTGGTAAATACAATTTTTTTTTGTTTTTTTTCTTTCTTAATTTTTCATTTTACATTTACATATGTATGCATATCATTTTTAATTCTCTCAACTTTTAATTAGGTCAGTTTTTCCTATCTTGTGGCAAATTTATTTATTTTTTCAATCAAAATTCAACTGCCTGTATTACAGATCCATTTTCTTGCTCTCCATATAAGTGACCCTGACAGAAAAGATAGAACTTAATGGTTTTTTTTTTTTTTTAAATCTTTAACTTTATATGAAACTGATATACTTCATGACAATCTTTGAAAATAATTTTTTTTTTTTATTAAAAACCTTCAGAATGTTTGATTCTTATTTTATTGTTTTTTATTTTGTTTCTTCTTTTTTTTCACTTCTATTTTTAATACTAGCATGTAAATATTTGTAGAAAAATAAGATTTTGAGATGCTGAATTTTTTTTTTTTTTTTTTTTTAAAAGATAAAATTTAGAAATGTATGTGAAAATCTGATACAGGATTTATCACTTAACTATTATGGAGGTCATTGCTCTGCCCACTCGCCCAATCTTACTCTTTCATCTTTCTGTAATAAACATTGCCTAGATTGTACAAAAACAAATATGAAATGTACAAAAATAATACATTTCTTTGTATAAAAGTGAGTCAAAAATAAATCAACATTGGCCATACATACATACATACACATACATAGAAACCGATTCGACTAATGACAACAAGTCCCATAACCTTGTACATCATGGCTCTATGCATGTCCAACAAATGTAAAGTGTAAATGCATACATTGGGCAAAAAATGCCACAAAAGAACAAAAAAAAAATAATAATAATAACCATCATCTTTGTTAGCACTGAGGACAGCATGAGGCATGGGAGGCCTTCAGAAAAAAAAAAAAAAAAAAATGCTAGTCATTTCTGGTAGCACCTTGAGGTATTCAAAAAGTGTCTCAACTTGGGGAAAAACGTAATGTCTGTTTTCTCAAACAAGTTTTTCTGTTCAATGGTTTCGGTTTATTCAGTTTCACAAGGTGCAGCGTCCAACTGTTCAGACAAGAAAAATGAAGAAATGCATTGCTATTGCATTGTCACATTTTTTAATTTTTTTTTTTTTTTTAATGTATGACAAATTTTCCATCTCACCTCGTATCCTGATGAGAAAGATAGTAAAAAGTGTCTTTCCCTGGTTGAGGTCTGTATCCACATAATGAAAGACTTTCACCACATGAAGAAGTAAGCCATGATATAAAATGAATCCCATCCTTCAATGTGTGACAACAAAATTCCTCAAAGCAGTAGTCTTTCTTTGTGCAGACTGCAATGGTAACTTGGTATCTTTTTGGCCATCTTTGGTCTCTTAATTCATCAGTGCTTTCTTTTTTAAACTTCAATGTCAAATCCTGTGTTTTACCAACATTTTACTAATAATGTCTTTGCCAATTCACTAGCTGTCTAGGAAAACTATGTGAAGTTTCTTGTTTTTGACAAGAAAATCCAAAGCCTAGACTATTCTCATAAATCAGAGACATTTTTTTTTTTAATTTAAATTCGAATTACAATTAATAAAACAAAACGTTACTGTACTAAGCTTAACTACATTCTTAACAGAACTGTGTTGGAAGACGATGTGTAACAAATTTTCAAAGTTTAAAGAATGGAACTTAAATGAATATTTTGAACAATTCGTTTCAACATTTAAACTCAAAATTCAGTGGTTTAACAAGTACCAAATTCAAAATTTTTTGTTTTCAGATTAAAATGGGTGCTAAATTTGAATGACATGTTTACCAGTTTTGCTTTTACATTACAGGTTTACAATTAATTATACACTGACCTATTAAATTACCTGCCATATTTGTCTGATGGTAAAAACAGTAAATACCCTGGTGTTTATACATTCAGACAAGTATAGTGTTTGGAAATTTAGTAGCTTTTTTCTTTCTTTTCTTAAATGATGAACAGTCTAGGCTTCAAATGCATAATCAGTTTTGAACTATTTAAACAGGTAAGGCAGAACTGGCTCCATCGCCAAGGAAACCAGAATCCTGCTCTGAATGGTTAATTGCACCCACAGCTGCTTCATCAGCATCAGAAAAAATTCCAACTTTTCCTTCAGTGACGCGAACATCCTGACTCATAAACTGAAGTGAACTGAAAAAAAAGAAGAAAATGTGTACACAATAATAAAAATTAAAATTACAATAGTGAGAATGAATGAAAAAGGAGATGTAGTGAGAAAAAAAAAAAAAAGATAGAAACTCGAACATCTTTTATCTACTTTGTTTTAAAACAAATGCATGGACCAGTTTAAGTTTGAATATGAACTACATATTAACAAGTGCAACCATTTTTGTACAAAATTGAATGGTAACTTTTTTGTTTTTTTTTGTTTTGAACTGTATAAATTTTAATATAAATACTGATTAATTTGTTTTTCATTTTGGAATTATTATTAAATATTTTTTTACAAGAATGTATGGTAATATTCAATGGCGTGAAAAAACCCACTGACTTGGCTGTGGAATCAACAGTTACACCACGTCCTTTAGCAGTAATGGTCGTTTTGAATGTGGTGCGTGAGCGTCCTGCAGCTAATTTTGCCCTGGGTCTCACTGGGGTGGGTCGGCGGATAGCTCTGATGCCCCTCCCACGAGTATACTGTAAAAAATCAAACAACACACTTGAAATTGCTTACATGTAAGTATATGCTTTTGCACAAAACATCAAAACTAAAAATAAAAACATGTAATGTATTTTATTTAAGTTATTTACATATAAATCAATAAAACAAATCTCTGAAAATGGTTAATTTCTTTTAATAATATATGTTAATAACAGTAACAGAAATAGTTTTCAGTATATGTGCATATAAAAGGTGTGTTGTCATAAAACTAATGTGACAAAAGCAGGGTAAGTGACACACTTGTATTATAAATATCTAACAATCAGTTTGTACACTTACAGGTCTCAGACCTCCTCGCAGACTGTACATAGGTGGCACCCGACCTCTCATTCCACGGGATGCCAGAAAACCACGGCTTGGTCCCATGCCACGGCGGCCCATGGGCATCACCTGGGGCATGCCGTTGTGGCCAGGTGGACCGCCCTGTCCTGGCGGCCCGTTGCGGCCACGGTCTGACGCTGAATAGTTAGGTCCCCAACTCCCGACTACAACGCCGGCCACCTCTAACTGTCCTCCACGCTGGTCTACTGGGGAACGACCTGAACAGATATTATAACTTGTATTGCACATATTTCTACACATTATTTCATGATAAAGCAATACATGATGAACCATCATCACCACATTCAAGATATTATAATTTTAAAAATATCCCAACTTAGGAAATCAATTTAAAATACCAACAGAAATTGCTCACAATTACCCAGAATTCCTCGTCCTCTGCCTGGAGTTTTTGGCCCCATACTAACTGGAACAGGTGGTCCCCCTCTTCCCCCTCGGACAGGAATGGGATAGGCCATTCTAGCTGCTCCTGCAGGACGGTAAGGTACTCCAGGGGGGACAGAGTATGGTCCATATGGATAGCTCGAATACATGGATGTGGAAGGCAGTAAAGGTTTGGCAAACTCAACACTGATGTTCTCCATAATGGCCTGACGCATTCTTTCAACACGCAGTACTTGATCAACCTGGAATTTAAAATCATACACACATCTGCAATATAACTCCACTTTTTATCTAATTTATATGAAGAGGTAATCCCATAAATAATGTAGCATGAATGACTTTGAAGATGTTTCACTTACATCTGGCTATTCTGATAACAAAATATACAAAGTGTTTCAGACTAACTCACATCAAACATTTCATAAATTCAGTCTTTTATTTTTAAAAACTGTAAAATGTGATGTCAGTGATTTAATATTTATACAGTGAAAAGGTTCTGGAGTTTAGACAGTTTCATTTTAGAATAAAGGGTTATTCCCCTTAACATGCAATCTGCGAAGAGCTCATTAATCTTTAGGATACATTTTCCAGCAAATTTGAAACACCAAAAAATGGCTAATTGTATCACAGCATCCAGATTTAATTTATGTTATTTTTCTTATTTATGAACCAAAAAGAAATAGAAAGTAAATCACAAACTTATATAATTGTAACAAAAAATACTAATCAAAACAGCAATCATCTCACATTTTAAAATTAATCAGTGGTTCATTGATCTGCTTTTAATAACATTATTCACAGATACTGATTCTACTTTCATAATGTCCTCCAAACACTGTTCCTAATAAGAATAAAATTTCTAAGTTTCCTAATCCTTGCCAATGCAGTATGTAATATTTCATGATCATTAGGTTATAATCTTTCACTTGAGAAACTTTTCACTTTCACCATTCTATAACGTGAATAACTAGCTTGTTTGAAGCTAAGAAAATGTGGACAGCAAAATATTTAATCAGCATTGTTGTCTGGAAGTTGCGATTTCATTAATTTAATTTTTCACATTATACTAAAATATTCAGGTTAATTAATGAATGAAAAAAACAAAAAAAAATCTGGGTTATTGAACTGACAGGTTTTCATTACATATTTTAAAATAGAAGAAAAACCAGGACAACAAAATAGGATGAATAATGAATAAAGATTGTGGTTTGTTCAAGGTGTGGTTGAGACAGTTTTTAAAATGTAAGAATAAAATTTAAACTGAACTCACTTGTCCATCACACATATCAATAAGTGGAGTGTTGTTATTAGCCTTCAGCAGTTTGAAGTGGAAGAGTTTTCCATCAAAAAACAGCCATGGGCAACACATGGTCCAAGGTATCGGTGCACCACACACGTCATTTGCAAATATAGCTGTCTCCACTCCAGCCATGAACAAAGCTGCCAGCTGGGCTCCACGAGCTTGAATAGTTGGAAGCTGAAATAATTTTTTTTTTTTAAAGAAGAAGAAAAAAGAAAAAAACCATTGAAATATTAAAATAACAATGTATTTTTACTTTATGAAAATAGGTAAAATAGTTATATTTTTAGAAACTAAATTTTTGTTGTACTTATATAACGTTCAAGTTTTAGTTGTTGTTTTTACTGGATTATTTGTTTGTTTGTTTACCTTGAGATCCTGCATGGTTTGTACATCATGAAGCAGTGGTGACACAGACATGGCCAGAAAAGCATCAAGCTCCTGTCTCTGCAGCACCCGTCCAAAACGTAAAATGTATCTGAAATCAGACATTTTATCACATACATTCTGCATGACAAAAACAGTTTACTGACTTAGGTTAGATGGACATTTTAACTCGTTTTGTCAATCGCAACTGTGTCTACTGTTTTGTAGATTTAAATTATTTGTCAGTCATGTTTATTCTTGGCAATATATTTGTACCATCTTTGATCACATACTTAAGCTCATCATGTTAAGATTAGGCTGTACAAACCAATACAGGAGAACAAATCTAAACATTTTGTGGTCCATACATTTTTACTAAATTTTGTTTTATTTGGTAAGCACAGTGTAAAAAAATCAGTAAATATACCATTAAGCATGCACTAACCTGAGAACACAGCACATAATGAGCAAGTGCTGGGGTATATACTGAGTGTTCAGCATCAAAGGGGCATCACTCTGCATGCATGTGAGGAATGCTCGCAGTCGTCTGTTCTTGTCATCGGGCTGCTGTCCAAGCCACATACGCTCAATGCTTGGTGTCTTCCAGTCAACAGGCTTGGCGATGACCACTTCAAACACTGGTTTGTTGGTGCCTCGTCGCACTACCCACTCCTTAACCAGGACATCAAATGATCTTGGCACACTGTCACCTGTAATGTTTTTGTTTTATCAATTCAATTTTACCTTCAAACAGTACAAGACCAATATGGTTTTATTGTGCAAAGACAACATTTTCTCAAATGTGGCAAAATTCTTTTGTAGGAACATTATTAAATACAGGAACTGTACAATTACCAATGTAGTTTTTAAACATTGTAATTTACTCTCTGCCCTTTTTTACATAAGATATTTAAGTTTTGGTAACATCTCTTTAAAAATTCTGGTTTAATTAAATTTATTTACTCGTGACTAAATGTCTAATTTGGTTTGACTTGACACATGTAGAAGTTTTTCAAGTGCAAGCATTTTAAAAAAATTTAATGAATATTCATGGAGTGAGAGAAATAAAAATGCTTCAAAATGCAAACGTATTAATAAAATAAAATAAGTATGTTAAACCCATTCCCTAAACATTGTTTTTTAAAGTTATAAATTGAAAATGAAGGAAAGATTTTACTAATAGTAATTTAATCCAAACTTAATGTCAGTTAATGTATTCTTTCTAGCTCCATTTTGCTTATTAAAAAAAAAAAAAAAAAAGCATGAACAAATACAAAAAAAATAAAAATTAACAAAATAACTACCTCTTTCTTTGTTCTGGTTATCATGCATTATTTTCAATTTATTGAGATTGAAGAGCACAGAGTAGACAGTCTGTCTAATGGGGCGGAAAAGATCAATGTAAGATGGCAGCTCACGATTAGTGTCATCTTCCAATATCACTGGCAGTTTTATTTCACACTGTAAAAGGAATGGAGATATTTACTTAAAAAACATTAAAACATTTTAATATTCATGTACATTTGTCATCCAGCAATAAGTTTCAGTTATTGTAGAATGCCAATTTTGATAGAAACAGTTCTTTTAAATATTCAAACAATAGTATATAAAAAAACTGTATTATGATAATGTAACACCAATTATGAACTGTATCAAAAAATAATCCAATAGCAAAAAGGAGCTGTAATTTTAGATTTTACAAAAGCTGTTGTTTTCGCTGATGGCTTGGAAGTAAGTTAAAATAATAGCACTTTAACAAAGTATACAATAATAAATTAAAAAAAAATTAAATTTAAAAAAAAAAAAAAATTATGCGAAATATATTTTTAATTCTTACCAAAGAAAGAAGTTGATAAACCCATGGGGTCATCAAACCCTTCTGATGCCTTTCACTTGCAACCCGCATAATTTCTGGAGAAATTGATGGTGCCTTTGCATCCAAACTCTTCTGGTCATTAGGTCCCTGAAATAAGTAATTAAATATATATATTTAAAGTAAAATGTCATAACAATCACCAAGTCAGAAGTACACCATACAACTACAAAAATGTTGATTTAAACCACACACACAAACACTAAAAAAGTATTAATATTACATTTCTTTGGTTTTAAGATTATGTCTGTCAAAATTATGACAAAATTGTTAAGAATAAATAAATGGATGGTAGAAATTACAGTAGATCATTAATGTTAATTCTTCAGAACGTACACCGTTCAGAATGGAAAATAAACAGGAAAATAATGACAATGTTACCTTTGGCCAGGACTGATCTGGACTGTGTCTGCTTGGACTGGATCCACTGCTGCTGGATGTCATGGATCTCTTGTCTTCTGAAACAAAGATATACAATGTCAAAAACAAACAATTCTATGGTTAACTACCTTTCAATTATTTCTTTTTTGGCCAAGGTGTTTTGCCAGGAAGGTAAAAAAAAGAAAAGAAAAAAAGAAAGACTGATAATAAAATGAAGAAATGTTTTACTTAATGTCAGTTTGTGGCTAGAATCAATAGACAAAAAGCTGTCTTATATGTGATAAATTATTCTCATTAGCAGTGAAGAATCTTTTACAAACTAATCTTATCTAACAAAGAAAGAAAATAATGATTACTGTTGATTAAAATGTGGAAGTGAAATACAGGGCCAAAAATTGAGTTAAAATAATTACATCTGTCAGTTTTTCTCATGTGATTCCTTCAGGTCATTTACAAATATATATATATTGTTTAGTTTTATAAAGTTTATATACCTGGTTCACCAAGGTGAAGATTCTGCATGCGTGATTCAATGCCATATGTACCCATAGCATTTCTGTTCGGTGGATCAACGACAATATGTGGAGCTGGATTGAGTGGATCACCATATCCAGATGTTTCCTGTACCTTTGATTAAAAATATCACTATAGTATTAAACAAATATATAAATAAATAAATAAATAAATCAGATTAGAATTTACACTGTATATACAGAAGAGGCAAAAAACTAAAAATAATAATAATTTTTCTGAATATTATGAAAAATGTGTCATTTGTGACACGTATCATAATTTTTTTTATTAAATTGTTACAAATGTATTTTCCATGATTTTTTAATCTGAGCAATAACATTTACATTAATCCAGTCAGCCTTTTATAATTTATATGTACACACACAAAAATGCTTACCTGGCCAGCATGGCCATTTATGGGTCCAGGATAACCACCTGGTTGTCTTGGGGATCCAGGAACTGTAAATTCAATTGTTTATATAATAAATAACATGGAACAAAACAAGGATGATATTCTTATAGACAGTGTTTATCAAAATAATGTTTAAAATAAAAGCCAACTAACAACGAATATATAAGTTAAAATGATTTCTTCATTTATACACTACAGATGTTTGTTTGTTTCTACCTTTTATTTATATGTAATACTGTTGCTAAGAAAACTGACTTACTATTCAGTCTAGGTCTGTATTTGAGGAAGCCTTCTTGTGTTCCATTCAAGTAATACTGCACACTCTGCTTGAATCGCTGGATCAATTCTGGCTTGTTGTTTCGAGCCAGCCTGTATATGATACATATTAAATGTAGTGTTTTATACATTTTTTAAATTTTCGCAAAGAAATAAAATGATTTGAAGAGATATTATAAAAGTTAGCATTCATAAACATTAAAAGAAAAGTTAACATTCATAAACATTAAAAACAATAAAATAGGTCAATGAATAAAACTGAAAATGGGACAGAGCACAAACAGCAGGGAAAAGGTTAATTCCACAATAATTAATACCGATAGCTTTAAAACTGTATTTAACGTTTTTATTTACAATTCATTTTCATCAAACAATGATGGGAGGTTGAAATTTGGAACTCAATATCTTTTCAATATATCAGGAAATAAATTTTTCCAGAACTCAAAAACACAAAATTAATAATGTGAAATCACAATTTGATCTTCTTGAATGAAAATCTATTAAAACTGTTATTATTTAGCTGATTTGTATAATGTAGTATTTTAGTTTTATATCCTAATAAAGCTGATTTGTGAAAAATATTAGGTAAATTTAATTTACACTAAGCATCAATTTCCAATATATATATATGTATCAAAGTTGTTTTTAATATATCAACCATCACTTTTGTTATATTTTTAAAATATCTTATGATCTACAATTTTTACAAAATAATTATCTATATTTTATCCATATAGCATAAAAACATTAAAGAACTGACATTTCTCTCATCACACCTTTTCAATTTTCATGAAGGTAACAAAATATTCCCCTTTCTATATAAAGCAAAATCATCTTTAAGACCAGTTCTTCTCTACTGTAGAGTAATCAACATTAATGAAATACAAGAATAGATCTGATACCTTTTCAAAATAAAAAACCTTACTTGAAGACTATTTCACCAACAGAATCCAAATTATCAGTTGCTGGAAGATTTCTGACAAAGTCAACAGTGGATCTGATGGTATCTGCATCTAATTTGCTATCTCGACGCTGGAAATTAATAAAAACAAAACAAACATAAAACCAGAGTAGTAACATTATTTGAGTACAAAGATGATATTAACACACATATTCTCCAGGACAAAAAAGGTTTAAATTTACTGATTATTAGTTAACTTTTCATAAAGGTTAAAGTTTCATATTGTATTTTGTCGTGTGTTAAAACTTACATTTATTAAATTGCCTGCCCAGCACTATTAATATTTTATTGTTCTTTTTTCTCTCTTCCCCTTTAATAAGAAATTCTAAGAATCCTTAAAAAAAAAAAAAAAAAATCTGCTACGTCACATAATAATATTTTGAAAGTTTCTTTAAATGTTTTTAAACAGAAGAAAAAGTGATAAATCTAAAAGATGGAAATGCAAGCTGTTTCCTATGTTAAATCCTGTAATATTTAAAGGAGCTGTAAATGTTTACATACATTTAACAGTATTTGTTGGATATGTTGTTTTAAATTACAAACTTAAATGCAGCTGTACAGAAACTGTGAATTAATGATTATACCTTGGTTTGTTGGTTGCCATTTTGTGCTGGTGGAAGATTATTACGGAAATCTCGCAAATCATCATCTGACAGGATGTGATTACCTGATTAATATAAAAGTTTTTATACAGCGCATTATGATTTATGTGTCTTTCTCTTTCCTTTTAAGTCTTAGTATTTAACCATATTAATATTTTTATACTAATCTTATCATTGTTTTCAATTAAAATTTCAGTTTATAAAAATTATATATATTTTGCTGTTGTGTAACATAACTAAAAATAAATATAAAAATTGTTGTGGGATAAATGGTAAAATGTAATTATATTTTATGCACTTAAAATGATCATCCTTTACTAATAATAAAGTGTAGGATTAATAAAAGGGTAAGGAGAATTACATTTGCCTTCTGTTTGTAAAACAATTTTAACCCCTCTAATTATGTTTATTGCTATTCCACCCCACTAAATCTTAATTTCTTACAACTCACCCAAAAGTGCTGCAAAAATGCAAAATCTGTTTGGATTTAGATTCAGGCATTTGGCAATTTCATCCATAATGTATTCTTTGGTTTCCAATGAACCCTTGTATGTGAGTTTTAGGTTGTTTGAAGAAAAATAACGAGGTGGATCAAATATGGTGTAAACTGATTCTTGGGCAATAATGCCTTGCAAGTTGTGCTCTCGGCAGAAACCTATCACCTCCTGATGATGATCATCCATGGAACAGGCAACAGATACCCCTAAATGTCTTAGAGCCATTTTCAACGCCCCAGTTAAAAATACGGGGCGCGACCACCAAACTTTGGGTGGTGGCGTGCCTTTGTTGCTTATATGACGCAAAACTGATCGAACTTTTTCTTTCTGGATCATCTGTTCGGCAAGCCAGTCTGACAGTTTCTGACTTTCCAAACACCCATTGAAGAAAATGACGAGCTCCATGTTTGCATTGTGACATGCCTGAATTAGGCTGGTGAGGAAAGCGGTCATGCGATTCCATTGTCCTCCACATACCCAATCCGAAAAGAAACCTCCGTATAATCTGTCTAAGCAACTTTCCGCATCTACAACTAAACAAAATCGTCCTGAGCCGCCATAGCGGACACGCCTTTTGGGAACGAACCCTCGTGCAATTTTTAACAAGTCTACCGATACACATGCGCTCGAACAATTATTTTCCAGGAAATCCTGGAAATCAGTAATGCCCATTTTTGCTGATAATATTTGTATAACTAATGCATAATAAAATGGCAGTGCATCATTGGATGAAACTTAGCAGTAGGGATAATTTCACACACAAAAACGTTGTCCTTTATCTCCAAGAATCCGCCATGTGCTTCTCGCCGTCAGAGGATAGCTGCTTTATGGTCACGTGTCCATGCCCGGATTCAATCCCACAATCCAACAAAGAATGTACAGAACCTGGCCGACGATATTTTCTGTCTTGCTACTTTACTTCATGCAGGGAGGGGTATATTTGTAGTTTCGGGGTGGGAGCATAGAACAGCCTTTGTTAGAATGGTCCCTGGTTTAAAACATATTTCTATGCAGCCTAAAATTATAAATATTTTCACAGATCTCCATAATTTCAAACTTATTATTATATATTACCTTTAATAATAATAATAATAATAATGAAATGATTAAAGCATTGAAATTATGAATGGCTGTTTAACTCGTTAAAAAGTTAAAAAAAAAAAAAAAAAAAAGACAAAATGTTCAAATCTCAGGTTTAATTTTACCGTTTTTAAAAATGCAAGTAGCTATTTCTCAGACAACAAAGATTAAATTACTTTTTTTTTTTTTTTTTTCGGGAGGTATGGCTATGACACGCTTAAATAAAATAATAATAAAAAAAAAAAAAAAAAAAAAAAGTAAAAAGTTGGGATCCCGTTCTATGAAAGGTGTTTTGTAACGTTTTGAATATTCATTTATCTGTAATCAATGACAAATTGAAAGTGTTGCAAAATTCGTAACTTGAGTAAGTGCCTGAAATGCACAAAGCTTAAAAAGAAAGAATTGCGCAATGACCCGTTTCCAAATATTTCTATACTTCAAAAACTCCAATGGACGACTGCCTAAACATCACGTGACCCATTTATATTTGCGGACGTCGAAAGAAAACAAGTAGTTTAAGGATGGCCGATGCGGTAGGGTTTCAACCTGGTACTGTTGCAGTAGCACCCGCAACGCTTGTTGAATTATCTATCTCCTGTCGGTAAATGATATAATTTACTGAATATTGAAAAAAATGATACGTTTAATATAAGTTTGTTTATGTGCTGTCAGTGCGATTCAGGCGATTTGTTGATTTCAGTAAACATAATGATAATGTCGTCTGCTTAATATGATAAAAGACGACTTCCGGAAATAACTTCGGTTGTTGATTTTTAAGTTTTATTTATTAAACTTTAACATTGATGACGAATATGTATTGTTTTGCATTGTAATAAAATACTGTTATCCGTAAAATTACATATTTGTTTATCAGTATCATTACAATGTTATTTTATGAATATTAAACAATAAAAAATAATTTAAAATATCTATTTTTATGATTTTAACTTACCACTGCAGTTGTTACTGTATCATTTATCAGCTTCTAGCCGCATCTATTATTATCAACAAATCTAAATTTTACATTTATTTGTTCTGTAGATATTTACACCAGGACTTATTTCATATGTGTATGTTAATTGTTATACTGTGTTATACTATGTTATGGAAACAATTTAATTATTATTGAATTATATTTACCATACTAAATTTTTATTTTTAGTAAACTGATTGATGCTGATGTGTTTTCGAAATCGGATCCAAGTAAGACTGCATAATGTATCCCTTTTATTAGAAACGTTGTAATAAAACATGATATTTTTCATTATTTATTGTTTGGATTTCCTATTTATTTATTTATTTATTTATTATTTTTACATTTACAACAAAAAAAAAAAAAAATCTTATTTTATTTCCTGTTTTATTTAATAACATTTTATGAGTGAAAATAAAATAAAAATTAAATTAAAAAAACAGAAAAAAAAAACATTCTGTGTTAAGTATGTTTCCTGAAAATAATTACATGACACATTTTACCTTCATATTTTTATTATTTTATTTATTATTTTTTCAATTAACTTTGCACTTTTTTCAGTGTGTGTTCTAAATGTTTATGAGCATGGAGGATGGAATGAGGTACTTATTTTTTAACTTTGCTTTACTCTGAGTTAAAAATATAGCAACACCAGTGTCATACAGACTGAATCCATTCATACATACATACATACATACATACAAGCAGACACACATATACATTCATACAAAGGATATAAAAAATGAATTTGAAACTAGTACAGTAACTGAATCATATGGATATAAAATTTCTTGACTAGCATGATTCATAGTATACCAGCCCATGAATTTTACACATACAAAAATAAATATATCTGTGTAATTTTCAAATTCAGTTTGTAATATAAATGTGAGAGTATTGAATTAAAAATAATGCAATGTTTATTATGACAGAAAATAATAATAAAATAATTACTTCAGTTAAAATTTATAAGACATAATACATGACCAATATATCTGATATATTTTTGATATTTCAAAACTGTCTTTATTTAAATTTTTTATTTTTTTTTTTAAAGAAAAAAAAAAATAATAATTTAAGTAACAATTACAACAGTATCCCAACTCCTTATAATAATGATTCCTGCAAATTTATTCATATTAATATTGTCTATTTTTTTTCTATAATCTAGTGAATTATATTTCTGTTTTAAGTTTGGCAGGACAGAGATTATATGGAACAATCTGAACCCTGACTTTGTCAAGAAATTCATAATGCATTACTACTTTGAACAGTCACAGAAACTCCTGTTTGAAATGTAAGTTTTATATATGTATCTGTGAGTGTGTGTGTGTGTGTGTGTGTGTGTGTGTGTGTGTGTGTGTTTGCATTAGTTTTATATTGATATCTATTCAGTGATATATTGTTTCTTTATGTACTTAATGCTATGTTATTTATTTTGATTGTTACACAATAGCATTCAGAAACCTTAATAATTATGTTTCTTTTCAGATATGATGTGGATTCTAAAAGTGCTGATTTATCAAAGCATGTAAATATTCATTGTCTTCTGTCATTATTTTTATCACTATTTTTATTGTTTAATTGTTTTATCATATCTTATTTTATAACTTAATTTCAAACATAAACAACAAATTTTGTTTAACTTATTTATATACTTCATAACTATTGTAGGATTTTCTGGGACGAATGGAATGCACATTAGGAGAAATTGTCGCAGCTAACAAGCTTGTTAGGCATCTCAGGTAGTATTTTTAATCATTGGTTATATGATGAGAAATACCCTAAAGGAACCACCTAACAGATTAATAAAATGTGTAGAGCATGTGTATAATAACTGGAACCAAAATAAGAAAATATATTTAGTAACTGCATTAAACAAATGCATCTGATATGTATTTATGTATTTCTGTATTATTTATTTACTTTATTATTTTTTTTAGTGGACCCAGGAAGAAATGTGGTACAATAGCAGGTAAGTTTATTTCATATAGATCCTGATTTTACATTTTAAAATTTTGTTAATTTTGTTATAAAAAAAAGTCTAGAAAAAAAAGAAGAAAAATTGCATAAATTATAACGTATTGTATAAACCAGGGGTAGGCAACACTTGGCACGCAGGATTTTAGTCCAGCCTGCCTTCTGGACACATGGAACACCAATTAGTACATTAACTTTGTTGTCTTTTTTTAAAAAGTGTGTGTGTGTGTGTGCGTGCCTGCCTCCAAAAGGTTGCCAACTCTTGCCATAAAATTAAAATACATTTCGAAAGTAGCAAACAAAAAAGAAAAGAGAAAGCTTCAAAACTGAAAATATTATTTAGTATACTTGACATTATAAAATATTTGCTTGCAAGAGGAAAGTATGCAGTAATGTAGTTACTAACAGAAGAAATAATGTTTAGAAAAAAGAAATTAAGTAATGTATTTTTAATGATTAAAACATTGAGATTTATTTTATTTGTTACTTTTTTTAAGTTGGAGCAGAAGAACTAAGCACATGTAAAGTAAGTATTACAAATAATGTTACGGTTATTATGTCTTTTATTAAAACAGGTAATAAATGAATTGTGATTTACTTTTTGTTAATAATATAATTATATTGTATTACAATGATTTTTAAATTGTGAAGGAGATTATTGTTATTTTGTACCTAAATTAAAATATAATGCTATTTATTTTTTATTTATTTTTTATAAAGGAACAATGCACTATGCAATTTCGAGCTCACAAACTGGACAAAAAGGATTTCTTTGGGAAATCAGATCCTTTTCTTACATTTAGTCGTTCCAATGAAGATGGAAGGTGAGATAATTTAAATAATGTTCAAACAACCATACACCTTTTGAAGCAGGCAGATGTTTATAACCATAAGCTATAGAGTCTTCAATCTGTAAAGTTTTCTTCTGAATTTGTTATCTTTTAATTTATTTTAAATATAAATTAATAAATGACATAATCTGGGAGAAGTAGTGTTTCACAATATATTGTCTTTAAGCTATTTTAAATATTTAAATATTCCTAGCCACAATTTCAGTGTATATGTATTCATATAAATAAATATCATATTTTTTTGTTTTAATCATTAATTATTTAAAGAATTATAATTGATTACTTTTAGGTCATTGATCTGTAAGTTATAACAGTAGATATTTATTTTAGTTTCACAGTGGTTCACAGAACAGAAGTAATAAAAAGGACTTTGAATCCAACATGGAAACCATTCATTATATCAGTCAGAAGTCTTTGCAATGGTGACTATGACAGGTCAGTTCTTACTTTATAAAAAATTCATTTATCAGTGGTTTATTGTTTAATACATTTTAAAAATTTAATCTGTTTTATTTTTTATAATGTTTGTCAGATTTGTAACTAATAAATAAAATGTTGTTTAATTAAAAAAAAGAATAGAAAATATAATTTAAAAATATATTTACAGTTATAATTCTGTATCAGTTTTGACATACATATATTCAGTGAAAGTTCAGCGAAACTTATATTTACAGTAATCTATTCTTGTATGTCAGTAACCATATTTTTCATGTAAATTGTAAAAATAAAATGAATTAATCCAGTTGCTATTTTAAAACTCTTTTTATGCATAAAATGTCCAAGAATTATTTTAAATGAATATTTATTTTGTTTTTAAACATTTGTTTTCTAGGTGTATAAAGGTAGAATGTTATGACTGGGATGCAGATGGTGGGTAAGATATTTGTTATATTAACATTTTGCCTTTTATCTAAAAATAAACCCATAACTTTAACAGCAGAGTTATTGTATCATTATAACATTGTATTAGATAGATCTGTAATAACTGGTTTACTTTTCAATATATTTTCGAATGTTTTAATAACATCTAAATATTTTGCATTTAATTTTTTTATTATTTTTGTCTTTTAACTTTTTGTATAGTCACGACTTCATTGGAGAATTTTTGACTACAATGAGGGAACTATCCCAGGGACAGAATGACCACAACAGATATGAGGTTTGTCCTACGCATAAAATTTATAAATGCATTCATAATAATTTTCAGATTATTGAAATGTTCAGTAAAATTATTAAAATAATTTGAAATGTAAAGTATTTTACATCTCAGTGTAATTTTTAATTAATTTATTCTCTATAGTACACATATTCCTTTTATATGTATTTAAAAATCAGTTATTAATATTATTAAAAATTTCTTTATTTCAGTGCATTAATCCTAAAAAGAAAGCCAAAAAAGGCAACAAATATCAGAATTCGGGAGTGGTAAGACTTTTAGTTTTTAAATTTTTAAAACATATTTAAAAATAAATTTTCAAAATTTACATTTCTTACTGACAAATGATTTATCTTATATATATATATATATATTAAAGTACTGGCTGATCAATTAATTGTTTTTATTTCACAGGTTGAATTATTGTCATGTCGAATAGAAAAGGTTTACTCTTTTCTGGATTATATTCGAGGAGGGTGAGTAATAAACATT
Source organism: Chrysomallon squamiferum (assembly GCA_012295275.1). Lineage (NCBI taxonomy): Eukaryota > Metazoa > Mollusca > Gastropoda > Neomphalida > Peltospiridae > Chrysomallon > Chrysomallon squamiferum. The sequence continues at coordinate 31,316,308 of CM022671.1, forward strand.
GTCTCTTAAATTCATTGCAAAATTTAAAAGCAAAATATTTCTTATATTGGTTAACTATGCAGAATGCTTAAGTAATGTAAATATGGGCTACATAAAATGCAATCTTTATCAGTTTTTGAAGAAAAATTTGTTTTGTATTTTTGTTTATTACATGAACAAAAATATGAAGAAGAAGAAGAAAGAAAATGATTTTTTAATTTAAACTGTAACGAAATTATTGTTTTAATTTTAATTTTATCTATTTATTTATTTATTTTTAAAGTATTTAAATAGATATTTTTTTTATTTATGCTTGTTTTATTTCTTCTTGTTTTTTCCTTCAGTACTCGATTGCACTGTACATTTGCAGTAGATTTCACAGCTTCAAATGGTGACCCAAAATCACCAACCTCTTTGCATTTCATCAGCCCATACAAACCAAATTCATATGCTACAGCAATACAGGGTGTGGGACAAATCATACAAGATTATGACACGTATGTATAACAATATATTTTAATTTACATTGTCATAGATTTTTTAAAATATTTTTTCAGCCATGAAATCCCATCAATTTATTTTATTTATAAAGTGTTTTTTTTGTCACAAAAACAACATCAAAAGTTGATATTGTGTCTTAATAGCTTACTTATTATGCATGTTTATATTGTATATATATATAAAATTAAATTTAAAATAAAGAATTAATATAAAAGCTAAATCATATTCCAACTAATAAAACCTAGAATTAACTGTGAACTGTTTTCAAGTTCTTTATTGTTTGGTCTTCTTATACAAAATGAAAACAAACAAATTTCCTCTGTTTAGAGATAAAATGTTTCCAGCACTTGGTTTTGGAGCTAGGTTACCTCCTGATGGTATTGTTTCACATGAATTTGCCTTGGTAAGTTTCCTTTGGGTTTTTAAAAATTCATTAAATTAAATGAACTGCATTATATAATTCAGTGTTGGAATCTTGTAAACTTTTAATTTATATTTACTTTAATTCTTTATTATTTATTACATTATTGAAACGACATTTTGAATTAAATAAAAATGTATTTATATTTTTTTTTTTTTGGTTTCTGTTTTAGAATGGCAATCCCAATAATCCATACAATGCAGGCATTCAGGGTGTCTTAGATGCTTATCATAGAACTCTCAGTTCTGTACAGTTATATGGACCTACCAACTTTGCACCTGTTATAAATCATGTATCAAGGTAATTTTTAATTGTGTTCATAACTTTGTCTTCTTCTTTTGTAGGGATGTCTTCATTTGTTAATTGATTTGTCTTGCTGTGTCGTGTCGTGTAATGTAATGCTAATGAAAAGAACATCATTATATTTACCGTTTCTATTTGTTTTATTGTTTTAATTTTTTAATTTTTATTTAATTTTGTTTTTTATTTTTTTATTCACTGAATAGGTGGATTAAATTCAGCAGAGTGTGCACAAACATACAAGAAAATATATCATTTCTCAGCAGATGAATTTTATCTTATTTTAGCTGTTAAAAATTTAAAACCATGCTAAATGTAAATACTTTTTTTTTTTTTATGATTCTGAAATAGAAATATACATGTATAATCTAAAACTTATATATTATGAACTTAAAATAAAGAAATGTCTACAGAGAATCTTTTTGCTTCAGATTTGCTGCTGCCGCCCAAGATGGGAATGATTATTTCATACTGCTTATTATTACTGATGGAATTATTACTGATATGCCACAGACCACTGAAGCAATTGTTAATGTATGTTCTCAGTATATTCAGATAATTTAATATTTAAATGCACAAAGAAAGTTATGAAAATTTTAAAATGAGTTTTATTCATATAATGATTTAATACTGATATTATTTCATAAGACTGAAAAGTAAAAATGAAAAACAATCAAGAAAATAATACGTTTTTCAGTGTTGTATAAATATTTTTGAAAACATATCTTACAACATTTTAAAAAAGACTATTTATTTATTTAATAACTTATAGTTTTTAATGTTAATAATTTTTTCTGGATTGATATTACAATTACCTTTTGGCAGAATTCTTCAATATATGTATAAAAAATAAGATATGAAAACAGTTAAATCTGTGATGTTGTGAACATAAAAGAATAATTCATATAGTATTATTTGTTTTTCTAAGTTATCTTTATGTTCCTATAAAGTAACTCTAAATATGATTTTATTTGACAGGCTGCAAGTCTTCCTATGTCAATCATCATTGTAGGTGTAGGAGATGCTGATTTTGAAGGTAATTTTTATTCTACTATTATTAAGTTCAAATAAATTTCTTATAAATTTTAATTTTATTTCTAAAGCATAGATAAATAGTTACGTGAAAAATAAAAATGTTTTTCTCTTTTTCAATATTGATTTTAGTAAATGTTTCTTATGTATTATTGTATGCTGTTGATTGCTTTCAGCTATGGAAATATTAGATGGTGATGATATTAGACTTTCTTCCAGGGGCAAAGTCGCTGAAAGAGATATTGTACAGGTTAGTGTTAATGACATTCTTCATTATCTATAAAATATATATTAATATAAATGAAACAAAAAATTAATGTACACTAATTATTTAGGAAAATTAGATCATAATTAATGGTGTCAAATATCACATTAATGGCCAGAGAATAGAGTAGTCACCTAATTTGCAATTTCTTATTTTCACTGATGTCATTGGTTATGTGAATTGCCCCACTTTGCAGTAAGATGCAGCCATTTTGCCTGGTTTGTAGCAGTTATTATTAAAACATAAATATATAAAATATTCCTTTATACATTCATATTTCATGTTGTTTGTAGGCCAGAAAGTGAGATAATATTGCATTAGCATAAAATCCCTATAGCATGAAATACCATTGCCTGCAAAAATGATACAATTCAGATTGTACCAACACATTACTTCAATGGTCAAGTTAGCAAGTTCATATAAAATTCTTTTACTCGCTAAAATGATACATTGTGTGATATTGTTTCAATGTATAATATTATCTTTTACTTATTTTGTATATATATATATGCAGTTTGTACCAATGCGTGACTTCACTGGTCGAACTGGGGAGAATCCTGCTTCAGTTCAAGCAAGACTTGCCCAAGAAGTACTGGAAGAGATTCCTGATCAGTTCCTCTCCTACATGCAGAAAAGAAACATCAAGCCAAAACCACCATTACAGAGACAGTTGACAATTTCCTCCATACATTCTCTTCCATCTTCAGAGCAGTAGACCCTAACATCATTAATCCTTTTTTTTTTTGAAATCCAAGAAAAATTTAGTAAAACACTTTTTTCAATGCTTGAAGCAACATTTCTATGATGCTGTACAAGTATATTGATTTTAATTCCTAATTGCTAAAAGTTTTATTGAATACCAGCGTCACAAGTAAAATTTTACAGACTATTTTTTTTGTCAGTCTCCGAAGATTTCAGATATGAAACATTTGACCAGTGTCCATTATTATAATTCTGCCTTTTGCGGTGCTACAAATAATACAGGGTTTTAATGAAGAGTTTTACCTCATTCATTCAAAATGAATACACAAGAATATTAAACAAATTAACTAAATATGTAGACTGCTTCAAGAGATGATGTGGCTGAAGCCATTTAACATTCACATGAACTTATTAGTTCACTGACATATATTATTATTATAAGCTAAGACTGGTCATTAGTAAGAACCAAAATAACAGTTTGGGAATATTCAAACGTGGATTACCCATTGGTTTGTATCATCACGGATACAGCTGAAGATATGATACACTGAATGAAATATACATCTGTTGTGTTAAGGAGACTTGGGAACTGGAGCAACATTTCAAGAAATAAAATAGCTCATTCTCTGATTTAGTTTGACATGTATTGATTGTAAAAACCTACAAGAATATATTTGGAGTTCTTGAAACATGCAAGAATATTATTGTAATTATTGTTACTGAAATATGCAGGAAAACATATGGTGTAAATATTAAACTATGGAATTATAAATAATTGAAATCTGTAAGTTAAGCATAAATATTATTTAAGAAACCCTGCACAAAACAAGATTATAGCTGAACAGAATTATAATATATTTTGTAAACTATTTACTCAAGAAAATGTATTGCTAAATAATGAATTAAGAAATATGTTAGAGAAATACTTTTTTTAACATTATTTTATTTATAAATATGATTATTAATTTATCTTACAGTTTTGTAAACATACAGGTTATATTTTTATACTTGGTGCCTTTGATATGACTGAAAAAGGTATTATAAAAGCTCTTATAAAGATTTTATTGGACATAATAATTATAATAGACTTTTATAACTAATAAATATGGCTTCTATATTTTAAAAAAAGAAAACAAAGACTGTGTTGTGCACAGTCTTAAGAGAGGCACAGACAATGTGATTCAAATTTTTCTTTTTTAACAAAAGTCAAGTTCAGCTTGTAAAATTGTAACAAACAATGAAGGAACCTCTCTTTTTCTGAAACCTGTGATCATTTCTAGGATTTCTTAAAGGCTGAGAGTACTGAAAATTATAATATAATGAACTTTTCATGAATTTGTTTTCTAATTGAATAATTATCTTTATGGTTGTGTTTTAATTTCTGTAATCAACTATTAGTTTACCTAATTTGAAACACAGAAAAATGTCTTATCTCAGGGATTTATTGAAAAACAGAATTTAAAATTTAAAAAAAAAAAAATGAAATTCCTAATGAAAAAAATAATTGGTAAACAAATAATATAAATTAATTATGATTTGACAGTGTTACATTTGTACATGTATGTACATATTGTATTATTGTTCAGTAATAATCTCAAATATTTTTTTTTTTTTAAATATGTACCTTTAATGTATATTGTATGTGCAATTTAAGGTGCATTTAGTAAGTAATTATTGTGATATGTTATTTAGTATATAACTGTATTTTTGAGTGTTATTAGATTCACAGAGCAAACTAGCTTCTTCAGAAAGCAAGTAATCAGTGAAACTGTTCTTATTACAGTTGATATTAAAGGTTTCTGTCTCTGGCTCTCTCATTTAAACAGTTTATCTTGTAACAAATATTTATTTGTTAATAATGCTTAACATATTTCTTTTATTATATTAATTTTATTTTTCATCAAATTTTTTCAACTTTTGTATTTACATATTATTTTTTGGCATTATATCTTTAAGTGAGTATTTCCCACGCCCTTCCACTTTTTTATTATATATTGCATATTGTTGAATTTGATTTTTAATTTTTTATTGTTTTTTTCTATTTTTAATATAATTTTTAATGTGGCATTTCTCTTTGTGTGTGTGTGTGTGTGCGTGTGTAAAAATGTTACTGATTTTCTTAATATACAAATGCCTGTAAAGATTATTATTGACAACCATATTATTTTTAAACAGAATCAATTTTTATATTTACATTATGATGTTTGTATCTTTTCTCTTTTTTCTGTCTTATCCTTCATTTTTAACATCTCTACTGTTTGTGTGTGTGTGTGTGTGGATGTATGTATTACTTATTTTTTCTGGTTATAAATATTTTTATTTTTTATCATGTATTTGTTTTTATTTATGAAAATGTTTTTTAAAATACTGAAGGCAGTTAGGATTGAAAAATGTGAAGAAAAAAAAAAAACCTATATTATTTATATTGATTGAAAGAGAAGCATAGTATGTTATCAACAATAGTGATAAGAACATTTGTCTTTTTATTATTATTTTTTTTAATTTTTATTATTTTTAATTAATTTTTTGGTTAAATTGTTGCTGTTGTTGTTATTATTTATTGATTTATTTTTTTATTTTTATTTTTATTTTTTATTTTTAGATTTTTATTTTTATATGTTGAAAAGTTAATACTTGAGAAGAGAAATAAGAAATGAGCCATTATGTATATATAAATAAAAATAATAATAATAATAAATCTCCTTAGAAAATTCCAAAAGTAAGTTACTTTTCATTATTTGGTTGTTTGGTATAGATATACATGCACATATAAATAAAAAATGATACTGAAGAAGAAATTTAACTTTGTTACATTGTTTTATATATTATATAACACTTATTTTTTTATTTTTTATTACTATTTTTGATATATAATATATACTTGTATTTGTCTTTACCACTTTTAATCAAATAAATCAGATTTATCTCACTTTGTTTTCTTTTCATTAACAATATTATAGGGACATTACATTTTCCCAATGGTTTAGCACTGGATTGAGGCATCAGTGATTTTAGGATCAATCCTCTTTGGATACACAGTCCTAAATAAAAGCACTGGGTCATCTCCATGTAAAAGATCCCTTCCTACTAATCTGAAAAATAAATTTCTTGTGTTTTTATATCTTCTATTTATTTTAATGTTTTTAAAAATTAAAATTAACGATTATATTTTTGCTTAGTTAATATTTTTGTAAATATATTTTTAAAAATTTTCAAATTTAGAAATATTCTATTTGTGTTTTATTTTTGGTTAGTGATTATCTCTGGAAAAAACACACATCCAAGCCAAAAAAAGAAAAAAGGTACATTAATTTTTATTTTTATTTTTATTTATTATTATATATATATATATTTATTTTTTTTTAACTGAGTTGCCTCCCTTGATAGTATCTTTTCTTGTCTTGGAGTTATAAACAATGCAATTTCCGGATACTGTGAACTGTTATGTTTTCTCTGTTCTAAATTAATTTTAAAATGCCAGATTCGTATTGGCTGTTTCCTTCTGGGAAGACACCTTTTCTGTGGAATTTTTCTACAAGATGTGTTATGACATTTGTTGGACTTTCGAGCAAACTTTGGTTGGGTAATCAAATTAGTAATTATGAACTGAAATCGTCTGAGAATATTAATCACGTAACGCACATGATTACTCAGACTAGCCGTTACATCAATTAATCGTTTTATCAAATGTCATTCATCATCAGAAACATAAAAAGGAAAAAAAAAAAATAATAAAACAGCGTTAACTGATTCTTAGCAATGGTGAAATAAAAAGCAAATAAATAATTCATAAACGAATGAAAGGTTTACGTGAGTTTGTGCACGTGTGTATCAGAACTGGGAAATATTAATAATTAAAGGACAATGATAATATGCCCCAGAAAGAAGTTAGAACGTAAAGATTCATGTTTAAATTTTCAGTATCTTCATTACTTCATTAAACTATTTTATAATAATAATAATAACAACCTGTATTCTGCATAAGTTTGTAGAAATTATTATTATTATTAATTTTATTATTATTATTATTATTATTATTATTATTATTATTATTATTTCTGAGATTTCTACATGCATATTATACATATATTTATTTTTGATTTTATAATTCTTTTATTTCAATTTCTTTATTTTTCCCCATTTAAAAGAAAAATATAAAGACAAAATAATCCTTGAAATTCCAGATATAGATCTGACAGACAAAGGTTTTAATAGAAAACCATATTTGGCTCATTCTATTTTATATTATCTATAGGTCTATTAATATTTTTATATCATTATCATTATTAATTTTTTAATTTCAAAAACCACAAAACAGAGTGGGCTAATAGGTTGAAAGTCTACAACAAAGAAATACTTCTGAACGCTGTGGAGAATCGACCAAAAGGAAAAGGGCTGGTTACCGTTAGCAACCACTACAGCTGTTTGGATGATCCTCTTCTATGGGGTAAGATCTGGGATAATTACTTTGTATTAATACATAAAATGAACACAGCTGTCTCCCATTCTTTACACATGCCATTTGTTACACCTTAATTGGCCCAGTTTAGGGATTAAGTAAGCACACCCCTATAGACTTAGTGGAGCAGTCTCATCTGTTCAGTTCAATTCCTCGTAGCAATCATAGATTCTCAGCTAAAAGGACTTATGTTTATATTGTATTACATGATACAGATAATGGAATTTATCAAAATGTCCCAACATAGGAACTACACACAAACATTAATGTCTTTATTTTAAAGGGTGTTTTTATTGTAATACCCAGTACTGTTTTACAAATTGTTGTAATTAGGACAATGCCTTTTGTTTACATAAAACCTTGTCAATGAAATCATTTACTTGAGTAGCAAGCTTGGAAGGATCAAATTTGAAAATGTTGTAATTGTAGCCTATAATCCTTTTAACAATTTGATAGAAAATACGTATAGTTCTCTAATCCTTGGACATGGTGCATTCTGTAGTAAAAACAAAATCTATGTGACCACTAAGAATCTATTCAGTGAAAACTTGCAAGTACATAAAGTATGTACCTCCATTTCTCACATAACAAACATGGCCAAGTTAAGACAGTTAGAATTTGTTACTTCATCGAGAGGCACTCCACAAATTCTCTTTGATGGATTCCTGTACAGCAAAAGTACAAACCGACAGATAGCACAATCCTGGAGATGCATCAACAAGACTTGCAAGGAAAAGTGTTCAACAGTCACGCGACGTTCTCAAGGAACATCTCACACCACACCTATCCTCAAGAAGATGTCAACCGTGTCACATTTCTCAGTGCCATGCACACTAAAGCAAGGAAGGAAATAATGCAGATGCTTTCGATGTAATGCGACCAGCATGTGTCAACAGACGATCCCTGTCTTAGCCCAGACCAGAGCGAAGTAGATCTTGAAGATGACTGCACCAGGACCACAGAGATAAAAGCTTCCTTCTGTTCAGTGACAGGGAAGAGAACAAGATCTTAGCCTTCTCCACAGATCAGCAGTTATGAGCCCTTCAAGCTACATGAATGGAATTTTCAGTTCTTGCACTGCCCTTTGGGATCAAGTCTACATTCTCCATGCTAGAAAGGACTGTTCCACATACCCGCTTGTGTTTGTATTGCCACCAGATCGTCAGATGACTACATTCAGGAGACTGTTCAGGCTGCTCAAGAACCACGTGCAAGAGAAACTTCAGCAAGAACTTGCACCAGCTCGCATGTAGACAGACTTCAAAATTGCCACCATTCAAGCTATTCACGCAGAGTTTCCCAGTGCTGAGGTCAAAGGCTGTTTCTTCCATTACAGTCAGGTCATATGGAGGAAGACACAAAACCTTGGACTGGCTGTGCTCTACAAGGAAGATCCTCATGTCCAACAGTGGATCAGGAGAGCAGCAGGTCTGGCACTTCTTCCGGCAGATCAGGATGCATGGCAGATCAGAGAATTTTTAATGTGGCATTTCTCTTTGTGTGTGTGTGTGTGTGCGTGTGTAAAAATGTTACTGATTTTCTTAATATACAAATGCCTGTAAAGATTATTATTGACAACCATATTATTTTTAACCAGAATTTTTATAGCTACATTATGATGTGTATCTTTTCTCTTTCTTTCTGTCTTATCCTTCTTTTAACATCTCTACTACACTGTAATCGGAGGATGTATGTATTACTTCTTTTTTTCTGGTTATAAATATTTTTATTTTATTATCATGTATTTGTTTTTATTTATGAAAATGTTTTTTAAAATACTGAAGGCAGTTAGGATTGAAAAATGTGAAGAAAAAAAAAAAACCTATATTATTTATATTGATTGAAAGAGAAGCATAGTATGTTATCAACAATAGTGATAAGAACATTTGTCTTTTTATTATTATTTTTTTTAATTTTTATTATTTTTAATTAATTTTTTGGTTAAATTGTTGCTGTTGTTGTTATTATTTATTGATTTATTTTAATTTATTTTAATTTTATTTTTAGATTTATTTTTATGTGTTGAAAAGTTAATACTTGAGAAGAGAAATAAGAAATGAGCCATTATGTATATATAAATAAAAATAATAATAATAATAAATCTCCTTAGAAAATTCCAAAAGTAAGTTACTTTTCATTATTTGGTTGTTTGGTATTGATATACATGCACATATAAATAAAAAATGATACTGAAGAAGAAATTTAACTTTGTTACATTGTTTTATATATTATATAACACTTAATTTTTTATTTTTTATTACTGTTTTTGATATATAATATATACTTGTATTTGTCTTCTCCACTTTTAATGAAATAAATCAGATTTATCTCACTTTGTTTTCTTTTCATTAACAATGTTATAGGGCTAAACATTATCCCAATGGTTCAGCACTGTATTGAGGTGTCAGTGGTTTTAGGATCAATCCTCTTTGGAAACACAGTCCTAAATAAAAGCACTGGGTCATCTCCATGTAAAAATCCCTTCCTACTAATCTGAAAAATAACATTTCTTGTGTTTTTATATCTTCTATTTATTTTAATGTTTTTAAAAATTAAAATTAACGATTATATTTTTGCTTAGTTAATATTTTTGTAAATATATTTTTAAAAATTTTCAAATTTAGAAATATTCTATTTGTGTTTTATTTTTGGTTAGTGATTATCTCTGGAAAAAACACACATCCAAGCCACAAAAAAGAAAAAAGGTACATTAATTTTTATTTTTATTTTTATTTATTATTATATATATATATATTTATTTTTTTTTAACTGAGTTGCCTCCCTTGATAGTATCTTTTCTTGTCTTGGAGTTATAAACAATGCAATTTCCGGATACTGTGAACTGTTATGTTTTCTCTGTTCTAAATTAATTTTAAAATGCCAGATTCGTATTGGCTGTTTCCTTCTGGGAAGACACCTTTTCTGTGGAATTTTTCTACAAGATGTGTTATGACATTTGTTGGACTTTCGAGCAAACTTTGGTTGGGTAATCAAATTAGTAATTATGAACTGAAATCGTCTGAGAATATTAATCACGTAACGCACATGATTACTCAGACTAGCCGTTACATCAATTAATCGTTTTATCAAATGTCATTCATCATCAGAAACATAAAAAGGAAAAAAAAAAAATAATAAAACAGCGTTAACTGATTCTTAGCAATGGTGAAATAAAAAGCAAATAAATAATTCATAAACGAATGAAAGGTTTACGTGAGTTTGTGCACGTGTGTATCAGAACTGGGAAATATTAATAATTAAAGGACAATGATAATATGCCCCAGAAAGAAGTTAGAACGTAAAGATTCATGTTTAAATTTTCAGTATCTTCATTACTTCATTAAACTATTTTATAATAATAATAATAACAACCTGTATTCTGCATAAGTTTGTAGAAATTATTATTATTATTAATTTTATTATTATTATTATTATTATTATTATTATTATTATTATTATTATTTCTGAGATTTCTACATGCATATTATACATATATTTATTTTTGATTTTATAATTCTTTTATTTCAATTTCTTTATTTTTCCCCATTTAAAAAGAAAAATATAAAGACAAAATAATCCTTGAAATTCCAGATATAGATCTGACAGACAAAGGTTTTAATAGAAAACCATATTTGGCTCATTCTATTTTATATTATCTATAGGTCTATTAATATTTTTATATCATTATCATTATTAATTTTTTAATTTCAAAAACCACAAAACAGAGTGGGCTAATAGGTTGAAAGTCTACAACAAAGAAATACTTCTGAACGCTGTGGAGAATCGACCAAAAGGAAAAGGGCTGGTTACCGTTAGCAACCACTACAGCTGTTTGGATGATCCTCTTCTATGGGGTAAGATCTGGGATAATTACTTTGTATTAATACATAAAATGAACACAGCTCTCTCCCATTCTTTACACATGCCATTTGTTACACCTTAATTGGCCCAGTTTAGGGATTAAGTAAGCACACCCCTATAGTGGATCAGTCTCATCTGTTCAGTTCAATTCCTCATAGCAATCATAGATTCTCAGCTAAAAGGACTTATGTTTATATTGTATTACATGATACAGATAATGGAATTTATCAAAATGTCCCAACATAGGAACTACACACAAACATTAATGTCTTTATTTTAAAGGGTGTTTTTATTGTAATACCCAGTACTGTTTTACAAATTGTTGTAATTAGGACAATGCCTTTTGTTTACATAAAACCTTGTCAATGAAATCATTTACTTGAGTAGCAAGCTTGGAAGGATCAAATTTGAAAATGTTGTAATTGTAGCCTATAATCCTTTTAACAATTTGATAGAAAATACGTATAGTTCTCTAATCCTTGGACATGGTGCATTCTGTAGTAAAAACAAAATCTATGTGACCACTAAGAATCTATTCAGTGAAAACTTGCAAGTACATAAAGTATGTACCTCCATTTCTCACATAACAAACATGGCCAAGTTAAGACAGTTAGAATTTGTTACTTCATCGAGAGGCACTCCACAAATTCTCTTTGATGGATTCCTGTACAGCAAAAGTACAAACCGACAGATAGCACAATCCTGGAGATGCATCAACAAGACTTGCAAGGAAAAGTGTTCAACAGTCAGCGACGTTCTCAAGGAACATCTCACACCACACCTATCCTCAAGAAGATGTCAACCGTGTCACATTTCTCAGTGCCATGCACACTAAAGCAAGGAAGGAAATAATGCAGATGCACTCGATGTACGACCAGCATGTGTCAACAGACGATCCCTGTCTTAGCCCAGACCAGAGCCGAAGTAGATCTTGAAGATGACTGCACCAGGACCACAGATAACAAGCGCTTCCTTCTGTTCAGTGACAGGGAAGAGAACAAGATCTTAGCCTTCTCCACAGATCAGCAGTTATGAGCCCTTCAAGCTACATGAATGGAATTTTCAGTTCTTGCACTGCCCTTTGGGATCAAGTCTACATTCTCCATGCTAGAAAGGACTGTTCCACATACCCGCTTGTGTTTGTATTGCCACCAGATCGTCAGATGACTACATTCAGGAGACTGTTCAGGCTGCTCAAGAACCACGTGCAAGAGAAACTTCAGCAAGAACTTGCACCAGCTCGCATGTAGACAGACTTCAAAATTGCCACCATTCAAGCTATTCACGCAGAGTTTCCCAGTGCTGAGGTCAAAGGCTGTTTCTTCCATTACAGTCAGGTCATATGGAGGAAGACACAAAACCTTGGACTGGCTGTGCTCTACAAGGAAGATCCTCATGTCCAACAGTGGATCAGGAGAGCAGCAGGTCTGGCACTTCTTCCGGCAGATCAGGATGCATGGCTGGAAGTTATGGATGCAACTCCTGCAGACTTTAATGACTATATAGTTGTTAACTGGGTTGACTGTGATGCTAGATTCCCTCTGCAGATGTGGAACCATCACAACACCATGGGCCCATGTACTAACAAAATCTTGAGGGATTCCACAACAGATTGAACCGAAGCCTTCCACACAACCACCTGAACATCTACCGCTTCATCAAAGTCCTAAGGAAGATCAAGAAGGCAGACAAGGTGAAATGGGCCCAGACTGACTTCGGCACGTCACAGCCAAGCCAGATCTTGTCTATAGCAAACTTGACAACAGAATTCAGAGATTGAAAGAACAGCTGCATCATGGAACCAAGACATCTTTACAGTTCTTAGATGCCATTGGACACCTACTTAAATTTGGATGAACATTGACTGACAAACTTGTGCTGTTTGATGAAACCTACTTGAATGCTTTCTGACATTATGGAACAGTTATCTGACCTCTTCTTATCATAGGGAAAACTTGAATGTTTATACTACGTGCTTTACCTACTTAAGTATATCCGTGCTGTGTCTACTTGACTATATATCTGTGCTGTGTCTACTTGACTATATATCTGTGCTGTGTCTACTTGACTACATATCTGTGCTGTGTCTACTTGACTACATATCTGTGCTGTGTCTACTTGACTATATATCTGTGCTGCAGACTCCACATTTAACTACTTATGCACATCTGTGCCATGTGAACTTGACTATGCTTGTTTGAACTTAATTAAATATGCTTATGCATATCTGCTTATTAATCAGGATACGGACAGAGCTTGTGTATATGTGCTGCGAGAACTCTATAGCCTATGTGCTGTAATAAATCATGATTAATAAATCATATATGTGAAAACCGTCCTTTCATCTTATTGATAATAGAAGATGAGTCCATTATTATGTGCTAGATAGAAGGCATGGAATTTGCAGTGCAATCAACCATGACATATGTTGTTTTTAGGTGTGTAACAAATGGCATGTCTAATGAATGGGAGGATACCAAATAAACTGTTTACAATGCTGAGTTTTTCCTTTCGGTCAGAAATACTTTTATCTTATAAATGCGATGTTAACAATGGAAAGAAAAAGAAGGAATAGGTCTCCTAAAATTCCCAAAATTAACCTATTTTAGACTTAGAAAATTGATTGATTATATAACCATTTTTACGTCATCAGTCATTTTGTCTTCTTTTATTTCTATATATGAACCATTTTGTTTGATAACAGTTTTGTGGAAATAATATTCTGTTTTGTACTTTTGCCATTTTGGTCTAAAAAAAAAAGGTGCAATATATAATTTTAACCATTGCATTTTAGTTTTAAACAAATTTTCTTCTTTTTCTTCTTCATCTTCTTACTGTTAATGTGAGGGTGGTTTTTTTTTTTTTATGATTTTGGATATTTTAGGATGTTTAAAAGTACGAACACTTTCGAATCCTGGGAACAGTTGCATGCGGTGGACCCTGGCTGCGGATGACATCTGTTTCACAAAATTCAGGCATGCACTGTTTTTCAGTCTCGGGCAAACAGTTCCGGTCACAAGAGGAGACGGAGTTTACCAGAAAAGCATGGATTTCATGTTAGAAAAGTTAAACAAAGGACAGTGGGTTCATATGTTTCCTGAAGGTATTTTATTTTATTTTTATGTTATTTTTATTTATTCACATATTATTTTATTTTAATTTTTAATTTTATGTTATTTATTTATTTATTTGTTTGTTTGTTTGTTTGTTTGTTTGTTTTTTTTTTTTTTTTTTTTTTTTTTTTTTTTTTTTTATGTAGTTAGTTCACTGAATGTCAATATTAATTTTATTATTATTATTTTGTTTTTAATGTTAGTAGATCAGTGGTGTGTTATTAGTAGTTACATTGATTTTGTTATTTATTCATCTGTATGTTATATGATTCGTATATGTGATTCATATATACACAAAATACCATTATATTTACTACCAGTGTTTTTATTTTTATTCTTTTGTTTTGTTTTGTTTTTAATGCTTTTATTTATTTTTTTATTCATTTTTGTAATTATTATTATGATTATGATTATTATTATTATTATTATTATTATTATTATTATTATTATTATTATTATTAGAAATAAAAATAAAAAAAAAATAAATAAATAAAACCAACAACAAAGGAACAACTTTATAACTGATAATGTCCCAAAGACTCACATTTTTCTTTATGGTATTTTATATTTATATTTTTGAAGAAATATTAAGGCTATCAATCTTATTGTTGTCACATAATGAAATGCTCAGAATATGTGAGTTTTGTGTGACATCAGCATGGTTCCTGGCCAACAGGAAACCAAAATGGCTGAATTAATTACTGCTTGGTGCCTGGGATCCATTTGAATGAATGTTATTGCTTTATTGATTTTTGTCATTATTTTATTTTTTGCAGGAAAAGTAAACTTGTCACAAGAATTCATGAGACTGAAATGGGGCAAGTATGAAGTATTAATATTAGACAATAAAGTGATACCAAAGTAATCATAGTTTTCATTATTCTTGTTTTATTTTTATTTTTTTTTTTTTTTATAATTGTTATCATTATTTGTATTATTAAATATATTAATAATTAATTTTGTTTTTTATTATTTTTAATTATTTAGTTTATTTATTATTACTATTATTATAAAAAAAACCTGCTGTTACGTTTATACCATACTTTATAACTCATTATTTTTATTCTCATTTTTAAATGTTTACATTTGCATCTTTTCATCTTTTAGTTTATTAATTTTTCAAGCGCACTTTTGAACTTACTTAATTATTTCATTAAAGTCTGTATTTACAGTTTATAGTATGGAAAATATTGGAATAAATAAATAAATAAAATAATAGTTAAAAAAAAATCACATAGCTTTTAACATTTTCAGGAGTGCATTATATAAAAATATCCAAATTTTAATCAAGCTTTTACAAAACTAACAAACTAATAAATAAACAAATAAATAAATAAATAAATAAATATGCTTCAGATGCATTTTAATTCATCTCCTGTGTACAATAATTTCACCTGAAACATTCATTTTAATGAAATCTTTATTTTTATTTTTAGGTGTTGGGCGGCTCATTAGTGAATGTAAAATCACACCAACGGTTATTCCTATGCATCATTTAGGTTTGTATTAAAAATCTACAAGTATGTTCAGTGACATGAATTATGTATAGGACATTTATTCTTAATGTTTGGTTGTTTATTTTTATCTGAAGCAAAATTTGTTTTATTAAGAAACTGAAGGCAAAGAGTAGTTGAAAGGAAACGTGGTTTTGTTAGCGATTAAAGGCAAAGTTAAGTTGTGTTTTAGTTAATGGTTGAATGTTGTTTTGCTAGAGGTTAAACGCAAAGCTTGTTTTATTAATGGCTGATGTCAAATTTTAATGATAATTGTTTAGGAAAATGCATATTTCTAGATGTTAATGCCTCCAGATTTTGAGGAATTTTCATGTTATGTGTAAATTGTTTTCATTTTTCAGGTATGGATGACATACTTCCAAACAAGAATCCTTACATTCCACAGATGAGAAAGGTGATTAATGGGTTTTAATGGGTTTATTTATTCTGCGTGATACACAGGAAAAACAAGTGCAAATGTTTGGGCCTTTTTATTTACTTTACATTTTTTTTTACAAAAAAAAAATGATACAATTTCTTCAATTACACTTACTTCTGACAAGATTAAGCAATTTTGTAACATTTTTGTTTATTTGTATGTACATGTGGATGTGCAACTGCATGTATCTACAAATAAATACATATATAATTAGTCAGCTGATGTATATCTTTTTTAATTTGATTTATTATTACCGTTTTTATTTATTTATTTATTTATTATCTGTTTTGCTACAGAAAGTGACCTTGTTGATAGGAAAGCCAATGGATTTCAGCAAAGAAGTGGAAAAACTGAAACAATTAAAGAAAACACCTGTAAGTGACTAGATACAATACTGAATCAAATATTCATTCTGCTGTAGTTTTAGAAATTTAAATGTCCATCACTTAGTACTTGCTTATTTTTATTTTAGAAATTTTCTATGTTTTTAATAAGAGAGTTAATTACATAAATAAAAGTAACTGAATTATACTGAGCAACTAGTAATTTCTAAAATGTTTTGTTTTGATTTCTCAAAAAATGATTAATTAGATATTGTTCCCAAATTTTTATCTTGGATCTTATCCAGAATGGAAACTCAATAATTTTGTTGCAAATCATAAAACCAGAAATTATTCTAAATTGTCATTTTACAATTTTAACTTAAATTTTAATTTTGTATTTATTAATTATTATTACTAATATGTATTTATTTATTTACATATTTTATGAGATTTTAATTATATATTGTTTTATGGATATTATTTTTAACTTTAAATAAAATGTAATGTCAGCATATATTAACAAACTGGTTTAGTTTAATAGATGCTTATTTTTTTTTAGTTACCATTTAATAATTATTAGTGTTTTCTTTTCTTGTGCAGTCATTTAATTAAAAATTATTATTATTATTATTATTTTTAGTGTGAAGTTCGAAAGAGAATAACAGATCTGATTCAAGAAGAGTTTGTGCGACTCAAGGAAAAAACAGAAGCACTCCACAATGAAAATTCTAGATAACACAATACTAGTCACATTAATGAAAAAAAAAAAAAAAGAAAAGAAATGATAAAACAAAGGGTGCCATAGTCTGATAGACAAAAGCTCAGATTTAACTGGGTTTTTCTTCTCTTTTTTTTGTCAAATATTTGTGTCTCAGAGATGATTTATATTTCGAGATTTATTCAGGAAAATCTTTTCATCTTACATCACTGCTTCATTTTCTTAGATATTGTACATGTAGTATTTTTTTTTTTTTATCTATATAATTTTTTTTTTTTTTAATCAATCATGTATTCTGTAAGGATATCATTTTAAAATTATTTTAATAATACATGTATGGTTTTAGATGTATTTATTTTTTATTCTGACAGGTTTTAAAATATTACTTTTTAATATTGTAATTATGATTGTAGAATCATGACATCATAGTATTAATGTCTGATGCAGGAGTGAAAACTGTGGAAAATTATTTACTAGCCTGGAAAACCAGCTAATATTAAAATAAAATAATATTTGTCTACTTGCCTGTATTAGTATTAAAGTATTATGTAACAATAATCATTTTAAAAATTTTAATAACCATCTAGTAACAATAAAAAAAAAAAAATAATAACAGACATCTACATTTTTATTTTTTAAAAACATAAAAAAACATATAATTCATTTTTATTTTTAAATATTTGTAATAAATAACAAAAGCTTTTGAAATATATATTTTTTTATATTATTTATGAGTAAATGGTAGTTTGGCTAGCCTATTTCCCAAACTGTTGAGCTTGATCAGTGGCAGACTACTGCATTTAAGTCATCTATGGTTTTGTTTTTCAGTCTACTGAGAAACAGTTTGAAACTGATGAATCTGATTGTGTTATGCAGGTTTGATGTAAATGTGTGGGTTTTTGGGGGGGGATTTTTTCTTTTTTTTTTTTTTGTTTGTATTTAATATATATCTATATTTATTTATTTATTCTAGTAATTTTTCAAAAGATAAATAAATTTTCAGGAAATAAAAATGTACATTACTAATCATCTTTAATAAATGTTTGCCAGAATTTTCATTGATAGTTATTACATAGATGGGATTGTCTTTCTCCACTCTTCCAAAGCAAAACCTCATTACTTTCTTTTTAAAAATGATCCCATTGTGATGTAACTGCACTATTTTAAAAATTAAATAATTTTTACATTTAATAAGCTGCACAAAAAAAATATGTGTATATCTGCAGGGATGTGGTTTGGTGTGTTGTTAACTTTAATTTACAAAAGTTAGAATATTGATGTATTTTTAAGAATGGTTTATGTTGGTGCAAAAATTTGTTTTAATTAAAATGTAGCTGCATGATTTTATTATTTATTGGACTTTTTACATTTTCATATTGTATCGTACAGGTCACATGTGTGGTTAGTTTAGTTATGTTATAAATAATTTTTATGAGATGTGTATATATGATGATACTCTACACGTAGCCATTTATTTATTACTGTTATGAACTTCACAATTTTAAGAATGTTATTTATTATTATTAGTTTTTGTTTTTATTTTAAATTTATTATTATTGATTTTTTTTTTTTATTATTTATTTTTTTATTTTTTACTTTTTTCCTTGTATTTAACTTTATTTCCTTTTTCTATTTTTTTCAAAATAATTATTTTTGTTAATTTTTTTTTTTTTTTTTTTTTAGAATTAATTTTTTTTGTTTACTTTGATATTATTAGTAATATTTTATTGTGAAATATGTCAATGTCTCAACATCATTTCACATTTTTAGGAATTATTTTATTAAAACTTGTGCCATTAACAAAAGTGGCAGCTATTTGTGATAACCATTAAACTGAGAATCAAAATATGGTTTTGTTATTTTTATAAATGACAAGTTTTAACATTTGTGGTTTTATATATGACCATCCTCAAAAAAAGTAAAATTTCTACATTGAGAACTTGCATTCTTTAAACAAAAGTAAAATCATTGATTTTTTTTTTTTTTTGGTTTTTTTTTGACAAGTTGAGCTGAGATGTTGGATAGCACATTCCAAAAATTCATTTACAAAAATAAAACAAAACACCATTCATCCTATTTTATTGGTATTTGACAAAATATTTTATGTATATTTTCTAGAGCATTTTATATTTGCACACCCTAGACACATCCAAAATGAAATATTCCCTGATAAAACAGGCATCATTAAATTCTAGTTTCTAAAATATCTGAACAAATGATTCTTAATATTAGAAATTAAAGTTTAAAAAAAGACAACAACCAGAAATTATATGCTATGTTTTATTGTTGCAGCATATAAATACACACATCTATGAAATAAATAATACACACGGTTTTTAATATTTATTCACATGACAACCAAGCAATAAAAAGTTATTAAATAATAATAAAATAATGAAAGAACTGAAAAGCTACACAAGATTAAAAAACTAAATATACAGATTTTGAAAGTCACATGGTTTACTAATACATCTACTAAGAATATTATCTATATGAAAATTAAGACAAATAATTTCAGTACACATAAAAATGATTCAAGCATTTTCACTTTATTTCGTTACACATCAAAATAAAATAATTTCATTCTTAGCTCTAATCTGCAACATATTTGTAACAGAAATGATAATCACTGGGGACAAATTCATAATTTGAAGGATTATATGAGGATTATTAAAAAACAAGGACATTTTGATCTCTAATACTGTCCCAATAATAATAGTTTTAAAAGTAATCTTTTAGTTATGTCTTATGTCACATTAAAAAGTAATTCTCAACATTTGTACACATCTGAAATTCTGAATCATCGGCAAGCATATTAAAAAAAAAAAATTATTTTGCTTTTGGAGTTACAAGCATCACTACTGATTGATATATAATCTGTTTGAATCATATAACTTTAATGAAAATTGAATAAAAGCTGAATTGCACAAAATTGTAATCCTAATCCTTATTAATATTAATATTTTTAACAATTTCTCCACTCAAGAATATTTGTTAATTATGTGGAAAGCTGACAAGTATTTTTTTTATTAACATTTTATTTTAGGGAGAGTTATTTTTCAAATATATTTCAATAGGCCCTTGTTGGAAAAATGTCTTCACAACACTACACAATTATAATTGTGATACACAGTTAATTCTTTGCTAAAGCAAAACCAAATATTATTTTTCTGTATTATTACAGATTTGACCCAGTGTACAAGATATTAAAACAGCATCTCCAAAAACTGCACCATAGGTTTAACAAACACTTTTTACAACCAAATCAGTTAATGACAAAAAAGTTAAAAACTATTTCAAACATAAATACTTGACTTCTGCACACATGATAATATTTATAAATTAAGACACCAAATATCCAATACATTTATAACAAGTATGTTTAACATTATTAAAAAAAAAAAAAAAAAAAAAAAATACCAGAAATCTTACATTTTGTAGTAGTATTACTAACAATAATCTATTCATTATTATGTTTGCTTTAACCAATATATAGTTGTTGAACTTTTTTAATTATTATTATTATATCTATTTCCCCTAATAAAACTGAAACTAACATGCTGTTAAGTTTTTGATAATTATGAACTTCCTGTGATTAAAATAATCTAAGGTTTTCATAGAATATTGAAATAAAATCCTGTCACAAAGCAACAGTTTAGATTATCAGTTAATAAATTAAAAATTAAAAATAAGCTATTATAGAAAACAACACCTCTTCCTCAGACAGAGTACAGAACTGTTTATAAAAATGTTACATTTTTAACAATCTAAGTAAATTTGGAAATATATCACCATGAATGATACTTACCTAAAATTTTTGAAATATATCACCATCATATTTACTAAATTTGTTATAATAATAATGCTAACTAAATTTTTATTATAACAATCTCGACTCCATGAAGTAGCAGATGAATCGGAGTCAAATAAAGCAAAATGAGTAAAAAAAAACACACAAAAAAAACCCCACACACTCACACACACACAAGGGCACACTGTATAATGATAAAAGTATTTTCTAAACTTGTTCGTTTTACTGCAGTGTATTTTCAGTAGTTCTCACAATGACGGATTCTCTAGATAAAAATATAGTAACAGAGTCCAGAGCTCCAAACAAGGATACTACCACTAATTACCATGACAACCAAGCATTATATCCAAGGCTGATGATTTATAGCAGACATCATCATAATGAGGAGAGTAACTAGGCAACAAGGATAAATAAAAAAGGCATTCCTTTAAAATAAATAAATAAATAAAAATTGGGACTCTTTGTAAAGTAACTTTTTCTTGATTTATTTTATTTTATTTTACTAATTTTTGTTACTGTTACTTATTTTTTTTTTTTTTAAATTTGTTATGCTTTCCACTCTTTCCAATCATAATATCCATGATAAATCCTTTTTTAAAGCACTTTTTCTTTTTAGCAATATATATATACATTTTTTTGAGCACCCCAAACTAATTAAATACATTTCCTCCGTAACATACTGTAATATCAGTTTTCTGATTTAAACAGCAATTTTCTAATAAATATTAAATAACAGCCAACCTTTTACAGATGTCTAACATTTTCAATAAATTAAATATTTCTTCAACAAGTAACTATATTTCCGTAATAGAACAATTAAATGTATGACATTATATTCACATAATAAATATAATAACAAATATTTTTTTTAAATATTTTTTTCCAAATATTGCAAAGATGAGTTAAAGATAAAGTTTACATTTTAAGTTTGATTTTTAAAAATCAGACATTTTTGCCATCTGCTTTTGCTCTCCTCTCTAATATGGAAGAAAGTAAGAAAAAAAAAGTAAATGATAATTATAAACATTGCTTTTAAACTGTGATACATCTATTTAAAGAACATAATGATTTTACAAAATAGCAGAGAGAAATAGATATATAAATACAGACACTTTTTTTTTTTTACAAAACTCTTTTAATGTAAAAACATAATTATAGTGTAAATTTTTAATAATTAACTTTTGAAATATACTACTACAGCATGTATGTATTAATAACTTTTATATGAACATTAGTTTACACAACTATATATATACAGTAAGTATATGATGTATCATACAGTATTGTTTGTAATCAGCCAGAAAAAAAAAAAAAAAAAAAAAAAGGCTGACATTATCTCTACTAAATGATTAATAATTATAATAATTTTAATTTTACACAGCACTCAAATATGTATAATTCATATATACACAGAAAAAAAAAATATATTAATAAATAATCAGTGCATATATAGAAAAAAAAAAAAAAAAAATTAATGAAAAAAAATTTAATAATATACATATATATATATATATATATATCTGAATTGAAAATATAAAAAGTCAAAAATATTATTGTCAGTAAAGCAAAAAAATTTCAAACTGATTTAGCAATTACCATTTCTGAAATTAAGAAATAATGATTTGCCTAGTCCATGCAAGGATACATATAATACAATGTACTGCCAATGAAGTTGCCATCTTTAAACAGTAAAAAAACAAAAAAAACTTGAAAAGACAAATGTTTTCACTACAGTATAAAATTGCTTGTGTAACGGTTCCTGGTGTACAATTTAGTTGAAATGATATGTCTCTGTGAAAAAACAAGTCTAAAAGATACCTAGCTGTTGATAAAAAAAGAGTAACCACTATATAAAAGCAGCTGATATTTTCTAGTTATCATTTTTACCACCTTCATCATCTCATTGATTTCTTGTTGATAATTCACCAAACATGATTTTTTTTTTAAAATTTGCCAGAATTAAATAATTAAAAATATTCTTCTGTATACAAGTATAAAATATTTTCCAAATGAAATTATAAATTTCACAATGAATATTAATTATAAAATACAATTTTTTTTTATCAAAGTGAACACTTTACGTTTCAATTTTAACTAATATTATAAACAAAATTAAATTTAGGAACTAAAACTAAACGTATAGGTAAATAAAAAAAAAAATTAAAGGAAAATGTTTAATCAATTCTTTCTTTCTGATAGTAATCATTACCTTAGATATTTAAATATATTTATTTCTAAATTATTATTAATTAAAGTACTGATTGTAATAAAATTAGATTTGTAAATATAAACTTTTAAAAACATCTTTTACAGTATGATTATTACAGAAGTATTTTGGATTTTTTTGTTTCTTTGCTGCTGGAGAGATAATTCAGAAATAATAAATATTTATATTTAAGATTTTTATTCAAAACATATCTGTTTATATTTAGTGTCCAAGTCCACAAGCATTTTATACAGCCTGTAATTTATTATAATTATTATTATTATTTTTTTTTTTTATAAATTAGCCCATATTTTTTAATCCCATTTTTGTTAAAAATAGATTTCAAACACATTCCCCTGATGGAAACAAGCCTATCTAACAGCATCAAGTATGTACTAACATTCTTATACTCTTTGTTTAAAAAGAAAAAAAGAAAAACAAAATCTTATTTGTTTTTCTTTCTTATCACAACCTTACAGTCTGATTTGTGTTTCACTTCATACCGGCTGCCTGCAGCGGTATCGCGGTATCGTTCGAACGGCAACGGCTCAGCTGCCTCACTGTCTGTGACATTAGGCAGTGACGAGATTTCAGCGGTGCTAGGCTTTTTTGTCAGCGCTTTCGAAAGCTGTGGGTATTTATTCGATTTGTTCATTATAGGGTATCGAGATGATGCCGTCTGAACTGCTCTGTCAAGAATCCTTGTGAAATTCGCACGAGCCATTTGAAGTTTTTGTTTTGAAGCACACACGGGACGTTCAACATTTTGTTGTGCCAGAGGTCTTTTGGGTTCCATCTTAAGAACCTTCTTTGGTGGAGGTGGCTCCCCAAACCCTGCAGACACTTTCACAAAGGGCACAATATTGGTAAAGTTATCGTTTGTCTGTAAAACTTTCATTGGTCGGGTTACATTCACATTTGGTTCGTCCATTTGAAAGTAAGTGTTCCTCTGAAACACGGAAGGTACATTATCTTCTGCTCTCACATGAAAAGACACTTGTTTGACAGGATCCACCGGAAGACTGGCATCTTTGTCTGTCACTCCAGAAACAGCTTTAACAGGAGAACCAAATGTGTAACCGTCTTTATCACAATACCACTGACTAGCAGATGCTCTCGGGCTGAATCCAGTTTTCTGATGAATCACATTTTGCTTCTCCAGATAACTTGTCTGTCCTTTCATTAATGGACTCAGCTGACCATGCCTATCTGGACTGTACTGGAATTTTCTTGGACTGAGTTGCCTCATCTTCAAAGGACTGAAAACATTTGAACTTTTCGAAGGACTTTGACTTTTTAGGGGACTTTTCACTATTCCGTCGATGAATCCTATTTCATCAATATTATCAAAACCGAAAAGATTTTCTTGAAAATTATCGATGAAATTTTTGTCCCAGTCGTCAAGGACAGATGGTAGGATAGAGGTCAAATCAGGATCTTCTGTTAGACCTCTGAAGCAAAAAGTCTGCACACCTTTAGCCGGACTCTGTTGACTGGAAGTGTGTGGTGTGGATGTATTCTGGAAAGTTTGTGCTGCTCTTGTAGAAACTGGTGGAGAAAAATATCCACTGTCAAAAGAGGATTCACTTTCCACAGCTTGATGTCTGGGTGTTTTGGATGCTTTAAATTCTTCTGGTCGACCTTCATTTTCATCTGGAATTCCAAAATCATATGGAAAATGTATCATGTCTCAAGGCACGTATCCTGAAAAGAAATATAATAAAATAAAGATAAAAATAATAAAATCAACATTAATTAAAAATAACTAAATCTACACATATGTAAGATATAAAATGATTATTGTTTGTAATAAGATAATAATATTTGCCACTAATAAAAGTTAAATTAAAAAATAACCAAACAAACGGAGAAATAAAGGGATTGTCATTTACCTAGATTAAAAGATTAAAAACAAAACAAAATAAATAATCATGGATGAAACCAAGAATTACTCAGTCTTATGAGATTTCCTGATACATCAAAACAGCTGATAAAATAAAACTCAGTCTGAATGTATAATTTATTTTGGTAAAAATTTAATAGACTGTCGTATAAGGTGTGCTTAAAAAAATAATAATAAAAAATAATAATAATAATAAAAATAAAATTTAGGAAAAACATAAAAACAAGCTGATTTAAAAATGTAACAATATTTTTACAAAACATAAATGGAATATCTAAGTAAAACTAACATTAAAACTTTTTTTTTTTCCCATAAACACAATGCATTATTAAATATCCACTAGAAATATTATTATCTCTCATGTTTATAGCATTTCAGTTTCAGCTTTTAAAATGTATTCTTAACAATGTTTACTTTCCTGCTGTTTCCATGGATCTACAGCTGATAATGTATTACAAGGTGCACACTTTATCCTAATAAAATTTAAAGTCCAATTTTTTGTGCCACGGGCAAAATTGACATATATTTTATGTTCAACTAGATGCTCTTTAAAATGACCATATCATTAAAACACATTAGAATATAAACTTAATATCATTTTTATAAATCAAATTTTTTTTTTTTTTTTTTTTTTTTTTTTTAAATTAAACCTTTATTATTTTCACCTTCTGGTCATTGAGTCACTATACATCAACTGTCTCTCTATCATTACTAATGAGATGTATTTTGCTTTAAATTACAACATCAAATAGGTTTTCTTTATTACAATACATTAATTAACTGCTTTAAACAGTATTGTCTATAAAATCCTATAGAGTAAGCCTAAATGAAAATCATTTAATCTCTTTGTCAGTAATGCCTATAATCAAAAGCATTTTTTATTTTTTTGAAACCTCAGCTATGTCCCATCTTAGGTGCTAAGGTTTTCCAAAATTACAGGGTGTTGAAATGTTGGTATTTTGGGGTTTTTTTTGGCTTCTTACAGAATATACCAAACACCCAGTCATCACTGCAAACAATGCCATGTGCATGTGAAAGTGTTGTGGGAAGATCAGATTAACCTAAATCTTGACAGGTTACCTGTCAACAAATGAATTGCTGTTAGTCTTTTAGCACGTGTATGTGTCCAATGAACCATTCCGTGTACACGTAATGTTGTTACAATAAACTTGTTATTGGTTGCAGTCGTCATTCTGGTTGTAAACGCATTTTATTCATTCTGAGACTGAGCTTTGGCAAAAAAAATCTGATTTTTGTTTCTTAGGGCAGATCCGATGACAACATAATAATAATTTAATTATAACAGTCTTTTAACAAAACTAAAACAAATTTTATATTTCCTCCTTTTGTGTTGATGTTATAGTTACTGTGATATAATAAAAACATGTTTATGAAGTGCAATTTAAGCAAACTTTTTCTTTGTTTTTAAATTAGTGAAATTTGGTCCCAGACCATTTAAAAGTACAGGTGAGTCTAAGCATTGCTTTGAGTGGTCCAATGAGCCAGTCAATATCCCATCAACAAGAATGATAATAAGTTTAATAATATAATCAAGTTGCACATAAAATGTATAACAGCCATTTTGCCTGTGTAGAGACTGATATACTCCATATTTTCCTTAGTAAACATGCTCTATGACCCAACTTCAAAACGTCCCCACAATCACATTTTTATGGCACTGTGTATTAGTTCAGTATTTTTTGTTTTTCTAACATGGCCATGCATCCTTAATAAACAATATGTTGAATAGATATGTTTTATTAACATATATAAGACTGAGAGTAACAAAATTAATGGAATTGTAAGAACATGTTAGCTTCATCTTACCGTACAATGATTCTTTAATATAATACAATGATCTCAAAATATGAAGAAAAACAAGAAAATTAGTCTTAATTTATTTTAGTAACAGCAATGCTTAGGGCTGACTAAAGCCTAATCAAAATACAGAATTGTTTGCTGTTTTCTTGTTAAGACTCAATATGAGCATCAGAATAAGAAATGTTATTAATTAATTAAGCTTTATTCTGCAGTGTATTTTCATTAACAATGCATTACAATGCAATAATTATACTACTACAAGGTCAGTTCATACTGCTGCCTATTACAAGATGATGTTATCCATATCATCCAATTTTATTATTATGTGTATTATTTTTTTAAGAGTTCAATAATTAAAGATTCACTAAAGAGAAAGCGGGCATTTGGGGGCGAACGTGCTTACGTTATTCATGTAGTTATAAATTGCAAATGCATTTCTTAGTTATATTATACTCCATTCCTGATATATTCATTATATCCATTAATGAAAACTTAAATTATATTTAATAAAAATTACCAATTTATAGTACTATTAACCTTTAATATACATTGCCATACCCATAGGCATCGTTAACATCCTTCCATTGTGATATTAACATTGTTTACATCACTGATTTCAAATTGACTTGTAATTAATATATTAAATACCTGCAATCTCTCATTTATATTTTTTCGATCTAAGCTCTTTACACATAAACGTGACAATCTGAATGCATTAAATACTTCGCGCACAAAGATCTTAAAATAAAAAGCTCATAAAGCTTACGATAAAGCGTTTGTAGAGGTGAAATAACATTTCCTTTTTAACAGTATATCACTGAACCCGCCTTTACGAAAGTAACCAAAAAAGAAAATCATACAATATATTTTGGTGATCGTTCATTAATCCCAATACCTTGTCATCAAAGTCGGCTACATTAAAGATACAGATGCACGTTCCAAAAAAAATTGTGCTGGCAGTTCAATTTTGGCGTCTAACTGCATTCGCACCTTGGCGCCATATTATGATAGGAAGTGGAAATGATTGGCGCTTCTCGACGAAATAGCATCCAATCAAGCACACTGATCAAATTCACTTCGGGACAACCTATGTCTAAATTTAGACATGGAAGAAGGTATGTGTGGTGTTTGTGTACAAAATTCCGAACAAGCAGCAATAATTTGTTGTTACTGTTGTCAATTTTTTAATGCATGCTAATTTTTAACAACATATCTAAAATACTAACAACAAAAGCAGACGAAATAGGACCGCGACACTTTGCAATAACCATTTGAACTGACCCACTATTTTCTAACATGAAGGCCTAATTTTACCGTCATGGTCGAAGGTGGAAGGCAAGTAAATTTTATATATCGCATTTCTAGTTGAAAATGTCGGTTTGATCAAAGCCTGTGTCAGTGATAGAGCATTAATAATACAGAAAACGTTGATTTTTAATAATCTTACATAGTACCGTAGTCAAAAGGAAATGGTTCGATCAACGGCAATGTAAATAAATCAACAAGCGTGGGTTGGCTCGTTGCTTTTCTTAGTTGACATTTGGTTTGCTGTGTCAATTTGTGATCGATTTCAACTATGCAATCAATAATATTATAATTTGAATATATTTCGATGTTAATACTGTATCATTAGGTCTGTTTTAAAAACATTTGGGTGAGAAATGTTGTTATATTAACACCATTAGAATATATAATTTCACTCATTTTACTTTTTTAGTTTTGCTGTTTTCGAATTATTACTCGCATTAGATTCTAATTTCATTTTCAGTTGTTTTATATTCAAAGTATTTATCTGTTTGAGATGTATATACAGAAAGTAAATAGTTGTTTTGGACATCTGTTGTGATTGTTACTTCATAAGGCTATGATATCACACTAATCTCTAGAGATCAATACACAGATAAACTAGGTTTATGTGTGTCATTGTAATACATTGATCACTGAAGTTAAGAACAATAAAATTAATGAAGTTTTCATTAATGAAACTGTTTGAGTTAGTCTTAAAAACATTAAAGAATAATTTCAAAATAATAATATAGAAACCATTTTTATGTTTTTGTTTTATATATTAATATTTGTGACACAAACTCTTTCTAAATTGGACTAAAACAAACAATTACAGGATGATGTACAAGATTACTGTTGTATATAAACAGTTGTTTTAATGCAGTTATTTAGTTATTATTAGTAACAGTACATTCAGTAATAAAAAATATGACATATAACTGATGAATTCCTTATCCAAAAGTAAGGAAATCATTGTAATATTTTATTATTATTATTATTATTATTATTATTAACAACTGAGGTTAAGATAACGTATAATTTTCAGATTGTTAGTATAAATAAACTTTATTGTGTGTATAAAATTTATTATAACTAATATATTAAAATATATATGCATCCTTTAAATGGATTTTATATGTTGACTAAGATCCCGTTCCCATTTTGGATAATGGATGCTCATTCTATCATATTGATATATTTTAAGTTTGGTATCTAAATTTACAAGTTTTAATTTATGTGTGATATTCTGAATCAAACAATTAACAACTAACATTTCTGTTAATAGTATGTCTTTTACCTTATTGTTTTATTGCATCATGTTATTGGGTATTTATTATTTACTTACGCAGAACATAAACGTGTACTGGTGGCCTACTTGGATAAATGCCAAATTCACTAATGGCCCATTGTAGTAGATATTTTTCATTCATTCATTTTCAACTTGTATTAATTTTGATTTAAAGTGTTCCAAAAAAGTAGCAAGAATGTTCGAATATAATAATGTTAAATGGAAAAAAATACAATTATATATAGTGTATTAAAAGTAAAATATTGAATGTTTTCAAAATTTATTTATTTATTATTTTTATTATTATTATTATTATTTTATAAAATGTTGTTTATTTTATTTCTTTTTATTATTTTATTTTTCCCTTGTCAAAAAGCCTCCATTCAACAATATTTGAAAATCAATATTATTGATTTATTGTTTCAGGTATCCATGTGAATTGATTAGTTGCTTGGTTTGATTAACACAGAGAGTCAACATGTAATTATCCAGAGATGTGACAAGTTGACATATTTTGTACCCTGCTTCAAGATAAATAGTAAGTCATTTTTTTATCATTTTATATTTAAGAACAAAATAAGTAATGCCGAAAAGTCAAAACTAAAATTATCATCATTAAAAATATTATGAAAAAAATTAAAACAAGAAATTATTGAAAGAATGAATTTGTATTGTCAATCATTTTATTTTTTTATTTTTTAATACTGAAAGAAACCTCAGTGTTACCAGTAGCCTAATATCCCAATCTGGCCTGGGCTGTATTATATAATGCATACAAAAGACAGGTTGAATCTTATCAGTACATCATCTTTATTTAAAATGATAAATTAACCTACCAAATACAAAAAAGTTTTCAGTTCAGAAAGATGAGAAATCCAATAATTCATTGCATTATATTTAAATTTAAGTTAAAATTAGAGTTCATGAATTTAGTTATTATACACTGATGGAAAAGGGACATAACTCTGTAACATCACTGAGATTGAATTCCATGAATGTGTGCACATTTTTGTTTTGCTTGATTGTTGTTTGGTGTTTTTTATTATATATTCTATTTTGCTTTTTTTAAAAATTAATTTTTATTTTTATTTTTATTATTATTATTATTATTATTATTATTATTATTATTATTTTGTTGATATTATTATTATTATTATTATTATTATTATTATTATTATTATTATTATTATTATTATTATTTTGATCAGAGGATGATATTTATTCAATTTATTTTGTTTTCTTTCACAAATATGAACAGAGACTCGCAAGTGTAGTCTGGTTAGTTTTTTAACTCCTTTTAGTACCATGAAAAAAAAATATATATAACTTTTTTAAATATATGTGTGTGTAGGTATAAAAAATAAATATATATATATATTTCACAGACACAGAAATGGCAAATTTTCTGTTCTTAGTTTTAATTCTTACATTAAATCAAAACTTAAAAATTCCAACTAACAATAGCATAATCATTGATTTTATGGCATTAGCTTTGCAACAGTTGCAATGGTTTTGTGAATAATATATTGCATATATGAATGCATGAATATCTGTGGTGTAACATACAAGTAATTTAATATTTATTTGTTTGTTTATTTATTTTACAGATGGATCTGTTGAGCAGAATATATTGGAGACATGCTTGCCTCTAGCTTGGCCATGAAAGCTGACACCGAGCCAGGATGAGAACAAAAGAAGAGAAAGATGGAAAGAAGGGAAGAGAAGACAAAATGGAAGTTAAAGCTGGGTCTCCAAAAATTCAGAAGAAGAAAAAGGTAAAATCGGTCAACAACGTGTGCTGTGATAATGCTGACACCGACATGAAGGATGTCGAGAATGTTGGTAAGGATGTTGTCATGGTGCATGACACTGTCTCTGAAGATGCAATGGAACTGGGCCGATTTGTGGAAGCAGAGCAACAAAACATTAATCCGGAAGAGAAGAGTGATGTGGATTCTGGAATCGGGTTGAGCGGGGAGAAGGATACTGGGGAGAGTGACATAAACAGCGACGAGCCAGTCAACATGAGTCTTGGATCAGAGTCACTGAGCAGCAAGAGTTTCGATAAATCTGTTTCTGTGGTAACGGAAAACTGTACGTTGCCAGCGTGCAACAGCAGTGCTTGTGTGGAAAATACAGCAGATGGTTCAAACTCAGTTCAAACGAATTGCATGCCCTCGGAAAGTTCTGCCCCAAAATCGAATTTCGAGTACATAATTGATCAGGTGGCCAAGGGTGAAATAATAGTTTCCACACCACCCAGGAAACCACCTAAAAAGAGAATAACCGAAATGACCAAAGAAATTGAGAGTTCTGTGGAATGTAATAATGCTGTTAAAAATTTGATTCCACTGTTGGATGATGCGACTGCAGAAATGGACCTAGATTCTACGGATGTGTCTAAAAGGACTAAAAGGACGCCTAAAAAGCGAAAATTTCATGACGAGGTTAATAACGAAAATAATAAATCAAAACCGAAGCCTGTTAAAAAGCCTCTGGCTTCCAAAACTAAAGATGACAAATCTCCAAAACCAAAAGGCGAAAAATCAGCAAAAAGCAAGAATGATAAATCTCAAAAGTCTAAGAAAGAGGATGATAAATCTAATTCAAAAGATGAATTTCAAGGTAAAAGTAACGGTAGACCTGAAGATGGTCTTGAGACAACAGAGGAAGGAGGTACTGCAGTTGCAAAAGATAAAAGTGCTCAAAGTGAGGCAGATATAAGTAATAAAGATGTGAAACCAAAAACGCTGGCTAAAGAGAAAAACTCTTCAAAACCGAAAAATGTTACAAAAAGTAAATCAAAGAAGAATAAAACTGTTTCCTCTGAAAATGAAAACAAAACAGAAAATTGTGCTACTGACAGTTCAAAGGAAAATGACAATGTACAGTCAGGACTTCATGATGGCAGTGACACTCAGGTTTCAACAGTTGCTATGGAAACAAAGCCTGCATCAGGAGCAAAAAAGGTTAAGAAAGCACGACCAAAGACAACAAAGGAGGTGAAAAATTCTGATTCGTCTGGAGAAAGTATTAAGCAGAATGATGGGAAAGATACCAAAACTGGAGATGACACGGTTAAAGAAAAGAAACCAAAGTCTCCAAAGAAAAGAAAATTAAAGGATGGTGTGGAAAATTCTACATGTGAAGACTCTACACCGAAAAAGAAAAAGAAAAACAGTGCAGATTCTGAAGCAAAGCAGAAAAAGTCTTCAGTTTCTGAAGGAAAGTCTAAAGATTCAGAGATAATTTCTAAAGATTCTGAAAACATTTGTAAGGATTCTGAAGACATTTCTAAAGATTCAGTGGAAATATCTAAAGATTCTGAAAATAAATCTGTAGATTCTGAGAATATTTCTGAAAATTCCAAAGAAAAATCTAAAGATTCTGAGGAAAAATCTAAAGATTCTGAGGAATTACCTAAAGATTCTGAAGGAAAATCTAAAGATTCTGATGGTAAGCCAAAAGCAAAGAAGAAGAAACCTGCAAAGAAAGAAAATGATAAATTGCCAAATGGTGATATATCTGAACAGATTGTTACATCTGATCATGGCGCTGAGGAACAAAATTCAGAAAATGCAGCAAAAAATAATTCTGTGACCAATTCTGTATCGTGCGATGGAGAAGAGAAACAATCGGGAAAACCTGAAGACAGTGCAGAGGACAAGTCACCAAGTGGAAAGTCTGAAAAATCAAAGAAGTCTTTTGAAGCAATCGAGTGTCACATCTGTGGTCGAAAAGCCAAAGGAATGTCAGCTTTAAGCAGGCATTTAAGAACAGCCCATGACATTTGTAACAGGCCAGCTAAGCACAAGTGTTTTATGTGTGATTTCGATGCGGTTAAAAGGACAGTGCTAGCTAAGCACATGATTACTCACGATATTTACATGTGTGGTCGATGCGAGTTCACTTCAGATAAGTCGGAGGACCTCGAGCAACACTGCAGCGAGGAACACAAAAACATCAGCGAAGTGAAACTGTGCAAGAACTGCAATAGGTACATAAAGTGTGACGAAGTTTCACTCGAAGATCACATAAAAACGTGCCAGGGCAAAGTGCCACTGATCTGCAAAGAATGCAACAAAGAATTCAAGTACGAGTCTTCACTTCGCGTGCACGTAAACTCACACTTCCCCAATCAGCCCAAACAGTACACCTGTCCTCACTGCAGTTACCAGTCGAACTACAAAGCCAACCTTCACAAACATATCCAGAATATTCACGAGATTCGAGAGAGAAATGTTAAGTGCTTGCTTTGCGACAAAATGTTTTACAAAGACGAACACATGCGTCGGCACATGAAACTGCACTCGGAGCAGAGGCCGTTCATGTGCGAGACGTGTTGCAAGTCATTCAAGACAAGCAGTGCACTGCGGGGTCACTACGAGGTTCACAACACCACACGTCCATTTCAGTGCGACCTTGACGGGTGCACAAAGACGTTTCGAAATGCCAAGTTTCTCAAGAGCCACAAGGAAGAATCGCATCAGTTGTCGCCCAAGAAATATCATTGTCCTGTTGAAGGTTGCAGCTTTTCATTCTTCAAAAAGAGTCACCTGAAACGCCATGAAATAACTCATACAGGTACGTAAAATTAATTTCCAAATCTTGACGTATACAAATGTTACCAATACTAAAAACATTACAGCAGAATATGATGATCCAGAAGATATGTTAAATTACTGCAATAGATAAGTAAAAATATTTATATAATAATTTTGACAAAAAGTGTGTTAATTAGCTCATAAATAAATTAATTAAATATTATTATTATTGGAAAGTAAAATAAAATGTTAACAACAAATAGTGTCAAATAACTTGTAAAGATAAGTAAAATAACTCGTAGATAAATAAATTAATTAGATAATATTATTGATACACAAAAAAGATTAACAGAATATGATTCAGAAGTTGTGTTAAACAACTAACATAGATAACAATAATATTTATATAATAATTTTACCAAAAAGTTGGGATAAACTCATAGATAAACAAATTAAATAATTATTATCATTAGAAAGTAGTGTTAAGATAAGTAAAATTATTAAATAATATTACTAAAAAGTTATGATTAATAACTCATATGATGATATGGATATCTAAAATATTTTAATATTACCTACATTTTTGGTTGAATAACTCATACCTATATGTAAAATATTTAATCAATAAGATTATTAATATATAACTTGTAAATAAATTAATTAAATAATATTATTTGAAAATTGTATTAAAAGCTACTGTAGATTTTTGTAGATAAATATAAATTAATTAAATAATATTATTTTCAAAAACATCAACAAAAAAAAATCCAGTGGCTCCTGTAAATAGAAGTCTAGGCATAATGAAGTTCCAAAACAGAAAAGTCATTCATTTAAATAAAATAATTACCTAGATTATTATGATCAAAGAATAACATTAGATTTCACAGGCAAGTAAAATAACAACAGTACCA
This sequence comes from Chrysomallon squamiferum, assembly GCA_012295275.1. Lineage (NCBI taxonomy): Eukaryota > Metazoa > Mollusca > Gastropoda > Neomphalida > Peltospiridae > Chrysomallon > Chrysomallon squamiferum. The sequence goes on from CM022671.1 coordinate 31,351,685, forward strand.
AGATCAAAAACAGCAATTAAATATTATGAAAAATGTCACACAATCACACAGATATTTGAGCCAATCCAAAATAATAATCACAGTGATAAAAATTATTATTTATTCTATAAATATTAAATGCATCAGATAGCTAATATTAAAATCTTAGAATATTAAAACCTAGCCATTGTATAGAAATCACTCAAAGAAAAGTTTCATTTGTTATTTGATACTATCTTAGTATTATATTCATGTAACAGTTAAATACCTGGAATATTATTATTATTACCATCATCATCATCATCGTCATTATCAAATAAAATAACAATATCTGTAATTATTTCACACTGCTACACTTATATATATATATATATATATATATATATATATATATATAGACCTTGACTTACGAGTTTAATTTGTTCCATGACCAAGCTAGTATCTCAATTTGCTCATGTATCAAATCAATTTTCCCAAATGAAATTTACTAAAATACCATTAATCCGTTCTAGCCCCCCAAAAAACATCCCATTTTTTGTAATGTGTTTTTAAATAAGAAAAAAATGTATTTATAAATGATAAATATTGTATTAAAATAAAATAAAAGAGAATGTAAAGAAATAAACTGGAGATCAGACAAATTATTTTAACGCCTTTAGCTGAATTATAGCCTTTAACGACTCCTACTTTAGTATGGTAAATATTGTAGAAGTACAACACTTCTACAGCCTAGCCAGGTTGACTACATGCACACCACGCTCATGTTTTTTTTATGGTTTCATGCTTTATTTCAATGGACATCATCCACTTCTTCTCAGCACTATCATTTGCACTCACTTTCTTAAGATCCATGGTCAGAAAAAAGAAATTTGCCAAAATATAGCACAAAATATGAGCACAGCACAACAGAGATGCTTCAACAGTGATAAACACATGAAGCCAACAAGTGAGATGCAGGATGCTGGGCGGTTGTTGTGTTGTTTGTTGCTCCAACTAGTGACAGCATATCTGAAGCTCGCCTGTAACTCGGATTTTGGTTCGCAACTCAAAGCAAAAAAGTAGATCTGGTGAATAGTCATAACTCAGAAAACTCGTAAGTTGGTGCACTCATAAGTTGAGGTACCACTGCATATTGAAAGTAATAGGCTGAAATATAAATGCAAATTAAAAAATAAATTACTTTCACATGAGTAACAAAAACAGTAGTTGCAGATAATTTTATCAGTTAGATTATTGATCAATTCATTTTGCAGCTAATAAATTAGAAATAAATATCCTATTAATGTAAGTTTTTACAGAGCAGTTTTGAATTCAAAATACACAGAATTGTTGTAAGAAGTGTTTTAAAATATGTACAGGTCAGAAATAGTACTGCAGTCAGCTTCTACCAACAGTAATATATGCAGGGCATAACTCCTCTGAGGCAGATTGACAGTTAAAAAAAAAAAAAATTATACAAAGATTTTCTTTATAAAATATAAATCTCTATTCTTTCAAGTCAGAGTTTCTGGGGGTCCCCAAACCCCTTGCCAAATTAGCAATTAAGTGCCTCGTTTCAAAAAGTCTAGTTATGGCCATGATTTAAATATTCAAATTCAAATTTTGTGTACATACTCGCATGTACTCACTTAATTACACCATCCTGTATAACTGATGGTTCATTATACAGGTATGACAGTAATTAAAAAAAAATAATTAAATTTTCAAATAACTAAATGGTGTCATAAAATTCATATTTGTGTTGCTTACAAGTTTTGTTTTCAACATAAACTGCAGTAATTGAGCATTTGTGTTAGCCATTTTGAAAAATAATTTTTATTTATTTATTTTTATTTTTATTTTTTTATTTTATTTTTGAAAAACAGATTTCAAAATTTGTATTACAGTTAGTATTCCTGACATGTTAGTACTTCATCACAACTTGGTTTATTCCCGTTTTTATTTCTGTTACTTGTATAGTGGAATGCTCTGTCTTTGGTGTGATTCCAATAAAATAGCAATTGGAAGCATAAAATAAAATGAACTAAATAGATAATAAAGATATCCTAGATAAGTGTTTCAAATAATTAGTTGATTATAATTATTATTACCTATGTCTTTTTATGTTGTTCTTTATCATTATTATTATTAGTGTTATTATTATTATTATTATTAGTGTTATTATTATATTATTATTAACAGACATTGACATAATAAATAATTTAATTATTACCTGATCCTAAATAAAAATAATTACTATATTAATATAAGATTTTACGGAGCAGTTTTTAATTTGAAATGCATAGCATTGTTGTAAGCTAATTAGAAATCAGGTCCTATGAAATAAATAATGTAATTTATATTGATTCAGTTACTGCTTCCTTAATGAATGACTAGATCAAAGATTGCATTACACTGGTTTCAGATGTAGGCAGAAAAATTTATTTTATAACATCATAATTATTAGATTGTGGTAATTAATCAGAAATTGTTACCATGGTTGTAGCAGAACTAAGCACTGAAATTAAAATATCAGTTCCATGATACAAGATACTGAGAAATCTATTATTGTTTTTAATTATTTTACATTGATCTCATTGTCACTTGATTCAACAAATATTAATCTTTTAATGTTTCATATAGATAAACAGTATGAAATTTTTAATATGCATGAATTATATTTCTGTTTGAAATAAGTTGTTTATTGTGTGAAGGAATGACATTCCATCTAATAATCCTTTAGTCGGATATTTCATTTTTTGACCAAAATGGACAGGTATTTTTAATATAATTACAGACTCATGGTATTCTGTTTTTTATTGTTGAATATATATATATATATATATATGTTTGAATTTGATATATGGTTAGGTTGTTTCTAATTTACAGTCCTTTCCTCTGTTTTTTATAATCTTTTTTCTTTTTCTTTCTGTTTTTACAGGTGAACGTAATTACCACTGTGACTGGGAAGGCTGTGGTAAATCATTTCGTCATGCAGACAATCTCAAAGTTCATCACAGACAGCACACAAATGAGAGGCCAGTGAAATGTGACATTTGTAGTTTTACCTGTAGGCAGAAAAGCTCTCTTCACTGGCACAAGAAAAAACACCACAATATTCAGTCGGGAGAACTGTCTGATCTGTCTTTGGACGGCAGTCACAGCAGTCACAATAATGTCAGTGAAGACGCAGAGGGCAAGAGTGTGGTCACCAATGGACCATCGTCATCTGCATCAGTCACTGCTCCAGAAACGAAGGATAAACCAAAAGAAGAGAACAAGCCAATTGATTTGTACGAGTTCAAATCAGATGAGGAATCAGGAGATGAAGCTGGATCTATGTTCTGGAAAGACAAAGAAAGGAACAGACCAAGACCACTTCCAGTGTTTTGGGAAGTTCCAATTGTTGTTGAAAAGAATCCAGCTATTGCTGATGAACCACCTGTTGTTTCAGAAACAAAAGAAAAAGATGAGGAGAAACCTGAAGATTTGAAAGAAACCAAACCAGATGATGATAAGGATAAAACTGAAGAGGCTGTTGAAACAAAAGATGATGAAAAAGTTGAAGAAAAAAATGAAGTTGATAAAGAAGTGAAAGATGATAATGAAAAGGAGCAAGATTCAGCAGAACCAGAAAACAAGAAGAAAAAGAAAAAGAAGACCATTGCTGTTGTCAGTAAGAAAGCATCCAAGCCCCCATCTAAAGGATTAAAGACTCCTAAAGCACCCAAATTGCCAAAGGCAAGCAAATCAAGTAAACCTCAAAAGACACCCAAAAGTCCAAAAGTGATGAAGTCACCAAAATCTCCTAAAGAACTGAAGAATCCAAAGTCTCCTAAAGAATTGAGAAGTCCAAAATCTCCTAAAGATTTGAGAAGTCCAAAGTCACCAAAAGATCTGAAAAGCCCCAAATCACCAAAAGGCAAACCAAAATCACCTAAAGTCACAAAATCTCAGGGTGCTAAGAAAAAGGCTGAGAAATCTGACAATAAAAAAGACACCAACACTGAAAATGAGGGAAAGAACAGCAAAAAGAAGACTGCTCAAAGCAAGAAGAAGGTTCCTGCCAAGAAAAAAGAAGTTAAGCCAAAGGAAGATAAGTCACAGAAAGCTAAAAAGAAGAAGAAGAAGATTACAAAGGCAGCTGAATCTCCAGTGATTGAGGAGAAGATTAAGCCTGCCTCTCCTGACACTGTGACCACTGAGGCGACAGCAGAAATAGTAGCAACAGCAGAAGAACTGGATCAGGTTCCAGAGGCAGTGGTGGACCATGTCAGTGCCACAGTTGAGGTCACAAATGAAACAGAGCCTTCAAAGCTGATAGATGATGAAGACAATTCTGTCACAGCTGAAGAGGTTGCTACTGATGATATATATGAAACATCAATGTACAGTCAGTCAGAGATTAAAGAGGAAGAGATGTCACCTGGGCAGGCCCAGCAGGAAGCCATTGACAGGTCACTGGAGGAAAATCCTGTCGTTGATGATGCAGAACGGGATGGTGTAAATGACCCTAAGAGATCCTACACACCAGGAGAAATTGCAGCAGTTGTAGGTGACCAGACAATCGATGACGAAGAACCTCGATCCTTGTCCTCAGATGATGAAGTCAGCACTGATATACCTCTTACTCCTCCACGAGCACCAGCTCCTCCACCTCCACAGAGTCCTTCTGATGAAGAGGAAGTGCAATCTCCAGGCATTACATCAGAAGTGCCAGCTGTCCAGCCAGAAGTGGAGAGCACATCATTTCCTCCAAAAGATCAACAGAATCTGGACTTAGATGCTCAACCATTGTCACAACCAATGTCTCAACCAATGTCTCAGCAGCCACTGTCACAACCACCGTTGTCACAGCAACCAATGTCACAGCAGCCAATGTCACAGCAGCCAATGTCACAACAGCCAATGTCACAGCAACCCATGTCACAGCAACCCATGTCTCAGCCCATGTCACAACCACAGTCTGTTGAACAACCTCATGGCAGCAATGAACCGTCAACCATTGAAACAGCTGAAGATCGACCCACGTACGAAGCTATAGCGCCAACCACTGGTGCCCCAGACGTGGACAAAGACTATCTCAACCAGTATCTTCAAGATCTGAGTGTTCAAGGCAGTGCAGCAAGAGAAGCTATGCCTGAGGAGGCTAATCGTCTACAAAGACTAGAAGACCTTGCAGAAAAGCCTCATGAGGATAGTAGAGATCTGACGCGCCCAGCCTCTGTGACTAATAGTGTTATTCCTCACTCCAGTATGCAGCCTTTCCCAACCGATTTATCTCACAAGAGAATGGAAATTCTCACATGTGACCGCTCCCAGGAACAGCACTATAGCAGGGACACAGCATCGGCAATGCCATCCAGGCTTCCAGAGTCTCCATACGATACTTTTGGTGCTGTTAACCCATTGCATTCTGTTACCAGGGACAATACGTTTCTTCGGTCAAATGAACCCATCTTCTCAGTTCCAACCAGTGCCACACCATTCATGCATCTCTCTCAGAGTGAAGCCATGCTTCAGAGGCAGAGGATGGCCACTCCTTTCCTATCTCAGAATGACAGGATGGCACTGAATCGTATTCCTGATACCCCACTGCGGCCATCTAATCCAGCTTTGCTTCGAAGGTCAACGACCATGCCCAGTACAGACATGTTTTCAGGTACAGCCATGGCTCAAGCCATGCCGAGAAATCCATTCACAAGCTCGTGGTCAGGTCAGGATGTTCGTCCACATCACTGGACACAACCTTCGTACTTACCAAGGGCAACCAATCCAGCTACAGCTCCGTTCTTCTCCAAAGACAACTACCTCGCAGGACGGGAGCTCATGTTTGACCCATCACGGTCGATAACAGAGAGAAATATGTTCGCTAACTTGTCCTCCCCTCAGCCACAGAGAGATCTTACCACAGAAACTTTCCCCACGCTGGAAAGATTTGATCTCGGTTACTTCGGAAGTCACGGCTTTTCAGGGGCCAGTTCGCTGGACTACAGCCGGACGAGTCACGGAACAGCTCAGAAAGCTTTCGACGAGCGCTACCGACAGACAGCCGGTGCAGGAATGGGGGATTTCAGGGCCCTCCCCCAGAACTCCTCCACCGATATGTTTGGTACGATTGGTGTAAATAGTGGTTTTAATCTCGACAAGTACATGTACCCCAGAGACCCTGTGTACCACCCTCCGCACGTGTCGGAGAACACAAATAGTGCTTTTCTCACACACAGTACACCAACCCAGCATTCTCTGTTTGAAAGGGACTACTCACGGGGGCTGTACCCGCACCAGAACAGTCCCTACCCTTTCATAGACGAGCGGCAGTACCCGGCAGCTGCGAAGCTCTCACACACAACTTCTCCTGCCATGACACAGGAAAGAGATTTCATGTCAAGGACAAATTCAGCAGAAACACCAATTCAGGATCCATATCGCATGGGTGGGATGTTGTATATGAATAGATACACGTTCGAATAGTAGAAGAATGTGTTTTGACAAAAATGTTTATTATTCGTAAAAAGAGAAAGAAAAAGGCTATAGTATTTGTACTCTTTGTCAGATGATGTTTGTGATTAATTATATTTCACATATACAGAACATTTTTGCTGTATGTTACATAGATGATGGATATTTCTGTTACTTATATCCCATGTTAGTGTAGGATATGTTACATATTCATCTCTTCCTCATCAATGCAATGTTGATTTATAACATATTCAGTGGTTTTATTTGCTTATTTTATTTGAAGAAGAACGTTTTCTGTTTACAAAGTATTATTGTTAAAAGTTCTTTAAATTTTTTTCATTTAAACGAGAAAGAAAACCTTCACTGCAGTAATGAATATTTAATAATAATAATGAAAAAATAATAATAATAATCATAGTAATAATAGTAATAATCATATTGGGGTGGGAATTTGGGGTGTTATTTTTTTTTTTTTTTTTTTTTTTAGAAACATTTGTTGTGGTAGAACCCCACCTACTCGTTCCTGCAAACTGCCAATAACTATTTTTAATTCTTCAAATGACCAAATTCAGAACTGAAAATTTGATACACTTGTCAGTTATTTTCTTACTGCAGTAATAACAACAGTGGTATTGTGAATTTTTAGTATTATTTTTTACTTTTATAATTTTTTTAAGTTTTTTGTTAGAGATCAGTTTGTATGCATTAATCAATTAATTAATTAATAATAATTACTATTATTGTTGTTATTATTATTATTATTATTATTATTATTGTTATTATTATTATTATTATTTGGAGACAACTAAAAATCATCTAAAACAATATTTCAGAGTAAAAAAAAATTCAACTTTTATTTATTTTATTTAGATTATTATGTTGGTTAAATGAATTTATCCCCTATTAAGTTAATCCCTTTGTCTTGTTGTTAATTATTATTATCTTCTCTTATTTGTGGGGTGTTGGTGCTATGATGTACTGATCAGTTGATTTAACATGGGTAGGGTTACTTCTTTTTATCTGTTTCAGATTTTTTTTTTATTATTGTTTCAGTTTTTGTTATTATTTTTATTTTTTCATTTTTGGGGTTCATGGGGGAGGAATATGTTTCATACTGTTTTTACTGAAGCTATATATATATATTTTATAAATTATTATTTTATTATATTACTTTATTTATTCTTTTATTCTATTATTATTTATTTATCGTATTTTACCATAAATAAACATAAAAAGGTAACAGATGTTTGTATCTCGATGTAATTTATTGCACGTTTCAGTATTGATCATCACCCATAGAAATGCTACGTAATTTATCTACAGCAATAATGTAAGGGTTTAATTTGTGTTTTTTATTATTATTATTATTATGATTATGATTATTATTAATATTTTTTTTATTATTTTTATTATTATTAGCAGTAGTAGTAGTACTTTTTTATTATTATTTTTTTTTTTTTAATAATTTCCAGAAAAAGGATACCAAAAGAAAAATATCAAAAATGCAGCTGACTCTCTAAGATGTTTGTATTTCTTATTCTTTTTGTTCCAGTAATTTTTATTAATGTTTTTTCTCTCAATTTCATTTTATTTTTTATTATTTATTTATTTATTTATTTATTTATTTATTTAATTATATATATATATTTTTTTTTAAATACCCTGCACAAAAAAAAAAAAAAAAAAATCTGCTTTTCTGAAAACAAAGCTGAACTTTTCATCACTTGAAAGAATTTTTTTTTAATTCATATTCAGGGTAAATAAATTCATTATTTTAAACCTTTTTAATGATGATTACTATTAACATTTTTATTTTTATTTTTAATTTTTTTTAATTATATGCATTTGATATTTTTATCTTGAGGATCAAAAAAATATATATGTTATGGCAGCTTAGATCTTTATTTTATTATTATGTTTTATTTGTTGATAGGGGTATACATTTTTTTTTTTTTTTTTTTTTTTTTTTTTTACTATTCATATTTTTAAAGATTTTTAATTTAATTTTTTTTTTTTTTTTTAATTGTCTTCCTTTGTTTATGCACAGTAGGGTGTACATGGTGGCAAGGATTAAAATGATATTATGTAAATTAGGGTAAATGGATTTTCTTTTGTCGAGATGATCATATCGGAAATTGAACAAATGGAAAGGGCTATATGTGTGAATCACTGTTCAGTGAAAATAGAATCTTGCTTCCAACCAGGATGAATGTCAAAATGATACGTTTCAACAAAACCATTGTCTCAGTTTTTTACCAAGACTTTTTATTATTTTACACTAACCATTAAATGGTTTTATAAACTAAATATCTTGCACATGATTGGATAATCTTGTCAATGATTGGCACTTTGTTCTTAGATAGTTTAAAAAAAATAATTTAAAAAGAAAAATGTTGTAGGGTATTTTTTGAGGTTTTATTTTTCAATTTCTATTATTGTTATAATAGTGAAATTATATTTTTGTCTATTATTATTATTATTATTTATTCATTTTTTTTGTTTGTTTTTTAAATATAAATAATAAAATTATAATTGTGTTCATCATGATTCATTACCATTGTGCTGGTTGTACATTTAACTTTATCATTATAATAATATTTTAATATATTCATTGTGTTGTCATGCACTTTAAACTTCATTGTTCCCATTTATGTACCTTTTTTTCTTTTCTTTTATTTATAATACTTATTGTTTTTTCTAATTTATTATTATTATGATTGGTTTTTTTAATCATAGCAATATGTTTTTAACTTATCAATATTGCATTGGTGAATGAGACAACTTGTGTATCTGAACATGTTCATGGAACTAACATACTGTGTCAAGGTTAACATTTTATTTATGTTTTCTTTCAGGGAAAATATTAAAAAATTAAATAACTTAAAAATGCAAAGCTTGATGCACTTTAGAAGTACATTTTAATATAAAAATGTACATAGATCTTTTTTTTTCCCCCTTATTTAAATTATGTTAATAATTATGATGTTGATTTTTGCTGCCCAGAGTTATGGTTCTTTACTTTGGTGTTGATGGAGTTATCAACCCTGAACAAAAGGCAGATGGCCTTTCAAAATAATAACAAACATGGATGCACTTTTACAGTATACAAATTACTTAAATATATTATTATAGTGAATAAATTACTTACAACATTTAAGTAACTGAATATTCAATAATTTTTTTTTTAATATACATATATTTTTTAATATCATTGTTTTTGATAACTTCAATCAGATTTTTATTTTAGACTGTACATACAAAAACATTTTCTATTTTATTTTATCTTTACACTTTGGGTGGGTGGAGCAGTAAAACAGAAAGTCCATGCTGTGTTCTTTGGACAGGATTATATCCACTGCATGCATTATTTATTTATGTGCAGAAAAGAAAAGACACAAAAAATTATCATTCAGAATGATCATCATGGAATATATACCAAAATGGCAGCAGTTTTTGACTCTCTAGATACCTATCTCTTTTGCAGTGCATGATGGGAACATAAGCTGATTATGTGACATTGTTTTAGAATAGGTTATACATACATATATATATTCGTTTTGTATCAAAGTGTTTTTTTTTTTAAAATATGCATTGATCGTTACATGTAAATGATCAGATTGCAACCACAGTGTTTTAAACCACATGTTTCTTTCTATTGAATGTCATATACATTGTGTGAATGTTTGTTATGGCTGCCACTATATATATAGGTAGCCGTGTACAAAAAATAATTTGTTGTTACGAGTGACATTTTGCTCGATTTTTACAAAAAAAAAATTAAAAATTATTATTGTAGTAGATTCTTTTCTTCATGCCATTGCATTCATAATAATAATAATAATAAATATTGTTGTTATTATTATTATTAATATTATCATGTGACCCCAAAAATGTGTATGGGAATGATTTTGTTTTAATTTTTATAATTAAATTAATGAATGTTTTAGTGTAAGTTCATTTTAGAAGTATATTTTTCATTTTGTTTCCTTTAATTTTTTTCTTAAGTTACTTGCATTGTTAAATCATTTTTCTGTTGGTTCTTTTTTTAAAAGATATATAATAATTTGTGTAATTATTAAAGACATTTGATAATATTAATATATCATATACTCATTGTATTGTAAATAACATTTAAAAACAAAAAAAGAGATGTGTTTTTAATTGTAAAGTAATCTCGTTTTTTATGGCCATCTTGTGGTTGTGTTGTGGCTGTTTCTTTTCTTTTATTTTTATTTTTATTTTTTTTTTTATGTTTATTTTATTCCCTCTTGGTTTTTAAAAAGTATTTTACAAGTTTTTTTTTTTTTTTTTTTTTTTTTTTTTTTTAAATGTACAATATTGTAGCATTTAGTTTTGATGTAACATTCTGATAATAGCCTTTTTGTCTTCTAACAAAGCATAATATATATATTATGTTCAGCCTCATATCTGGCTTGATTCATTCGCCTTTTCACAGTGGTAAAGTAATTTTGATTTCATATCTCCATCCTTCAGTCTCCATTGAAATCAATTTATTTGTTTGTTTTATATTAATAATACTAATTATAATAATAACAATAATAATAATAATAATAATAATAATAATAATAATAATAATAATAATAATAATAATAATCAAGAAACTATTTTAAAGAAATCTGAATTGTTTTTTAACATCTAGTTTATAACTGTTTAGTATTTTTCTTTTTTTTTTTTTTCTTTTTTTTTTACTTTAATTTTAAAATATTATTATTATGTTTTTAATTATTAGTGTTATATTTTTAAATTCTGTCCATTAAAACCAGGTTGATTTATAAACAGCTGTACATTTTGATCATATTCATTTTGTATTTATTATTATTATTATTTTTTTTTTTAAGAAGAGCTTAGAACAGTATATATTTTGAAAGTGTTAATGAATGTTTATTTAAGGTATGCTTTTTATTAAAGAATACATTTTCATTTACACTACATAGATTATTTTCATCTTATAATACTGAGATCTTTGAAAGCCTTGCAACAAAATGTAATAAGCATAAGAGTTAAAAAATAAATAAAAGACAAATAAACCTTTATCATTAGAGATTATTTAGAATTAACTCCCTTCATAATCATTAATTATATCCCCTTATAAGTAACTTTGTGGATTACTGTATTAGATAATAATTTTAAAAAATAGCATTGTTATAATAATATAGAACAATCTTATATTAAATGATTTTCACAATTTTAAACAAAAATAAGGTAATTAGATATGATGGTTGGGCTAGAATTTTAGAATTTTCAATTGACAATCTGTATATGTAAAATAAAGGGTCAAATATTCTTTCTGAATATATTTTATTATTATTATTATTATTATTATTATTAAAAAAAACTTGCTGTTTGTAGTTTTTGGTAATTATTTGTGATATTGTGTTAACCATTTTTAGTACTTTAAAATACATTTGTGAACAAACAAATTTATAAATTTTATAATTTTTATATCCTGTTATTAACTGATTATTGATGTTTAATCTTACATGTTTGTAACTGTCTTTTCTTAATTTCTTTCTTTCTTTCCGTTGGGAGGTAGTGGATAACAATGGGATATATATATATATATATATAAAAATTGTTTAATAACTAGAACTGAATTTAACTACTTAAATTGGGACAGCAGCTCTAGTTAAAATTCATTTTACTTCTGCTATGTTTCTAGGATTGAATCAGCTGCTGTATTGTATGGAGGATTTATCAAGTACAGTTGTTTTCAATGAGCTTGTTCATATTACATAAAGCTATTTTTTTATTTTAATTTTTTTTTTTTAAACTTATTACTATTATTTTTAAAAATATCTTTAGAGTCAAGTTTTAATTCTGATATTAAACTAGTAAAACATTCTAACGGTAATATAAAGATTATTGTTTATAAGGTCCCTACAGTACTTACATATCTTTAATACTATTAAACCTTCATTTTACTAAATATTCATCAAGTCAATGTAATGCATGTAAAACCTATTCTGTATTACACCAGTTTGAATTAACTGTTTATAGCATAAATTGGTTTTTGTTTAACCATAAATTTTACATTGTTTTTGTAAGAGAAAATTTCTTAAACTGGACTAAGCACCAGGTTGTTAAATTATAACATATTATTATTATTACATTATTATTATTATTATTATTATTATTATTATTATTATTATTATTATTATTATTATTGCACCTTTTACATTGTTATTTTATCAAATACAGATCCTTCCATAAAAAGCAAACAAAAATAACATTTTAGTAAAATACTTTTTTATTTCTGTTCATTTTATTCTCTTCAAGTTGTATTTTATTTATTTTTAATATAAAAAAGAAAGAAAACAAACAAAAGTTTTTACCAAAAAAAAAAATGCAGAAGAAACCAACCCATGTAATATTGTTGAGATTTTTACTATTAAGTTTTTAATTATGTTTTGAAGCAAATGAACATCTTTATTTTACTTTGTTTTATGTTAATGTATTTTGTTGATTTAGAACATTTACCAGAATTCATTTTTAATTTTCATGAAATCCTTCATCACACTTTTATTAGATAATTTTAGAATATTTTTATACATAAAAGGTGCTCTTTTCACAGATTTTATATGTTTTCTTTGAAAGAACAACTGTCTTTGTTTATTTACCTCCTGTGATGTCACTCTAATTCAGTGTGCACTCTGTTCTTAAAAACCTAAGGATTAGCATGTTCCATTAAAGCTGTGCAGCCTAAGTGTAAACATTTTCAATAAAGCTGTGCAGACTAAGTATTAACATTTTCAGTAAATTTGTGCAGCCTAAGTTAGTATATTCGTAAAAAACTGTGTAGCCCAAGTTAACATTTTTCAGCAAAGCTGTGTTGCTGGAGTGTTAACATTTTCATTAAGGCTGTACAGTCTAATTATTAACATTTTCATTGAAGTTGTGATTCTAAGAGTTAATATTTTCAGTAAAGCTGTGCAGCCTGTAATTAAACATTATTTAAGAAATAATAATAATAATAATGTTTGTAATCATGTTTACTAGTAATTGTGGTTAAAAAATAACTGAATAATATTTAATGTAACAATACTGTGAAACCAGCCTTTCCTAATAATAAAATATAACAGTATTTACCAAAGAAATGTTTTTATTAATTTTAATTTTTTTTTTCTCCCATTACTAGCAATAATTAAATAATTTAAAAGGCTCATGATGAATTGTTTTATTGGATGCTTGTTGTTATTATTGGCAAAGGTTGGTTTTCAAAATTCAGTAAATTCAATCACTGAAGAATTAAAAAAAAGAAGAATTTAGGCCTTTGGTACTAGCAAAATGTATAATTCTAACTTTGAAATTCTACCACTTGAGTGCAGATTAATAATTTTACTTTTTTACTTTTTAAAATCCGTAAGACATGGCTGTTTCAAAAATCAGTAAATCAGAGTTGTGAAAAATGATTGATAATTAAAAATAATCAATTCAAACGTGGAATAAACGTTATTTATTTTCATCAACACAATATTTGTAAAGCTAATACTTGGTTTTAAATTAATTTATGTTGGAGATAAAATTAAAGTTTTATAGATAAATTTATTCTTTGTGTAAAATAAAAAGGTCACAAAATAAATTTTAATTTGAGAATATGATTTTTTAAACAGTATAAATAGGGTTTTATTTCTTTATTTTTTAAAATTAATTTGCATTTTATTGTAACCATTGATAAATTATTGTTTATTATCTCACTTTTTTTGTTTTGTAAAAACATTTTAAACTGTTGTGAATTTTTAAAGGCCAGTACAGTAAAATGGCATACTTACGTTTGTTGTGTTTCTGTTTTCAAATATTGAAAATATAATTTTTTTTCAAAATTAATTTTGCTCATTTAATTGGCATCATTTTAACAGGAGTTGAAATTTAACATACTATTTTATTTATTAATGAGAAACAGTATTTTCTCACCTACATTTAGAACACAGTTGTGAATACATAAACTATAATAATCATGTGATGGTACAAAGTTATAATTTTGAAAAACTGTTATACCTAAGGAGTTGCTAGCATACTAAAACTAGTACACTAAAGATGTATAATTTTTAATTTAACTATTATGAAACTTTTTTTTTTTTAACCCAGTATGTAGAGGGGAATTTCTCACATCTTGATACTAACATCATTTTTCTTTATAAAAATTCAAAGGTTATTTCAATTCATCACAAGGTGTGGAATATTTAAAATTAAAATGCATTTCTGCTATTTAATTTTTTCAGTTTTATTATTATTTATTTTAAATATAATTCATAATTCACTAATAATCATTTCAGCTCCTGTATTTTATCTGTGTTACTAAAACAAACATATTTTTGAAAAAAAATGTTTTCTTTTAATATTAGAAATCTTTGTCCATTCAAATTTGCTTGGTTTTGTACTTTTATTTTTTATTATTACTTTACATATTAACATCATTGCATACATTGAAAAAAAAAAAAAAAAACCTGCAAGTATTTCATCTGGTTCCTTTCCTGTGTTCTGTGTATCATGTATATACTTCCTCTTTATTCCGTAGGCTTGTTTGTGTATTGTTTAATATGAATAGATCATGTGAGGCAATAAATCAGGTCATTTGTGAAACTGATAGTGTGTTTTGAGTTTTATGTTCCAGCTAGTTGTTTGCAGTTTTATAATCTGTTACTATTATTATTATTATTATTATTATTATTATTATTACCATCATCAATTTCATATAGTGGGTGTGGAATAAATATATATATATTCTAATATTTATTATAATTTATATTGGTTTTATTATTTTTTATATATCTTTTAATTTATTCTGTGTTGGTTTTTTTGTTTCTTTTCTTTAGCATTTTTTAAGCTAAAATTATTTCTTCAGATTTCCTTCTTTTTCTGTTGCTTTTACGGTATTATTTTAAATATGTAAGATTTTATTAAATTGGTAAAGTGAAAGAGATAACCATTTCACCTAACACTGCTACAATAATTTCACTCCATTTTATTAATGGCATTACTTCTGGTTAAATCTTCATATAGCTCTTTTTATAATTAAAACAAAAGTACCAAATTTCAAAAAGAAGAAGTAAAAACATCAGTTTATTTTCGTCTAAAATAATTTACTACCCATAATTTGAGATTTCTGATTCCATACAATATATTTCAAAAATTCATTCCCATTGAATAATCTTACCCACGTGTGCAAATATCATGGTAAAATAGCCAAAATATTTGTAATATCACAATTTGTTTTGAATATAAAATTTAAATATCTGTCATATCTAATGTTATATAGATGCTATAATGTTTCATTTCAATTTTATAGGCATCTAAATTAAATATTTGTTACATCCAAAGGCAAATCAGCACAGTGGGCAAATGTGTTCTTGAAAGTAACAGATAAGTAATTATTCACTTCATTTTCATACATTCACGGGTGTCACCACACACTCAGAAAACAATTTTGTGTTAGAACACAGTCATCCTTCATTGCGTTATTTAATCTTTTTTGATTGATCACTTTTATCTGAATCAGTTTTTTTTTCACTCTCTTCTTTAACATCCTCAATCTTTTTCAAGCCCTTTCCGAACAATTTGCCGTAAATATTTTCCTGGATAAACTTGAACTCCTCTTCCAGTTCTCCAGGGGTGTCAGGCATACTGGTGTAGTCAATTTCATAGTCCTCCACCATGATGTTTTCATCAACATCCATTAGCATTTCCTTAGGAGGAATTAGAGCAGCAGCCACATAGCGTCTCTCCGAGTTCAGAAAGTTAAATGTTGAACAAGCTTGATCCTTAGAAAAATAAAAATATTTAGTATTTATCACATTTCTGCGAGCTGCTACATTAGTCACAAATGCATATCTAGCTTTATCATTAGAATGCAAAAGTTTTAATAAATTAATAAACATTTGCTTTTATAAATTATACAGACTGAACATGAATATGAACATGTCAATAAATCTGATATAATTGTTTTGGTTTCAAACACTTCCCAGACAAGAAACTGAAATTTATTATTCATTCATTTATTATTTGTAGGCTTATATAATCAAATGAATGTTTCATAATGCCATCAGCACATTTTAAAATACATAGATATTATCAGGCAGGCATGAGACCTTTTTTTATAAACTTTCCCAAAGACATTAAACTGTGTACCATCATGCCCTTTATAAAGCTAGCCAAGGAGTACTGACTGTACCGGGAAACAGCCTCCAAAAACCCTGGTGAGTACTGAGCGTTTGAATCATCTCAAGCAAGGCTGGTACTCATAACAAGTTAATTACAGCTCACAATATCTCATCAGATAGATTAAATACATAAGTGATTTAGTACTCACAGTGGGCAAAATTTCTACATTGATTCTTTTACTTTTCAGATAGCGAATGATGCCAACATCATACTTGGAATCATGGTCTCCAATTCCTAGTATCAGAATATCTGAAACAAGTTAAATATTCAGTATATTAATGTCTATTTTACTGATGAACTTCCTCAAGTTATTGTTTAAAGTGTAATATTGTTACTAACATAACATTTAAAGATAGTTCTCTACTTACAAACAGATTATATTTTGACCAGCTGGCTGTAGCTTGGAATAGACATAACTAGGAATTTACTTGAGATTCTTTGGTTATTTATAAAATATTACCCAGTGCTTTCAGTTTCATTTGTACTACAGCACCACACTGCCAGACAGCTTATAATTATATAGTAAAGAAATGAACTGTGATGTTTATTTACCATTTTTCTTTTCTAGCTGTAAATACTGACAGATGTAAGTGGCAAAGCCATAAGAAGGAGAAAAGCTGAAATTTATTTTCTGTTTGTGTTATGGTACCAAAATCAGTTTTTTTTTAAAACCTTCAGCAGTGATAATTAGTTACTTGTGATACAGTGGATTAACAATGTACACTTTCCAGACATATAGAAATACAGTTGTTAATACGTCTACAAAATATAAATATACTAACCAATCTTTGGATCCAGAATACAAAATAGAGAAAGGGAATTTTCATTAATATCTTCTGAACTTCTCACCTGAAACAGATAATTATTATTCAATACATTTTGAAAATTAACATTTTAAAGTTTTAATAGTTAATATTTAAAATATCTTAATAGTTAACATTTAATTGATTTTATTATTAACACTGAAATATCTTCATAAGTAACCTTAAGTTATCTTTTTTTTTTTCTTTTTTTTGGGGGGAGGTGGTTATAACTTTATTGTAATTGTTGTTTTTGTTATTATTAATATTCTTATCATAGACTTCATTTCAGTAACAAAAATATTCATTACTCGTTAACTAATAACAAAAAAATTCAGCCAATTAAAAATCTTGTAAACAGATATTTAAATACCTCACTAATTAACATTACAACTGTGGATTAAAGTTGCTTTTGTAGGTAACTAACATTCAAATGGTGTGTTTTAATAAATTTGATATTTTTACATTCAAACAGAGAACTGATTTTTTCCCCTGGAACTGAATTAATGTTAAAACAGACTTACATTCCAGTGGAGAACTGATCTAGGGAACACAGCACAAGGACCAACAATCCTGAAACCACTGCTCAGTTTGAATCCTTCTGGACTGTAAGCCTCTATGTAGATGTTAGAATCATCCTCCTGACTAAGCATGTGAATAGCCATTGGTCGGAACATGTTATCTCCTTCTGTGTTGTGGCTTCTGATTATATTTCTGTGAGTTGTGGAAGAAAATACATAAATTTCAAATACAGACAATTCATTGTTTATAATTTTATTCACTTCCATATTACACACACACACACAGAGACACACATATATACCTCTGGGCTAGTATATCTTAATGATAATTGCTATTTGCTGGATTTGCAAACAGAGAATCACTATTTGGCATTTTGATTATATTACTATCCAATATTACTGAAAACAGTAGGCAAATGTGACCAATGTTTGGTACATCATCATCATCATCATCATCATCATCATCATCATCATAATAATAATAATAATAATAATAATAATAATAATAATAATAATAATATTTTTTGATAATAATACAATATTTATGATTCTGGATATCATGTTTTTGTGTCTTGGATATCATAAAAAGTTGACATTTAGATAATTCAAAGCTGTTTTTCTGTTCTTGAAATATCTTAATGTTAACACTGTTAGGGTTACAATTTTCAACATTATCAATTCACTGAAAACTTCACTCACAGGGCAGTTACTGACAACTTTTATGATTGCAGAAACTTCAAACTGTGTTCTTTATAGTTTATACCTGAATAAAAACATTAAATTTTTTAATTTTAATCATTTACAAAAGTGCAATACTAAGCTGAATTGCAAAACCATGAAGGATATTAATTTTGTTACAATATTAAATATATATATAATATTTGACTTACTCATTCAGTTTCAGTCTTGGTAATTTTGTTTTATATTTTTTTATTCTTAATTTTTTTTAACATGATTATATCTTGAAATAATTCTTTTATTCTCATAACTTACTTCCATTGTGGCCGAAACTGACGTAACAAGACACTTGAAAGCTTACGTATAAGCATCGTGATAGTTTTTGTTGCTAATACTTTACTGTTTCAATAAAAGTTGCAGCAGACAGCGAAATGAAATTTAGAATTATCTCCCTTGCATTAATATCATACCACAGTTATTGTTTTGTTTTTTTCTAATTCATTTTTCTTTCCCCTTGTTCAGTTTTTTATTTTTTTTTTTTATTATTTTTTTTTTTAATTCATAATTATATTTATATAACAACATTATAAATTTATATGAAATATTTTTATTATTTACTCTAATGTTAAATAAATCTGACAATAATACATTTTATTTCGCTTAATACACAGTTTGTCATTAGTGTATTCCTATAACTATTTGTATCTTCTTCTTTTTCTTCTTCCTCTTCGTCTTCTTATTATTATTAATAGCACTAGTTAGTATGTGTAATAAATGTTTTCAGAAAATTATAATTATATGCATATGTTAATAGTATTATCATTATACAATGCCTTGAACGATCGTCTTCCAGAGTATACCAAGGACGTGTACAGATCAGTAAACCCAAGAATAAGAACAACTATATTTGGCCAGAGATGTTTCGGCTATATCGCACCGACTTTGCAGAACTCACTCCCAAGTAACACCAAGAAGGCTTGAAACAACAACCACATTCAAAACATGACTAAAGCCCCATTTGTTTGAAATCCACTATAATATATAAGTTATGTTTTATTTTTCCAATTTTAAAATGTTCAAGTTTGTCTATTAATTATGTAATAGAATTTTCAAAAGTGACTCATTTATTTTTACCGTCTTTTTAATACGATAGCCTTTACGTTTACATTTAATTTAATATGTTTATATCCATGTCTTTTTATATTTTATATTTTTATTTATTAGTTTATCATGTAAAGCACCCTTGAACTTAATTAGTATCGAAAAGGTTTTACATAAATATGGTAAAATAATAATAATAATAATAATAATCATCGTCATCATCATCATCATTTACATAATATTAAATCCAAAGCACAAAATAAATAATCACAGAAATATTTTGATGTTGTTATGTAAATTCCGCACATCTTTATTACAGATTTATTTCGAAATATTTTTGTGCTTTGAACACAATGTTGCATTAATTAAAACGGGTCAAACATTTGTGATCAGTTTTGGAATACATTCTTTAGGTTGCACAAAATCCTGATTTCTATTTATTTATTTATTCATTTATTTATTTTATTTTATTTTATTTTATTTTATTTTATTTTATTTTTTTTTATTTTTTATTTTTTTTTTTTTTATTTTTTCAGATTGCAGAAGAAAATTAATGATAAAATTATCCCAAAGAAATTATATATATATATATATATACATTATTCATTATTTATCAATGTATTCTATGTCGAATGAACTCATCCATGTTAGCTTTTGCCCTTCTTCTTTTTTTTTTTTTTTTTTTTTTTTTTTTTTTTTTTTTGTTTGTTTGTTTTGAGAAAACAGTGCCGATTGGTCAAGATGTATCCAATGAAATAGCGCGGTTTATTTTATTTTTATTATTGTTATTATTCTAGCCACTGATTCAGCAATGATTATTCTCTGTAGAAGTTACGTCAGTATGACGTCATGCAAAATATTAGAAATGACGTAGATGAAAGAAGAATTATGGAGTACCTGCATAATAAGGATAATGTATATGATTAGTTTGTTTTGGTATTTTTTGTTTACTTACTTACGTTTAAAAACAATTTGTTTTAGAGATCGAGGACGTAAATAAAAGAAATAGCTTTTGCAGAATAGAGATCTTCTAAATGTCAGTTAACCAAAAATATACGAAGAAAAATAATAAGGAAATTTGTAATAGCGATTTTGGTATTCTCTGTTATCGGTGCCTTCGGAGAGAATTTCAGAAGAAAAATTTTGGTTTACAACATGATGTTCCGGAACTGTTTGTACAATTACAGGTCAGTTACTGACTGTCAAGCAAAATAATTTTGTTTCTGATGTTGTTTCTACGAAATTTTCAACAAACTACTTCTGCTACAACTATTTACAGGGACATATCTCAGATATGGCCGATGTGGTACATGCTTTCTATTAAAATCATACAACCAACCCTCGGAAAGTTTTTTTTTATTATTTATTTATTTATTATTTATTTATTTATTTATTTTTATTTATTTATTTATTTATTTATTTTTTTTATTTATTTATTTATTTATTTATTTTTATTTTATTATTATTATTAATTTTTTTTTGATCGATATATGATCTAGTTTCTTATTATCACGGGTGCGAAGCACTATGTTGCTAGATTAGCTCGTTAAGCCGTTTATATTTTTTTAGCTGATATTATTATTATTGCTGCTGCTGCAACCATTACTACTACTACTACTACTACTACTACTACTACTACTAATAATAATAATAATAATAATAATAATAATAATAATAATAATTTAATTAATTAATATGACATGTCAAATGTATTATTGTTCCCGTCTTTGTCTTCATTTTGTTGGTGAAGTTTTCCTTCTTATTATCATTGGTATCCATATTATTATTATTATTATCATTTACATCGTCATTATTATCATCATGATTATCATCATCATCATGATTATCGCTGTTGCTGTTGTCATCATCGTCGTTATTATTATTATTATTATTATTATTATTATTATTATTATTCCAGTTTGGTGGTGAAAACAAAGACATGTATTTCATAATTTGGAGTGGTATCAGTTCCTTCGTTTCATTAAGCTTGGTGTTTACTTCCATGCTACTCCACAGTTATTACGACAGGTCAAGGAAGATGATGATGTATCTCACGGTCTGGAGTCTTCTCTTGTTGCCATTGACCTGTCTCATCAACTTAGCTAATTCACTTTACGTCCGAAAACGACGAAGCGACATAATAAATGGTAAGGTGAATTACTGGTGAATAACAAGGGGAGTTATAAGGTGAATAATAGATGACTTATAGTTTAATATCAACGAATTTAGTAGTAATAAAACTTCATATATTAGTCAGACTTAAAATAACGAATTCTGCATAACGAACTTCCAGCCTTGTTAGATGGTGATAAACGTAAATCTACTGGCATAAAATAATCATTAAAAAAGTTTCGCACAGAAACAAACATGATGAAAGCAGTGAAGGTTGCCAACGCGCATGCTTTCACCCTCACTTAAACTTGCACACAATTAAACATATACACGCACCATACACACAAAGACAAATACGGAGTAAAGTTGTGCTGTCATCAAAAATTGACAGAGATTTCAGAAATATCAGGTGTACCGTCAGTTAGCAAATCTGAGATGGACGAAACAAACAAACAAATAATAATAATAATAATAATAATAATAATAATAATAATAATAATAATAATAATAATAATAATAGTAATAAATAAATAAATAAATAAATAAATAAATAAATAGAAATTACAATTTTGTGCAAGCTAGAGAATGTATTAGGCAGAATTCGAAAAATGTTGTTCATGACCATTGCCTATTACTTTTCAGGAACATGCAAGATGATGCCTTGGTTCCTGAAAGTGGGTTGGGTCACGCACAATGTTGCTCATGTTTCGGCTTTTTTTGTCTCCGTAATGTTCTGGCAAATGGTGTATAAAGGTAAGAACAATGTTTTTGTCAAAATAGTTGCATCAAAAGATTGATTTTTTTTTTTTTTTTTTTTTGGTCAGTTCAGAAGAAGAGCCCACGACGGTTTTATTCTGGTTTCAAAACTTACCAACTGACGCTAAGAACGAATGGTCTAAATAATTCTTTACAGTTTCAAGTTATTATTTTATTGTTGAGTGCAACGTAATAGTTAATAATAACGTTGTGTCTGTAAGAAAATGGCGGTGCCCATATAATAAATGAACAAACAAAACATAACTCGGAAGTATGCAACATATGTTCAGATACTTCTGAACCAAAGATACACTAAGGTAAAATTGATATTCCAAAGAATTTATATATATATTTATTTATTTATTTATTTACTGGTCTTCTTCCTTTCTTTTCAGGCGATAATGTTTTCACAAAGTCCAGAATATACACATTCCTGTATCATGGTTGTAACATAGTCTTCGCTATGATAAATCTTGTTGTATCCCGTATCCCGACGAGACTGTTACACTTCTACCAGCCAATTATCTTCTGTTTTATATATACATCAATCAATGCGGTTTACTATGAGATTACTTCCGTTACCGTTTATTCCCTTCTTGATTGGACGACACTTAAAAAAACGTCAATTTTGTTTTTGTATTCAATTATTGTACTTATTTGTTTACATGTTATCATTTACGTCATCGCCTCTTTAAGAGACTACTTATTTAGTCTCTGCGGTTCAGATTACAACGAAGTGCACCCTCTGTCGGTGACAGGCGAAAGCAGCCACTTATGGTGACAGACATCGATGTATGAAAATACTCTACTTGACTTTCTGCTAGCTTTAGAAAAAAAAAAAAAAAGTAATAATAATAATATTTATTTATTTATGTTTTGTTGTTTTTATATTTGAAAGAATGTTTCTTTATTATGGTTTTTAATTTAATTTAATTTTTATTCATTCACTTACTTTGAAATGAATGAGAACTGAATTTGAGTTACAGTTATAAGATTTCAACAAATCAGGGGTTCTTTCGACTGAACATTCGTAGAAACAACTAATTGTAATAAATGATCAACAGTCTTATCATGCTAAAAATTAAGAATGTTCTATGAAACAATCTTATAACAACTATAAATCCGTCACTCGTTTCGATCATGTTTATATGTACGGAAAAAAATTTTTTTTGTCAGAAGTTAAAAAAATCCTTAGTAACCAATGATAGCTATCTTTCTTAGTACAAATGTTTTGAAGATTACAGTAAATAAAAATTTATTTATTTATTTATTTATTATTATTATTATTATTATTATTATTATTATTATTATTTCCTTAATTTCCTTCTGTGACGAAAGAAAACCGCAGTTTAATAATCGTTGTTTTAAATTTACATTTGCAATGGTAGACATACTAGCATTTAATGTTGTAGTTCTTCAAACGATAATTTACAACAACATTAAGCTGAAGCTCGTTCGTTAAATAAGTTGTTGGGGTCATAGGTCAAACATTACAATCTTCGTTATATCGATTTAAAGCAGTATATAGGTAGGTCACTGTCATTTTGTAGAACCACCGTCTGCAGGTCGTAAATTCGTAAAGGTTTATGAAACCTAGCTGATTGCTAAGCCACTCTTTAATCTGAATTTACTGTTGAACTGCTGGTATGAAGCAAGTTTTTAACTGACTTACAATATCTCGAGTTGATAAAATGTATCCTTAACCCATGTGGCCAATGAAAAAATCTGTTTCGTCCAGTGTTTAGTGAATATAGCAGATTTATCTAATAAATAAAACAAACCATTCCATGAATTTAGTGCAAACGTCTATTTCATTAACTAAATGATAATAGTTTACAACCTATAGTTAACTGATAACAATATCATCCATTCGTTCAATCATTAGTTAATATTATAATATGTAAAAAAAAACGGATAATACTGAACTCTGTCTAGTAAATATATAAGTGTAAACTGAATTTTCTTTATTATTATTATTATTATTATTATTTTATTATGAAATAAGTAAGTTAAGAATTCTCCTCTGAAGAAAGACGTGAACAATCGAATGTACAAATAAGTAAATGAAAAACAAAATAATAAAAATAATAGCGATGATGATCATGATGATTACAATAATAATTATAATAATGATAATGATAAAAATATTAAAATTAATTAATTAAAATCAGTAATATATATAAATCTGTGAAACAAAGAAACCAATAAAAAAATGAATAAATAAATCAAGTGGACATCATTAACAACAACAACAACAATTTAAAATAAATATATAAAGAAAGAAAGAAAGAAATAATGAAAGAAATACACGAAGAAATAAATAAAAATAATGTAAACGTATATATAAATATAAAAAATCAAATTAAATAAATAAACATACAAACAAACAAAGGAACGAACAAATGAACGAACGAACAAACTAACGAACAAACTCAGCCTAGGTGATAGTCAAATGACAGAAAAGCCAGCACATAAAAGATTTATGATGATACTGAGTTTCGAAATACTCTATTTTTATTAATGCCTAAAAATTGCTTTACATCGAAACTAGGTTTATTCCATGCGTTTAATGCTGAATTAATATCGAAACATTAACAACCAGTTAGAACAAGGAATATAGACGTGCAACAGGTGTTATCTGGATAATCAGAGAACTGTTTTCATTGATATTAATCACGCAGGAATGAAGTTTGTTTATTTTACTTTTATCATTAATCAGGCAAACACATAAATGAGAGAACCAACCCACCCACCGCCAGAAAAAAAAAAAAAAAATAAATAAAAATAATAATAATAATTTTTGGATTGGATTTGCTTTTGCTAAGACTAGAGACAGTACAATGGCATGGATGTCCAAAGACGTCAGTAAGAGTAGAGAGGTAATGGGTGTGGCGTTAGACTTTGTGTTGCGGGCTTTCAGGGTACTGCAGGCCGTTTGGAAAGTCGCCAGGGTGGTTGTGGAAACCCTGTTTACTGTATCACACCCATCTACTGATGGCACCAACGGTTTGTACACTAATTACTTCTTGTTTTCAGTTTCAGAAAGTGCAGGACCAACTTTATATTGAAGAGTACCTCATACATATAACACTAAACAGAATGTTAAAATAATGTAGCGTAACACTACACTGCAGAGGTTAGCTTAGCACGAGCATAATGCAGAATCACTTAAAGTTATTTCGTATAATTATTAGGATACAGAAGTGAATAAATATTACAAGATTAAATAATTAATTATTCGGCCAAGTGATTGAAACAGGGATGGTTACCGTAAGACAGAGAGAAATACCAAAATAATCATAATAAAAATAATAATAGGAACAAAAATAATGTTTACTATATTACTACTATCGCCTTACTACTACTACTACTACTACTACTAGTATTACTACTACTGTTAATACTACTAGTATTACTACTATTGTTAATACTACTAGTATTACTACTACTGTTAATAATGTTATATTTGTATTAAAAACTGATACAATCCAGATTCGATGCCTTCTGATCAGAACAACATGCCTGACGTGGAAACGCCACTCATCGACAGAGACGACGACAGTCAGACGTGCGGTAGCTGCATGAAATCGGAGTTCAAGACGAACAACGTTTTACTGGAGTACCATCACCCGGGTCTGTTCGCCCAGTCACAGGTGAAACAGTTTGAAATTAATATCTGTTTAATAATATAATATTAAAATTAACAGTTTTTGCCTATTATGCATTTGGATTTTGTAAATTGGCAATAATATTTACGACAGAACGTAACTCGGAAGGGACGTTACTTGGAATTTACTCTTCATTCTTTTGTTTATGAATTTTTATCCATCACTTGGCCAACTTGGGCATTGTAACACAACTTGCAAAACAACATATTATTAACTTGCATAGCAACATATCTTTTATTTGCGCCATCTCACATACAGAAGAGTACAAGCCATGGGCTTTGCCACCCGAATTGGTTGGGAAAAGAAATAATTCAGTGGATCCACCAACAAGGATCAATCCGATACTGCAGCTAATGGTACTCGGAAGCTGCAAAAAGGTCATCACAGTTATCCCGTGAAACCATTATTATTATTATTATTATTATTATTATTATATATATATATATATATATTTTTTTTTTTTTTTTTTTTTTCAGTTTGGAGGCCAGACGCTTTTTCTGGTGTGGAAAGTTTTTGCGGCTATCTTTACCATTGCTCTGACAGGTGTTTGTATCACACTAGATGGCAAACTGGAGGAATCACCGGCAGAAAAAGCAAAATGGCTGCTCTATTTGGGTAACTGGTCTCTGCTGCTGCTGATGCTTAGTGCAGTGGTTGAACTTGCCGTGACCATCCATATGCAGATGCACAGACAAGATCTGATGAGAGGTGAATTTGAACAATATGAGAGAGAGAGAGAGAGAGAGAGAGAGAGAGAGAGAGAGAGAGAGAGAGAGAGAGAGAGAGAGAGAGAGAGAGAGAGAGAGAGAGAGAGAGAGAGAGAGAGAGAGAGAGAGAGAGAGAGAGAGAGAGAGAGAGAGATGCAGATATTATGCCATTTATCGTTCAGATATTTTAAGGCTATATTTTTATTTATTTATTGTCAGGAACAAGTAATAGTCCGATGCCTTGGTATTTGAAAGTGTGCTGGGTTCTGTACAACATAGCTACCCCTTCTGCTTTCTGTGCAAGCATTTTATACTGGGCATTGGTATACGATCGTAAGTCCATATTAAAGTCTCGTTTTGATCGTGTTTTTGTTGTGTAGGCTACAGAAGAGAGAGAGAGAGAGAGAGAGAGAGAGAGAGAGAGAGAGAGAGAGAGAGAGAGAGAGAGAGAGAGAGAGAGAGAGAGAGTTAACGGTGAAATTAATTAATCTATTTATTTAATAATTCAGCTGCAGAAGAATTACGTGCCAGTCATATTATGTCACACGGATTCACATCAGTTTATGCCTTTCTGAACTTGGTCGTCACGGGAATTCCTTCACGTGTTCTTCACTGCTATCAGCCACCTCTGTACTTTGTTACGTTTGCTGTCTTTTCGGCGATTTACCAGAACTCTGGCGGCACGAATAACAAACACGAGCCAGCAATTGTTCCTTTCATTGACTGGTATACACCGGGACGAACGTTCGGAATCCTCATTGGCGCACTGTTTCTTGCAATGACAGTGCACCTGGTAGTCTGTGCCATCGCCTTCTTCAGGACTTTGGCTGCGCAGAAGTGCAAGGCCGCATATAGGTCGAAACGTTCAAGGACGCAAGAATCATATGAGTTGGAATAGCTGTGGAGTTGAAGTTCTGGAAAGGATCTGTGTTAGCACTGGTTCAGTAGCAACAGTCAATTTTTTTTAATAAATATTAAATAAATAAATAAATTAAGTAAAATAAATTGAAAGTGACCTGTTATAACTCTAAGAAAAATACGCTAGGCTACTTTTCTGGGATTTAGAAAAAGAAAAAAAAAGAAAAGAAAAACAAAGTTTCATGAGATGACGTCTGATTTCATTTTTGACAAGGCAATTACCTCTTTGTTCCTTTATAAATCTGGAATAGTTTCAGTTTGAGGCAGCGACCGATTCACCTACTTGCCTTAAGGCACCTCTTGAAACACCAAAGTTAACTCTTAGGTATATTTCACTGCCGTATATTTTATTACTGTTTGAAGAGACGCTGGTGACAATTAATTTAGGAGCGGGTTCAACGAGGTCTTGTATAAATTATCATATCTCCATTCGCGTAATTTGTTCCTTACTCTTTATTCTCTGTACTTTCCAGAAACTGTTCACTATGTTAGCATAATTTCTTTTAAATTTATATTTAAAAAATACAACTAAAACAACAACAACAACAAATGCAGCTCTACTAAAACGAGTCGAAACAGTATTTTAATGGAAATAGCAGTAACATAAATTATTACAAGTTCAGATTAGATGTAAGACTTTGTCGAGGCGTCATATTGCTATTTCGCAGTTTAAAGTGTGCAAGTGCCGTACGAATGAATTGTCTGATTAAATTCTTTATACTTCAAAGTTATTATTATTATTTGTTTTGTTTTGGGCGACCCATGATCGATCTTAAAATATGTTGCAAAACATTTGATTCATGTCGTGATTCATCGAATGCAGAGTAATACTATCAGTGATGACCGTATTTTCTTTCTTTCTTTATTTATTTTTCATTCTTGTCCACTTCTCATCACTAGAAGAAATTTGACAGAAAATCGGCCAGTCCTCTCTCTTCGATGACGTCACGAATGCTGATCATTATTGTTAACTACATACATATGCATGATCTTTTGTAGTTTTATTTCATTAAGAATTGACGAAAACGAAACAAAATAACAACAAAGAAACAACAACAAAAAAACACAATAAAAAACAACAAAAAAACACAATAAAAAACAACAAAACAACAACCAAAAAAAAATGCCCACAAAAAACAACAATAAAAAAACAACTAAAAAATGCCCACAAACAAACAACAACAATAAAAAAACAACTAAAAAATGCCCACAAACAAACAAACAATAACAACAGCAAAATAATAGTAATAAATAAAATAAAATAATAAAAAACAAAATTAAAATTTAGAATTATTTAGAATATATTTACACTGTTTCTTTGTATCATGAAAGGATACTTTAATGTCTGTTAACAAGTAAAATGACGTACTGTTACAGTCAAAATATACTTACAATAAAAAGAAACAGAAGAAATAGCTGTGGTAATAGCAATTGCAGCAGTAGTAGATGTAGCAATAATAAAAATACTATTGAAAGTAGAGATTTTCATGAATTCGTTTAAGGGCGTAAAGCATTTTTTTTTTTTTTTTTTTTTTTTTTTTTTTTCATTTCATAACTATCAATAAAAATGTAATGTGTAATCCTCATCCATAAACGTAATCCCTTAATTTATTTTGATGGGTATACGTAGCCGTCTGCCAGCTCTCTTGACGTGTAACTATGTACCCACAGTATAGCTGGTAATTTCTGTTTTCTTTTGCTTCCT
>CM022671.1:31386249-31471249 GCA_012295275.1 Chrysomallon squamiferum
AACAAATCGATTTTCGATACTGACATTTTGTCGTAATTAATCTCGTTCTACAAAAGGACAATGAACCGTTTTGTAACAAATAGCTTAATCCAGCACATTGCGTCCACGTTAATACTTTCATTAATATTTTTTTCTTTCTCACTACCTAGGCCAACTTTGCCTGTGTACAAAGTAAAAAGTATAAATAGTTTGGCTCGCCTGCCCTTTGGAGCACTGACCTATACAAATAAACAGAAGCGTCGACTTAAGATTTTATAATGTGTGCAAAGTAATTGATTGCACCTTTACATAACGTAAATAGTATTCGCTTATTCGACACCGAACTAGAAGAGTATAAGATATAACAGTTTTTATATATGACATATATATATAAATATAATAAAAATAATAATAATTAAAAAAAAAAGATTAATAAAAACTGGACATTCGCCTTCCTGAACAGCTCCACAAGCCGGTTGAAAGGAACTTCTAATTAGATTAAGTTCGAGGTGTTCAGCTAGTTTTGTTATAAACTTATTGATGTAACTAGTTTCGGATTCGATTTCCAGTTTTGTAAAACTAAGATGTTTCATACGTGTTGTGCCGGTGGATTATTTTCGTATTTCCGTTTTGATAAAAAATACATTTGACTGAATATAGCAACCTGCATTTTATCCTT
The DNA here is from genome assembly GCA_012295275.1 of Chrysomallon squamiferum. Lineage (NCBI taxonomy): Eukaryota > Metazoa > Mollusca > Gastropoda > Neomphalida > Peltospiridae > Chrysomallon > Chrysomallon squamiferum. Next base: position 31,386,908 of record CM022671.1, read on the forward strand.
GTTATGCAGCTACATGTATCGAGTGGAATTATTTTGGAAAACTGATTTAAATGTGAACATTTCGAATCTTGATTGAATTATTACACTGAAAGGATAAAGAAGTAGAAACACCTATGTGGATATATGAATTTTTTATTTATTTTCTTCTACGAAACTACATTCTTATCTGGAAATGAAATTCTTAGGCCAACTTCGTCAAGATACTTTTTAAAAAAATCAGGATAGACAATAATCAGTGGAATAAAATCAAAGTATTTTAGGCCTGCATTCTTAACAGCTGTGATGATGACAACAATGACAACAACAACAAAACGTTCTAAGTACAACAAAATGGGGTTGTTTTGCAAATGAAAATGTTTAAAACAAAACACAAATGCAGCCTTTATTTTATCTTGGCATTTAAATTTAAAAATCTAAATTAGATTGTTCTAAAAAGTGACGAATTGTAATTTTAAAAGTCTGGATATTCTTGACATTATCATCTGTCAAACTAATCAAAAATCATTTCACAGTATATTTTGTTCCTAAATAAAAAAAAAAAAAAAAAAAAAAAAAAGAGAGTAAATTGTTTTCGGACAACTAAGATACAAATGTAGACGACTATTTTTGTTACAATTTATCAGTTCCCAAATGGATATAAAAGGCCGGAAATGGGATTTCAAATTAATTTAAAAAATCATGAAACCAGAATGGGGAAAACAGCCGGGTCTAACCCCATTTTTTCCACGATTCCGGACGTCGCAAAAGAAAAAGAAACGAGCAATGCGCTTGCCTGTTACACAGTGCACAGAACTAGTGGTGGAAAACAACAGACGACAAACCCAGAAATCAATTTCACAGTCGTCTGCCTATCTTCGAAAACTACAGGCGCAACGGTATCGCGATGAAGAAATTCGTATTAAAAAACCAAATGCTGCAAAATCTCAGTCCAGGTGAATAATAATGAATATTATTTATTGAATGAATGTAAACATTTAAAATAATAGGGCTAGTTACAGTTCCAGAGAGCGGACTACTATTGTTTTATGTAAGACCGTTTGCTCGTAATTTTTAATAATAATAATAATAATAATAATAATAATAATAATAATAATAATAATAATTCTCACACAAAATTTAAAGAGTAATAAAACAAATTAATAATTAATTTCTATTGTTTTTATTTATTTATTTATTTATCTTTCTTTCTTTCTTTATTTATTTTCTTTCTTTCTTTCTTTATTTTTCTTTACAGTTATTCGCAACATTAATTTTCTTATTGCTTTTTTTATTCACTAGACGCGTATCAAGACTGAGTCCCTGTCTGTCTGTGATGAACCCAGAACTTAAAAAGAATAACACATGTGAAAGTTTTACCAAGCAAACTGTGGTTTTACCAAGCATTTTGTCCAAACATAGACAACAGTCAACGTGCAGTGACGGAAAATCAGAAGTGATAAGCTGCAGAGACAGCTCAGAAGAAAGTTCTTTTCTGGATTACCATTCTGAGGGCGAAATCTACACGTCTATGCCCGATTATAGATCCCAAATTGATAATGAACTATACGGCATGACAGTGGTTCCGTACAAATGCAGAAAACTGTGGTCACTGAAGAACAAAAAGATGTACTATTTAAAAAACCACAGTGAAATTCCCATTAAACAGACACTGGCGCTGCAGCTTAATGAAGACCGATGTTACGCCCTAGACAAACATGTTCAGTTTATTAACACTAGTTGTATTTCGGGACGGACGATGTACAGACCCAGTCGAATGTCGGATCTGGATTCGCCAAGAACGGTTCATAGTGAACGATCGTCTCTTGAGAGCCGTCTTGAACTTATGGCCATAGCGTCCGTCCAGGAACACAATCTTCCAGAAAAGACGGATCAGAAAAGTCCAACGTGAAATAACATCACGTGAAGTATTGCATTGATATATGGATTATCTCCCCTGCATAAAAGACGACAAATGTTGTTCGTGTACGTCATTTCTTTTGACAGTTTTTTTCACCTCTTGCTATCTATATTTTAAACATCTAGCGATTTTCCGTATTTATTAAAAAAAAAGAAAAGAAAAAAAGAAATAGTAGAGACGTAACATCGTGTAAGACGGTTACCACCACCGTCTTAATACTAACATTTTGATCTACCAGTTTATACATATAGTATCATTTTAGTATAAATTATAATATAATTTTAATTTTAAATTTTATTTTCAATTTAAACGTGAAATATAAAGGCAAAAAGAAAATTAAATCCATTTAGCAAACTTTGTTTTTTTAATTTGAATAAACTAACATCTTAGTTTTAATATTTATGAAGTGTTGAGATGTTTTTTAAACCAATCAAAAAAAAAAAAAAAAAAAAAAAAACAAATATTATTTCAATATTTATTATTAAAAAAAATAATATATATATATATATATATATACACAAACATAAATGAGATTAAAGAGGGAGAGAAAAAATAACATGTCAGTACTCAAACTATAATTCAAACAATAAATGTTTTAACTTTTCTGCTCTTCCTGTTCCATTTCAATATTCACTTTTCTCTCCGATTTCATGAACCTCCCCCATCCTCCCTCTCCCTCTCTTATATGTATATTTTAGCATGTATTTCATTTAAAATATTAACAATAGACTGATCAATGTTAAAATATGTGTAAAACTATACATGGGTAAAACAATAAACATTTATGTTTTGGTGTAATGGAAACCTTTTAGCTTTAGAATTTTAAAATGATACTAATAATTCTGAAAAAGTCTTTTTATCCCTTCTAAAACAAAATGATAAAATAAAATTTAAAAAAAAAAAAAAAAATGATAATGATTATGATGATGATAACAAAAGATGAATTTTAGGTCTATAAAATACAGGATTAAAATGAAATAAAATAAAGTATTAATGTCTGTAAAGCTCAGATTTCGTGGACTTGTATATATGTATGTATGTGTATATATATATATATATATAAATCAGTTGCTAGTAGGTCCACACTAGACGTTTGAATGCTGACTGAATAGAAACATCCACCATTTTTATTGCACTCAGATTATTGAATCGTTTTTAATTTTATTTCATTAGTTGAAAATCCACAACATGTTCAGTCCAGACATACCAAGATTAACTCGGCTGAAAGAGAAATGAAAGTGTTTTGTTCAGTACAATAATGGAATAAATAAATAAATAAACCAATATACATCAAAATATACAAAATACATGTATTTTTTTTTTTTTGCTTTTCTTTTTTACAATGACCCAAAAATATAAACAAATTTAAAAAAAAAAAAAAAAAATCTGTTCCTTTTTGGATACATAAAATTAACAAAAGGGGGATATATCATTAGTTGTTTATTTATAAGTCTTGAATGAAGACAATTCTAGAATTCTCGATAATGATGTATAGTCTAGATATCTATTTTTAACACAAGTATGTGAAAAATGGTGTGCATTTATACTTATTCCACTTTTCTCATGTTCATTTTGGTAGATTTTTCATGATGATGATAATAATAATAATATATAAATAAAATAAATGGAAAAAACTTGATTTATGTTTTTCTTTTTTTGCCCCTTCTTTTAATATTTTATTTGAAATTATCAATAAAATATTTACCCAAGCATTCCTCCTTGTCTCACTTTGATATGGTAGAAAAATAATAAAATGGCATGGAACATATTGTTTCTTCCCTGTAATAATAATATAAAAAAAAAATAGTAATAATAATAATACCAAAGATCTGTGATGATAATATAAGTATTAATTTAAAAATTGTCTTATGTAAAATGATGCTAATAATTATACAGTAATATTAAAATTGTTTTTCCATGAGTTTAGATTTACTGATACTTATCTAATTTCCTTTCACCCCCTTAGTTTTCTTTTTTATAGTTTCACTTCACAGTACTTAATTCTTTTTCATTTTTCGAAAATCTGTAATTTTTTTTTATACTAATTAACTATTAGTAACAATGAAAGTCAATCTGTAAAATCTATGAGGTGAACAAATCTATTTGTTTATTTATTAGTATTATTTATTTATATTTTTTTGTTTTACCTTTGGAAGATTGAGAACCTCTTGACCAATAACTACTTGGAAATGAGGTGGATTGATGCTAGTCTGATGAAGAAACATATTATCTTTCTTTGATAAATCTGAAAATAAATAAATAAATAAATAAATTTGAATAAAGATAGCACTCAAGTTTGGAGCAGAAAATTAAATTTATATACTTTAAAATGTTTGTGGTCTGCTGAGAAGATTCAATGTAATAAGCTATTGTTATAAATCAAATATAAAATTTGAAATGGGTCCATTTCTTATATCATGGTAAAAAAAAAAAAAAATGGAAATAAATATTCACAAACATTTTAAGAATATCAAAAAAACAAAAAAAAAACAAAAAAACAATTGTAATCACAAATACAAACAAAAACTTAAATAAATAAATTTATGAAAGAAATAATAAATAGACATATAATACATACAAAATGAATCGATAAACAAAGAAAATGAATCACATACTTGGTTTGTCTGGAGTTTTCAAGAAGTGTTGAGCTGTAAATGTTTTCCCATCAGGATATTTTGGGTGTGCAGGAAGACGCATGTCAAGATATGTACACATACAGTGCATCACCAGCTACAACAGCAAAATGAAAAAATGTTCACCCTGTTTTTCTACCTTTAGTGATTTCCATAGCAGTCACTATTTTTACTTCCCTTGCACTCATAGTGAATGCTTTGATAGTTCACAAAACAGTAAGTTATAACAGAATCTACAGTATATGATATATTATGTTTACATCAATTTAATACAAGGTCTGGGCATCAAATTTTGGCCATTAGATTATGATTACACCTCAATAGTGATGATGTTTTAAATAAAATAATAATAATAATAATAATAATAATAATAATAATAATAATAATAATAACAAATTTATGATTACATGATAGGAAAACTGTTTTTACTGATAATCTATCAATTAGAAGTAAAAGAACTTCTCAGAAAGAGACAGATATGTTTCAAAACATTTAATTGTAACATAATATAACCTATTGTTGGAAGCTGGTTTGAGAAGAAATGATATTGCAATTTATCATGCCATAACTGATCCTTTATCCACAGTAGATTCCAAGAAATACATGTAACAAATATAAAAAAATTACAAGGTAATTTTACTTCCTTAATTATATAATTTTATATACATAAATCCTATATTTTCTGTTAACTAAATAATTTATGCAGACAAAATTAGTAATGTAAATAAATAAGTAAAAAAATATTGCAGTAATAAAGTGACTCACTGCAGCATCTGCAGGTAAATGTTCTTCCCATCTTTTACCGTAATTGCCTCCACTGTTCCAGGAAAACTCAGACATGCTTCCAGTACCCAAGTCTTTAACACAGAAAATACATTTTAATATCAATATTGTGCATGTAGATATCACACAGACAGTGAAAGAAAGAAAGAGAGAGAGAGAGAGAGAGAGAGAGAGAGAGAGAGAGAGAGAGAGAGAGAGAGAGAGAGAGAGAGAGAGAGAGAGAGAGAGAGAGAGAGAGTGTGTGTGTGTGTGTGTGTCAAGGGGCAAGGAGTTAGAGACAGAGAGTGAAAGAGAGTGAGAAAGACAACAAGACAGACAAAAAGTAAGGCAGCACAGTTGAAGAAAATGAGAGACACAGAAGATGAGGGTGGAAAGAGAAAAACAATTCTAAAGATTACCTTTAATTCGCCTCACTACATATTCCTGATTGGCTGATATATCAAGATACGACACTATGGAGTTCAGTGATGGAATGTAATTACTCTTTGTAAGTGCTAGCTGTTTCAGAGTAGATATGCTGACTTCTGTAAATAGGTTATAAACAAAAAACCTATTTAAATGTAAATAAAAAATTTCTTCACAAATTTAAGCAAAACTTGTGCACTTTAATGAACCTCAAAATAGAGTATATTATCAGATTATGCATTTTTCTGTAAATAGATAAAACAAATATAAAAGTAAAATATCTTTTTTTATATGTAAATATTAAGTTAAAAGTTGTATGCTTGATAAACCTTGAAATGGTGCCTAAAGTTATTTTATTTTATGTAAATAGATTATATCAAAGCCATTTAAATTTAAAATATATATATTTTTACTTTATACATTTAGTCAATACATGGTAGTTTAATTAAGTTTGTTTTTCTGTAACTAAATTACAACAAAGCCATTTAAATGTAAAATATATACATATACATATATATATAAAAATCTATTTTCTTTTATAAATTCTATCTAAACATAATAATGAATGGACTGTATATTATGAGGTATTTTAATTAATTAGTCTTTAAGCGTGTCTGTGAACTGACCTCCAACCTGTGTGTCCTCACAACCAATTCTCTCTAGTTCTTTGTTCACTTCATCTATTTCTTTTGACAGTCGTGATATAACTGTCAGACTGAGCCACTAGAATGGGAAAAAAAAATTAAAATTAAAATTAAAAAATCATTATTCATGTTTTGGAATATTCTAAAAAGATGTAAAGAAAATTAACGAAAAAAAAAAAAGCATCAGAATTCTTTTTAGCTTACCTAAAGTTCTATACTAACTTAAACAATGGTGTCAATACTTCTTTAAGTATAAGAAAAATAGGGATTAAAGTATAAATGTATTATCATATCAGCTTTAAAAATTAAAATAAGTAACTGTCAAAACTGAACCACCTCAAAGTAGTAATCTCAGTAATTAAAGTATATAAATATATGACATAAGTTATGAAAATTACCAAACAAATAACCCACTTCTTACAAAATTTCTCACTATAAAAAATGCTGAAGTAATCACTAATTTATGCAATCATTATTTCTTAGATTTTGATAGAATTTGTTGTTAGTTATATGGATGAAAAATAAAAAAAAAAAAAATCTAATGATAAACAAATAAAATTGTTATCCAAAATACATGACTGAATTGAAATAAGCCGTTTGATGTCAGCTTCATGATAACAATTAAAATGTATCTAGCCTTTATTCTGTACTTACTTTTCTCAGTCTTTCTGTCCACAAGTACAAATTATCTTCTGTCACACCTAGTCTACTCCACACCTGTAATAAGAACAAAATAAATAATTTTACCTTTAGAAGAATAAGTCTTAAACAACTGACATAACAGTTAACAAAAATTTGCAAATTTTACTGTTTAACAGCTTTTATAAATAAAACATATTAATTTTTAATTTATTCTTTCTGTAACAATACTATATTTATTCTGTTCCCACCAGCACTCTAAGTTTAGAAAGTGAATGGTTGTGGTTTGTGGTCTACTATTTATATATGCATATAAGAATATAATGAATTATTATCTAAAAAACACAAAGAAAGAAAAGAGATGGACAAATATGATTTAAAAAAATAATCTCATCCATTTTTACCTTTATATTTTATAGATTTTGTTGTTTTATAATTCTAACCTTAGCCACATCATTGTTTTACAAACACTGAATGTCACCAAGATACCAACTCTTTTGCAATAATAATATAGATATAAAAAATATCCCTATCCTCTTCAGTGCTTCCCTCTACTAGCTTTACATAATGGAATATAATGAATTACTATCTAACAACAAAAAAAGAGGCAAAAAACAAAGAAATACAAAAAAAAAAAGGAAAACAGAAAAAACAGAACAAACACCAATTAAAACATACCAAATAATAACTATTTAAAACAAATCCTAACCTCTTCAATGCCTGCCAGTGTTGAAAGCTCACTGTGACTAGTCTTGGTTACAGAACTCTGAGGAGAAAACACTGCTACCTGGTACTGATATTTCTTCAACATGTTGGTGTAGTCCATGGGGCTCCCCCCGTAACTCCAGAATGACGGTGACCCCCCACTGACAGTTTCTGGTGATGCTGGATATTGTGTACAGTTTTATTATTTATATACAAATTATATTTATTATATAAATAAATAATTTTATTAAAAAGAGAGATAGATAATTAACTAAATGAATAAGTAAGTAAATAAACAAATGAATAAGTAAATGAAGGAATGAATGAATGAATGAATAAAAAAGTAAATAAACCCCCAGAAAAGAAGTCTCCTTCCAAAAAAATAAAACATAGATAATAAATACATAAATAAATAAATAAAATGCAAGTAAATATACACACACATACAAAAACATCCTCCTCCCAAGACACCAAAATTAGAAAGTCAATAACTAAATAAATAAATAAATGATCAAAAATTTTACAAAATTGAAACTTATGTTATTAGAAGGTCACTTTTTGTAATTCTTCTCAAAGATAATCACGTATTAAAATGAAAAATAATAATAATATAAAAATGATCAAATAATTCTTGTTACAAAATATTATTTCCACAAGGCTTTTTTTTTTTTTTTTAATTTAATATTTTAATTTTTTCAACAAATAAATATTTCGTGTAAGCATAACAAAATATCATTACATCTACCTTGTATATTTCTTCTTTCCTTTTCTTCTTGCTCTCTCAAATACTGACTCAAATGATGTAAACTGGTGATGTTTTCATCTGAAATTTGGAAAAAAAAAAAAAATATATATATGTATTAAACAAAACAAGTCAAATCATCATTTTCAAATATTTTCCAAAATCAATGTAATGAATTTTTTATTTAACGACATATAAAAGACATTTTGTACCCGAGTAAATAAAATATATAGGAATTACTGAAATATACCATGAGCTAGTGAACAAAGAATTTTCTAAATTGTTTATTTTAAACAAACCTGGTGAACTCTTTATGTTTGAAAGGCTGCCACGAGATCGCAGACCGCTGTGGTCACTGATGTCGTACTTTGGTGTGCTGTAGGAGACATTGGGCATTCCAAATGACAAGTTGTTGCCACTGACATTCAGTGACTGAAATTTTAAAATGTATTATTAAACAATTATCTTACACTTTCATTTAAAAAACTGAAACAATTTGAAAAAAAATTAAAAAATAAGGTACACTTTTCTGTATTGTATGTACTCTATTGTAATCCCAAATGATAGGAAATAAAAAACAAATGAACAACTGAAGTAAAAATATTTTCATAAATATGATACGTTTTGAGAAACAATACAAAAAAAAAAAAGTTATGATGGAAAAATATTTTTTTTCAGAAATTATTAAATCTGTTTGTAATAAGTGTTAGTGCTGTGACAATTTAACTTGACTTTTAAAATACTTTGTGCTAAATTTTGAAGAAACAGTCATCTACAGGAATAAAATAATGAGTTGAGTCGATTATTTGATTTTCCATGGATACAATATTAAAGCAACATACCCTGTCCATTGACGTGGAAGGGGATGAGCCATGAAAACTTTGCCCTACCCCATATGGGCTGGGTGAATAAAAGCTGGGACTGTGGTGTGAACCATCACTGGAGTAACTTGTGTGTGTTGGTGTTGATGGTGTACCAAGTGAAAAAAGAGAAATGTCATCAAAAGACTGAGTCTTCTGCTTAGGTTTGGGAGGTGATGTCTGAAAACCAGCCTCTAAAATATAAACAAACATTTTTTTTGGTTAAAGGTAAAAAAAAAAAAAAAAAAAAATTAAAATTAAAGTTATAGTTATCATCTATTATGTTACATTTTTATTAATAAAAGCAGCATCTAGAAGATAAATAAATGTATAAAAATTTTAATTAAAAACTGCAAAATAAAACTATTATAGTTATCATTTATTATGTTACATTTTTTATTAATAAAATAATGACTGGGAGTTTAGAACAACCAGTTTTAAACACAACATATTGTAAAGAGCTTGTCTCAAGAAAAATAATGCTGTAAAAATGTTTTCAACTGGTCAACCAACTGATTTTATAATGATTTTTTATGATTTGTTTTGGGGGAGAATTAAATTTAAAAAAATCATAATAAATTTAAAAATAAAGTCAATAACATATTGCAGAGATTTTTGTCCTAAAGAGATTTTTAGTGCTTAATGAACAATTTTCTGTCTCTATGTATCAGAATGAAACTCAGCATCCCGTATGTCTGCTTTCTGTGGGATTCCCAGGTCAAAACGAGACCACTTTTGATAGGCTGGTCAGTCAAGGACAAATGTAACCAAGCTTCAAAAACAGAGTGTCACCAAGCAGTTCACAAAAAATAGTCTGAAGCAGGAGGTTTCTCTATGTAGTAGGTGACTTTGGAATGTACATTTTATAGAGGCCAGATAAACCAAATTGTTGCTGTTCTGTGACATTACAACTGATTCACTGAACTCCCTAATAACAACTGAATAAATTAACTTTCTTTTTATTAATAAAAACAGTTCAAAGAACAATAACAAAACACAGATATACTGTCATAAACATGAACACATTTTAATGAATACACTATTTCCGTTACTTAATACAACCAAAATATTAAGCAATATATATATATATATATATATATTTTTTAACTTCAACATTTTAATAATATTAATAATGATGGTGATGAAGATGATGATATGTTCTTTTTCATACATGCTAGACATAATTTTAAGTAAAGAAAAAAAAAACCTATTTACTTACCACTTTCACCAATTCCAAGCAAGACTCGCTGCTGGGGAGACAGTTCAATGACATCACCAAACAGACTGGTTTTCAAATACTTGATAATGCTCGACATATTCAGCACCAGAGTGTACAGAAACAGTCCAGTGAATACAAATTCTGATGAATAATAAAAAAATAATAATTAAAAAGATAACAACAAAATATTTAAAATTTTAAAAATACAGACAAAACACACAACTTAAGAGATCTTTTACTTATTTTATTTTTATATTTATTTACATATTATTATTTATTTATTTATTTATTTATTTATTTTCTGTGTTCAACTATTTAATCAAAAACCAATAAATAATGCTAGAAAATAAAAATAAATAGTTAATGGCAAAAAATACACTCTGGAGCACACAATATTTAACTTGAAAATTTGTCCTGAAGAAGACACGACTATAACCTTACAACAGTACCCAGTCAGAAATAATTCTTAATTATCGTTGATACACCAGAGTCATTGGTCCTTTAAGCTTCATTATTCAAACACAAACTGTGACTCTGATAAAGGCAACTCTTATTTATCATTATTAGTCTTTACATTTTTAAAGATAAAAAAAAAAAAAAAAATGAAAAGAAATTAAGATTATCTTTTTATTTGTTTAAGACACATATAATCACGTATTATTTCATACATATCCAAAGGATTACTTTGAACATCTTTCAGGCCCAGTATAAAATGAACATATATATATATACACAGACACACACACATACACACACTTTCATATAATATATAATAATTTATTTATTTACCAATATACCAAAGAATGGGATGTTTAATATCAAAATAGGCACTGATTGTTCCATGACACCTGTAAAAATAAAATATTCATATCTTAAGTACATTTAATATGTCTGAAACAGTTACATGGCTCAGAAAAGTCAAATTAGTGCATTTTAAAGATACAAAAAATAATAATAAAATATGTAACTATTTACTATAATTAAAATTCAGAGAATAATTTAAGACATACTGATACTATTATCATAATTATTGGTAAATTTATCAACAGGATAACTGTTTTCTATAAAAAATAAAAATTATATCAGTCATGATAAGATCTTAATGTCACTGTGGGAATCTTTAACTATTTGTGACAATGAAAAATTATAAAAATTTGATCCTGTCTACCATGACTGAAAAAAAATAAAAAAAAATAAAAACAAATAAACAGATAAAAATAAATAAATAAATGAAAAAAATAAATAAATACAAAAATAATAATAAAAAACAAAGGGAAAATGCAAAATTAATCTAATGTTTTTCGAAAAATATTTCAGAGTCATTTATCCTTCAGTCTATCATACAATTTCACCTACAAAGAAACTTCTTTATTTTGGACAATTTTCATCTTACCACACTGCCTGTACATCTCTGTGTGTAATTAATTTTGTTACATGAAATTTAAATTAACACATTTGTTGTGATTATTTTATTCATGTTTTTGAACACCACAAAAAGATGTAAAGAAAATAATATTAGAATTATATATAGTTTATACAAGTTTATTGAGGCCATTGTTAAAAAACTTATATAAACTATATATAATTCTAATATTATTTTCTTTACATCTTACATAAATTAAAACATTAATTCTTCAGGTTTCATTCAGCCCTAAAATAATTCCATTAACATTCAGGTGAACCATTCACCAGATGAAAATGCATTTCCGTATTATTAGGAAAGGCTGGACTTGAGTCACTATGAAATTATTTTGCATGCAAAAGATACTGCAGTGATTTATGATTTATTTTCATTTCTGGAGTAATGTCAGCTTTTTAGCAAGATATTGTAATTAATCCTTTCAGTGCCAGTGGCAAAATACCTGAACATAACACTCTAATTTAAGATAAGCCATAATATCTCACTTGCTATATGGAATGTGTACTATGTCTCTTTTCATGTTTTATAGTAACGATAAAAATTGGTAATCTTTCAAAATCTACTGCTAAAAATTTATTAATTGCATTAGCTCTCTCCTGCAATATATTAATGTCGAAAATGTAAACAGAAAACTACTTACATATCAGTATATATGATGTAAATAATGAACAAGATGACTATTGATGACATCATGGCGACTCTTGCACTTTTGAACAAGTGTCTTCTCTTCCATGTTGCTTCAACAACACTGTTGTTTGTTGAATCCTTGCTTTTGGACTTTTTCTGCATAGTCTAAACTCTAAAAATATATCTGTACATTAAAAAGAAGTAATTCTTTACACGTTTAGAAATTAAATAGTTTATAAATTCTTGAAGAAAAAATAAATTATAAAATTACAATGAAATTAAACTTCATTATTATGATTACATGCTCGACGTTCAAATATAATTTATCATCATGAACGATAATTAAATAATTTTGCGAAAGCAACAGTTTGCTGGCATTCTGTAACAAAAATGTAGTTCTATATTATTTTAATGACAAGAAACGCGGGAGTTGTGTCAGTATTTGAAATTAATTTAGTTCATATTTATGATATTAACTGACAAGTCTCACGTTTTCCTGTTTCTTTTGATCTTATAATATCTAGTTTTTAACTAATTACTTTTATTATCAGGGCTTATATTAAAATAGCAAAACTTTGCGCTTATTTTCATTTAACTGACTAATGAATTAAGGTAATTATACTTAGTTATCCTTTTAAAGCTGTTATATGCTAAAAATTTTACCGGTTGGTGCTATGAAATTGCATTCATAGTATTTAGTTTCGTATTTTTTGTTTTGTTTTGTTTTATACAAATAAACATATATTTTGGGAAATTTTTATAATGTATTTAATCCGGCTTCTGTTATAAGTATTATTTTTATTTAAAATGTTTTTTCTTTTATTAGTATCAAATACGAATAAATTATTTTTGTGTAGTTTCATTTTAAATAAATAAAAATGGCGGATGATAGTGAGCAGGTGGGAATTTAAAATTGAAACATAAATGCATTCTTCATGATGTAGCTATTTCTAATAACGTGACATGTATCTAATCATATGAAGAAATGATGTATTGTTTGTGATAAAATAATTTGTTAAAGTAATCCATAACATAGATTTGCAATTAAAATTATATTCTTTCATTTTGAAAGCTAAATTAAAGGGAGATCACCTGATTGATTAGTTACTAGTTGCATGCGATCATAAACAAATACGTTATTTTGTAATACTGCCAGGACACAATTTTAAAATTCATTATTTATAATTATTATTATTATTATTATTATTATTATTATTATTATTAAATTCTGATATGCATTTGAATACTGAGTCGTGAGTGATATTGATAATCAAAAAGTGTTTTGTTTTATTTAGCAAATACCAGTTCAGACTGTGGAAGAACCATTAGATTTGATTCGTCTCAGTCTTGATGAAAGAATCTATGTGAAAATGAGAAATGATCGTGAACTTCGTGGTAGACTTCACGTAAGCATCTATGTAAACTATCAGTAGTACACTGAAAATCTTTGAAACATTAAAAAATTTCAGATATTGATTTTCCTCTTACATTTTATGATTTATCATTTTAACCTGACTGTGTTTTCATATCATAATTTCAGGCTTATGATCAGCATCTGAACATGATTCTAGGTGATGTGGAAGAAACTGTCACCACAGTAGAAATTGATGAGGAAACATACGAAGAGATTTACAAGGTTTTAAAATTATTTTTATTTCAGAAAAAACCAAAACAAAATCTCCCTTTTTTGGATATTTTAACTTGGGGACAAAGTTATGTTCAGAAAATAATTTCTGTCATGGGCTTGTCTGGCTTTGCTAATCATTTAGATAAAAAACTAAGCTTAATTTTTTTGTTTTTGAAAATGTTACATTATTTGACAGCAGCCAGAATTTATTTTGCAGTATTTGATATACCATTGTTATTTATCTAGCATCAAACATATTGATTTCTCTGAAACTTGATCATTTTAAACAATGAAAACAAAACAAATTAAAAAGTATAAAAACAAAACTTAACATTATCATTATGCAAATCAAACTGCAGAGATTACTTCTATTTGATATAATATTTCAATTATAATTTTTAAATTTTCAGTCAACAAAGCGAACAATTCCCATGTTGTTTGTCCGAGGAGATGGAGTGATTCTTGTTTCACCACCAATGAGAACTGGAACGTGATTAAAACTGAGGAAAACAAATTCTTGGTCATATGTTTTCAGGTCTTACAGTTGCATTCATATACCAGCTGCATGACAACATATTTTTCCAAGTTTAAATTCTTGTTTTGTTGTCGGCAGAGACATATAAATTCACCTTTCCTCCAAAAAGGAAAAAAGCCCCAAAACATGTCCAAAACCTACAGAAAAATGTTTGACATAAAATTCATTGATATGAGATATTTTTGAAATCTTAAATAAGATAACTAAATCAAATATTCTAATTTTTAGTTGCTGATATTTGCCATTAAACCCGCCCAAAAATTATTATAAAAGGATTGAACTGAAAAATACTTTTTACTTTTTTATACATTTTATTTAATGTAAGAAATCCAATTTCCAAGATATTTTGTATGGATGTGGACATGATAGTGAGTTTACAGATGTTTCAAGTTTATTTTATTTCAGTTTTAATGCAAAACTTGTAAAACTGAAATGTATTTACAACTGAATATTTTTCAAGTCAGCAGAAATGGTTTTCAAGATGAAAAATAATAAATCAAATGTTGGAAAATGTTATTTTCAAAATGATTCTTTATATAGATAATATTTAATGTCTGTCCATATGAATATTTGTATAATGTACTACAGTTCATTAAAACAAATTACTGGTATTTTGTGTATAGTCTGTGAAAAAACAAATATGATCAATTAAAATAAATAAATTGGCCACCTTTGAAGTTATGGTCTGTTCAGCTTTATTGCATTAATTCCCTCTGAAAGGTCTCATCTTATTTAAATTTGGGACAAATCGTTCTCAAATGTATCCTGCATCATTTTGTGCTTTAAAGAAAACTGGTATATAAATGGGGTTTTCTACAGATGTCTATATTATACTGTAACAGAAAAT
Source organism: Chrysomallon squamiferum (assembly GCA_012295275.1). Taxonomy (NCBI): domain Eukaryota; kingdom Metazoa; phylum Mollusca; class Gastropoda; order Neomphalida; family Peltospiridae; genus Chrysomallon; species Chrysomallon squamiferum. Next base: position 31,402,491 of record CM022671.1, read on the forward strand.
AGTTTCCTTACAGTGTAACATCAATCATGAAATTTGTTTAAAAACACCCAATAAATAGAAACAACAACAAAAAATATTAACACAGAAGCAAACTAAAAATTATTTAAAGTAAAATGTACAATTTATTTCATATATTGAAATTGCAAGGTTCAAAATTCTGAAACATAACCTGCATGTCCAGTCAGATGTTGGACAAAAATGGACAATGTCACTGTGTAAATCTTAAAATGGTAGACTGTTTTTGTTGTTAAAATAAGATAAACAGCATTAAGTAGGAAGTAAATGCACACATGGTTGATGGAATATCTATGTAATTTCCGAGACAGATAGAAATTGCTCAAGCCCAACACAAAAATGGTTAGTGGTAGTTTAACACATCAGATATTTTGGTTAAAAAATTATTAGTGAAATAACTCCATAGCTTTGTCATTTTGACTAATTTATATGACAAACCAATAAATACATGATGTCCTCAATATTCCATCATCTTTTAACAGAATAATTAATAAAACAAGCAGATTTCCAGATAATAATTTATATTATCAGTTATCTAATTAATTGTATGTTGTAACAAATTCTGAACATTCTAGCATTGTAATTATTGAGTAAATTTTTTATCTACAAAGTTTCAGTAAACAATTCATTTGCCCTTACAGTAAATTGTTCCATAATTTACATTGGAAATGTTTTCAATGTTTACTTCTTGATTTTGATTTATATATGTGTTTGTCTGAAATGTTTTATTAAACAGGATTTTTAAAACTATTGCTACAGATTTAAATGGTGCAAAACACTTGGCAATTCAATTTCTTGGTTATTATTTTAACAGCCCAAGGAAATGCCCTTAGCCAAAAAAAAAAAAAAAAAAAAAAAATTCCCACGTAACCAAAAAAACCAGATTTTTGTACAGATGTCTGTATAGTATAGTAACAGAAAATAGTTGACTTATAAAAATCCAATCATCAGTTAGGAAATCTGTTTAAATAAAAAAAAAAGAAAAAGATCCCCTCCCAACAAGTAAAATCCCCAACAACCACAGGAACATACATTCTTAAAATATAATGACTCTTGATCATATTTTAATTACTATATAATAATTTGTGCTATAAAATAAATTTATCTTACTCAGGTAATGCAGTAATTAAAAATAAAATGATGTGTATGATATGGTCCTAGCCAGAAACATAAAAATATCAATTTCATACTAAAATTCAGTTATATATAATCTCAGTTAAGCACCTGAGGAAAAAAAAACAAATTATCTAAAGCAATAAACATAGTAGAACCTGCCTACAAAAAAGAAAAAAGAAAAAAAAGAAGGAAAGAAAAGATAATAGTAATAATAAATAAAGTAAAGAAAAAAAAGAAGTTTATGGCCAACATTTAAAATGGATCTTTTTCCACTGTATAAAAACATTCAGACTGATACCATTACTGGTAATAAATGTGTTAAGACTGGGTTGACGTAGAAGCAAACTAACATTTAACAAGTAAATTATTATTACTGAATTTACGTAAATAAAAAAACCCAATGGCAGCTTTTGATGCCAGGATGTCATTAAACATTCATTCATTTATTCATTGTAAGTAAGTCTTATAATTCATTCGTTCTGATACTGAAATTTCTGTACGAGATAACGGGAAAAACTTCCTCAAAACAGGGATTCTGTAATGTACTTCTTACATTACAATGCAGTAGACGTTGACAAAAATATGTCATACACACACACACATATATAAAATATCTTAACAGAGCTTTTATTCAAGATATACTAAACAGCTATCATAAAACAGGTGAGTAAATAACCTTTCTTATTTTAAATGTTTAAATGATACCAATTCACAATTACATTTTAATAGTTCATACACATCAGTTGTTGCACTCACATTTGATTGTCTGGGAAGGATTTACACAAGTCAAATATACTCTGTTTAGTCTTACATCTATTTAGAATGGAAAATAATGTTTTAATTATATTAAATAGCTTAAAGACGACATTTTTTTTTTTTTTTTTATGAAGTAAATCTTCTATTTTTTTAACAATTATGTCCTTTTCCAAGTGAATACATGTTAATAATCTAAGTCTGGTTTATCACACTGAAAACTGAAGAGGGTAGGAAAACAAAAATATCTTTTGAAATTGATGCTACTTGTCAGAATTGTTCAGTTTTGATTGTTGTTGTTGCTTTAGCTTGACCACTATTTAATTCTGTGCATGTCACAGCAACATCATAAAATATTCAAGTTTATATGATGAATACCAATAAAACGCTAAAAATGATATTACTTGTATTGTTATGTCCATTAAGTAAGGACAACACTGAATACTCCTGAACCAGTGTTGTCTAAAATTATTTTCATCCATTAAAACCACTCCATGATTACTAGTGACATTTGCAAAATTGTTTTCACTAGACACATATATATATAAAAAAAATGTGATATGCATGTATTTCAATCATTACTGTGTGAGAATAGTAATGGATAGCATATAAGCCAGTCGTTCCCAGAATGGATGATACTGGTCCTCTTCGGGGCAATAGACATAATTTGAGAATGCAATATCAATCACTCAACTTCGATGAAGTAAATTAGTCGGTAGTTTCACCTGTCTTGCACTTAAAAACTAAGGTGTATTAAGATAGAGAGAAAAGTTTGGGAAATAATAACTTGAGCAAGTTGGTCATAATAATACTCTCCATCCGACAGGACCAACTGCTGTTACTATTTTAAAGGTCACTTCTTGTTAGAAATACAATAAAATACCCAAAGTAATAATAATTATATTTCAATAATGTGTAGGTTGACTATTGCTGAATCACTTTGGTTACTTCATATTTATGTTTAAATTATTTTAAAATTATGTTGAATAATAAAATAAATTCACTGTTGAAGTGACCACATTTCAACCACTGTTCAGTATGGAATATTAAATAACTGAACCATGTTACCATTGCTATGACCATAAATGTAATACTTTTTTATATGATGGACCATCTCTGGATAATACTTATGTTTTTCAAACTGGCTTTCACAGGAAATAAAAGTCCAAAGTTTCTAATTAACATCACTGAATTTCTGCCACAATTATATCGTAATGATCCTCCTCTTGTTAAAGTGTCTGTTGTTAGTGGTGATGATTTTTAAAATTGACATAAAAACAAAAATGTTCACAAAAATTTCGAGGGGTATCAAATCATTATATTTTCTGTCAGGGTATTTTTTGTTTTTATTATTATTATTATTTTTTTTGTTTAGTAGTAGTAATGTTTTTAAATAGTTTGCCACAAGAAATGTGTAAATGTTTGTGAATAGCTTCAATCAAGTGGTATCAGATCGAGAAGATTTTCCTTTGGCTGGGTCATGTGATCAGGAAAGTAGTTTACAAGCAAATCAAACAGCTCAGTTCTGTGTTGAAAATTTTCATTCACTTCAGATCCTGTATTTAAAAAAAAAATTAAAAAAATAAAATAAAAATAATAATAAAAAATAAATGAACAATAATAAAAAAAAAAACCCACAAAAAACAGTAACAAAAAAGCATGCTTAAGAAATATCACTTCCTAACATATTAAAAAAAAAATGACATGATTTTCTTATTTTTACTGTCTTATTGAACAAATAAACCAGCATATAAAATTAATTTTAACATGTTTCTAATAATCACTTATTTTTGGTTTTTTGTTTATACAGCTACATACAAAACAAAATTAATATATATTTTGTACATTTCAAAATCTATTTCTTATTTTTTAATGTGATTTCTCTAATCTCTAAAATGTATGGATTATAAATTATTAAACAAACTCTAAAAATTTACCTTCAACATTTTCCTCTTCTGAGTCTTTAAATAATGTTGATGCCAATAACTGAAACTGAAATAAACCCAAAACATTAATTAAAAATCAACAACAAAAATACCAATATTAAATAAACAAAATTAAATAAATAAGTTATAAAATGTGCACATATGACAGCAAAAAAATTATTTTCAAAACAAAATATTGAATTATTTTTGAGAATAATAATAAGAAAATTTCATTATTACTGACATACAGCTAATACATATCAAAGTTTTAAGGACGAAATTTTATCAATTTACATACATGTTTTGAATGGGAAGACAATGTATAATAATCAAGTTACCATGGATCATCAGTGACAAAATATTGAATTATTTTTCTAGTCTCAGTATTTCAGTGAAAAATTCATTGTATGGTGTATGATACAATACATACACCATCAGTTACAGCAGAAATATTGTTCAGTAACAGACATACATATTTAACCCATACAGATTTCTCAGTTTAATCTGTGTTTATTATGAAAGAATTTGTAAGTTATCTTTGAAATATGACTGTTTTAAAATCACCTCTTTCGTTTCCTCGGAGTCGCTGTGGTCTACCATTTGTGCGAGATGTGTCTGGAGATAAACCATGGCTGCCTTCGAGTCAGTAGCAGCAACTTCACGAAACTTGTACTTTCTTATTAGATAGCGACATCTTCTTAGCAAGTGTTCTGGTGATGGTCGACATAACTGTTAGAGAAACAAAACAATTCTTGTAAAATACAACACGTGTAATAGATAAAGATTTGTTAAAATAAACATTTCTTGTCATTACACTCACACACATACAAAAATAAATATACAAACATACGTGTACACACACACATATATACTAGTATATAAATACTGACAGAGTCAGACAGCAAATATGTTTTAGGATTATCCTTTAATAACGCAAAACAACATAATTCTGTAAATTTAGTAACTGAGATAACTTTTTTTTTCTTTTACCCTACCTCTAATGACCAAAAATCATCCAGCCTCATTTTAGGCAAGTTGTCTTTTCCTGGATTACCACCAAACAAGTAATGTATCTGTAATATAAATATTCATAAATAACAAATGCACAAAAAATATCTACAGTAAGTTTGAAAAAAAAAAAAAGAATAAACAAAATAAAAAATAACATCAGTATTTTCCAAATTCTTCAGTATTCTACAATTTTATTATTGAAATTTTATTTATATTTCTCTTTTCAGATAATAAAAGTTCCCTGTTCTTAGTAAACAGATCTACCTAAATCATTATATTTATGTGTGAAAATAGATTTCTGTGATGATGGACAAACACTTACCTTTCTGATATGATCATAGACAAGCTGGTGTGCAAAGCGTGGGACAGGCTCCACATGCTGCTGTTTGTTCCAGTATCTCTGTCCAACATTTTCATTCTTGTAGATGCAGGCCCTGTTCAAATAAACCAAAGACAAAGTCTGTGACATTTAATCTTCCCGTCAGAACACATTATTTGATTTTCTGTTAATCTTCAACTCTGATGTGCTGAAACATGATTCATTTTTCCATCAGCAGTAAAGGGAAACTTATATATAACTTTTGAAATCACTTGGCTTGATAGTAAACTAAGGTTTGATCTTGCTGCAATTACTGAAATACTGTCTGCTATTTTCTTTCTGTTACAGTAAAATTTTAACTTAATATTTCAGTAATAATTTAGCATTGTATACAAAGGATCTGCAATAACAGAATAAAATAAACAAAATAAAACAAAAGGTTTGAAGTTTAAATATTTAAATGCTCACCACTTATTCTTGCCAATGTCATACACCCAGAAGGAATTTTTAACATTGTCTCTCTTCTCCTTGTCTCTACTCAGACCCTGAAACAAAGAAACCAGTCAATAAGAATCTTCAAAAACAAAGGAATGTTTAATACTTTTCAGTCTTAGAGTAAATAAAATGTTGTTTATTATTTTTTTTTAAATACTACTACTACTAATAAAAACATTCACATTAATAATAATTACGCAAGAAAAAAGTTTTTTTTTTTTTATAAAATGCAACAGGACATAATGGAATCTAAAATTAACTATAAAGCAGCACTTAAAATGCTAGCTATAATCGCTGCAAAAGTAACTGTAGAACTAATTTGTGAAATATAATATTAAAAATATTCACACCCTTAACATGTCTGCTAATTTGAAATACAAACAAAACTGTAATCCATTGAATTTTTCCAAACATTATCATATCAACTGATAACAGAGAATCAAATTTCATGAGAATCTTGTTATAAGAACATAATAATAGTAATAAAAATAACAAAAAAGTACAAAGCTTAATAAAAAAGAGGAGACGGCTTTTTGCTTTAATTTTGAACTTTTATTTGAATGAATATCATCCTTTAGGACAGAACTGCAGAACTTATTTTATTTTAAATTTTATCTGATGTTTCTAATAGATCATGGATTAAACTGTGTTTCACTAAGAAAAAAACCCAAATAACATTTCCATCAAAACGTTTTGCACGATATTTTGCCTAAACAAAAATAAAATCTGACATGTGACATTAACTTCTGATACCCAGTACATAATTGTTTTTTATTTCTAAATATTTAAATAAAAAAAAATAACAAAAAAACAAACAACCCCACCCCAGAATCTCATAATAATAATAATAATAACAATAATAATAATAATGAAGATAATGATGTTGTAAATAATAATAAAAATAATAATAATAATAATAATAATAATAAAACTGTTTTTGAGCTAAACTCTCTACTTATCAGCTCTGTGAACTTGTGTCAGGTTTTAATGCAGAAAGTAATTACATTACATACTGAAAGAACATGTATTTCATTTTTGTCTGGGTCCAGCGTTGCTCTCTGTGTAAAACCTGAAAAATACAAAGCATTTTCAATGAACAAGTCAATAAGTTAATGTAACATAATGTAACGCAGGGTAATAATAATATCCAACATTTTTAATAAATAAATAAGTAAAAAAAAAAAAAAAAGCAAAAAGAAATACTGATAAAGAAAAATTTATTAAATAAAATTGTGTTAAACCATATTGTTATTGTTTTATTATTATTATTATTGTTAAAACAACAACAATAAAGTATAATAAACAGAATATATATGTGTGTGTGATTATATATAAAGAAAATAATAAAAATAACATAAAAACTTAAGAAAGAAAAGAAGATTCTCTTGTTACTTTCCTTTCCATACTAAAAAATAAATTTGTTTATTGAGGTCTCAGCTGTTGAAAGATGAATTCCAGAATCTCAAATGCAGTTTATAGTCAGTAGACTTGAGCCTGTACAGTTATAGTTTGATTTCAACAGGAATGTTTTCAGAAACACTCACCACCCTGACAGCCCTCTCTTCTTGTACCATCAGAAACCTGTTCTACAATTCCTGTGTCGACATTGTACGTGAGGAAATCATTCAGATACTCCCTCCCTCTTTGACCAGCAAATATGTACAATACTCTCTTACCCTAGATCAACAACAGCACATGTGAATTAAAGTTACAAATATAAAATTTAAAAAAAATTATTTAACCAGTATTTGTTTCTTTTACTAACGAAACAAATACTGGTTAAAAAATATATATATTTTTTTTCCTAACAAATTTAATTTATAAAGTTAACTAATAAACTTCAACATTATATGTATGTTATATATATTAATTTTTCAAAATACCCACATATTATTCAGTCAGAGGATTAACTAAAAAACGATTAACTCTCATTACTCACAGGATGAAATAAGTTCCAGTTAACTCTTATTACTCACAGGATGAAACAACATAGAATGTCCAATCCTTGACCTCAGCTCACTGCTATCATCAAGTAGTTTCTGCCATGTATTTGTTGGAACGTGATATGCATAAAGTCCACTAAAAATGGGGTCATGACCCCTCTCATTTTCACTAGTACTGAAATAATAATATAGTTTGTAAAAATCTTACAGTTATATTCACTTTGATTGATATTAAGCTTGAATTGAAGCTATATGTAAAAATCTGCATTACTACATGTACAGCTTCCATTTCTGTATTTACTATCAAGTCTTGATATATTTATGACATAACACAAATAAGAATTGCCTAAATTATCAACACATCTCTCTATCTGTTTATCTGTACCTGCTCGTCTAGTTCTTCATTTATATATGAACAAATAACCCTTTTCCATCTACAAATGTTTAAAGATTTTGCATAATATTAATAAAAATCTTAATTCTTGGAATTCATTTTGAAATTTTAATAATTAAACTTGTGAAAATCAACCCATATTTAAAATCTCAAAATGTATCTGAAATATGAAATGCAACGTTACCAGCAAACTGAGCTTTCCGGAAGGTAAATAATTTACATGGTCTGGTTTAAATTTATACCTGGTCAGTACACGTCCACCAAACACATAGATTGTCTGCTGTTCTATGTCCATGACCATCTGATGGTCAAATATTAGCCTTGGTCCTCCCATTGCACCCGCATCATCCGTGATTAGAGTCCATTTGCCAGATCCAATATCATACATGTAAAAATCACACTGAAATTAGATACATTTGTCAAGCTTAAGTTAAAAAATGGGTATCTTTTTTAAAATTTTTAAATTTTTTCTCCCTTCCAGAAAAAATAAAATACATATATATATATAAATAAATAAATAAACTGATAAATAATTAAATAAATAAATATTAAACCAGGCAGAAGTGTTTCTTTTTCAAATTGTTTTTAAGGAGAAATAAACTATTTTATTTAAAACTCTGATAGAAAGGACTTTTTCAGTTGTAGACCATTAATGTGTATATTAGGAACAATCTGATAACATCACAGAACCTTAAAATATTTTCTTCTTTCACCTAGTTTTAACAGTAATACTTGAAAACAAGTAATTCAACTAATCACATGGTAATTCAGGTTCTGCTTTTAAACTGTACAAAATAATTATCTTTGATGCTAGTGTTGTTTAGAAATATGTTTTTACATCACCTTCAAGTTTTCTGGAGTTCGCATGGACGAGTCCAGATATCTTCCCAGAGTAAATATTTGTTTTCTGTCATAGTCTAAACACATTTTATGACAAGATCTAGCACTTGGACCTCCCTGAAATTAAAAAAAGCCTGTGGATTAAAAATAGGTGAAACATTTTTTCATGGTGACAATAACAAATAATTACAAAATAATTACCTTAAAACAGAAATTATGGCGAACACATAAGACAAAATATTCAATATAATAAACAAACAAACAAATGAATGACAGTAAATAAATAAAAAAAAAAAAAAAAAAAAAAAAAAAAAAAATACAGTACAGAAAAAAATCACTTAAGCAAATTTTCAAATTAAATTAGATAAAAAAAAATAAAAAATTCCTATACACATACAAATAATAATAGTAATAATAAAAGACCCAAATAAAATGAATTAAACAACAAAATATTAAAAATAAAAATAAATCAAAAACAGAAGAAAAAAAAACTATGTTAAATAAATCTGAGAATCACACACACACACACACACATGGAATATAATGGATGTTCTAAAATATTTAGCACCTCTTCCTCAGCAGATTTTAAAATACACATCCATTGCTTTGAAGGAACATGATAGGCCCAGAGATCAGCCAGGTCATGATTGCCATCCCACCCACCGTATAAATATATAGTTTCTGAAAAACAAATAATTCTCTTTATTCATGATATTTAAATTATTTACAACAAATACACAGAAATAAAAAATTAATGTGTCAAAACACGTAAGTATTACTTTCTAACTATTTACTGAAAAATATCATTTACACTGAATATAATTAATAATAACAATAATAACATATTTGGGTCAATTTCACTTATATAATTGTGTGCATTTGTTTATAAATTATGCATGAATGTTTGTTAATGAGCAAATATTAACACTTGGTTGACTAGTTATGTAGATATTGTTTTACAAACTTAATTTTATTTATAACAGCTTCAACATGCAACAAAGACATTAGGTATATATTTCATGTACTGTTTTATACCTTCACATATTTTCAGATGATCCATGCATATAACTTGTAAGTTACATGTCTTTAAACACTTGCAAGATGTTTATATTTACATAAATACCATAGACATTGTAATATATTTTTTTTTTTTTTTTTTTTTTTTAGGATAATCTATATTATTCATCAATGGTGTATGTGTGTATGTGTGTATATACCAACTAATATACAAAGACTGTTGACACATAAGTAAATTTTGTTATTATTATTATTTTATTATTTACTTCTTCAGCATTTCTCAAACACTCACCTGTATGTATATCAAGACACATTTGGTGACCACCTCTCATTCCTGGCCTAGATTCTGTACTTGAGTCATTTCCTGCAATTAAAGAATGGACAAGTAAAATATGGGCAGGACACATGAACTGAATACAAAAATAACCACTGGACATCATGCATAACCAACTGGATACAATTCAGAAGATAATAATTTAGAGGAAGACAAGTGAGATAACGGGAGAAATGAACTAGGTGAGTACTGAAAAAAATACCTCTGGCACAAAATAATGTAAGACAGGAAGATGCTGAAACAACAGGACATCATGGCTGTATAACGATGATGAAGTGAAATATTCAAAACTTCAACAACTTATTTTCAGACATTCAGAGTTATCTCTGAAGATTATGGCTTCTGTATGATAATGAAATGTGAGCAAGGGATTTTTTTTTAATTTGACTCATTTAATATAATGTGTGGTTATATAGTATTATTTGTATTATCTGAGAAAAAAAATAAACAAAAAAATAGACGACAATCTCCTACTTCTTTCTGGACACCTGTATCCACTAATAGTAATAAACATTCTATATGCACTTTTCTATTAAAGAAAAAATAAGAAGGAAAAATAGAGAAACAAGACTGTCTATCAAAACTGGAAAAGTAAGTATGTAATTCCACAAATATACCTTTACTTATTGGTTGTATGGCTGTCCATTTCGGCTTATAATCTTGCTGACTAATGTACATATCAAATAAACCCTCTGAATTAAAAAGAAAAAAGAAATAAAGAACCAAATAGATATACATCCATGTATATGGATTATAAATATCGGTCATATAACTAAATAACAGTACTAGGTAATTTCAGTACTACAAGGTGAACAAATAAAATAAATATATAACTAATAGCTGCCAGAAGACAATATTCTATTCTTCATTTCAAAACAACAAAACACTGATGCAGCAGGTGATATTTCAAACAGGATCTTTAATATTGATAATCGATGATATCAATAATCAGGTTAATTCTGGTAACTGATAAAGAAAACAATGTTTTATATCTTTTCTTTAAGTAAATTTTAAAAAATGTAAAAAAACCTAATTATTATTAAAGCAGTTAGAATCCTCTGTTTAACAGAGCCACATAAACAACTGGGCAAGAATTTGTTTAGTAATTTATAAATATCTTTACCTTCACAAGCTTTTGTGATCAGCTTTTCACATTCATCGAAGTCACCTTTTGTAACCTGGAAATATTTTAATAATTATTTATTTTTCATCTAAATTTATTTTTAATTTATGCATTAAATTATGTAAGATACTAAAGATTATAAATTAAATGTATTAAATAATAAAGTTCAGAAGTTTGAAATGGAAAATTCTCGCTTTCAGTCTGATCTTGAAGAAAGGGATAATTATAGGCTCATGAGATAAAAAGAGAAAAAAAAAAGAAAGTAGTCAATCATTTTTTTTAAAAGTTTTGAATGTGAAATAGGTAGATGTACTGTCATTATATAAATGTGTATGCACAAAAGTATAAACAAAGCCATACAGTAAGAGATCTTCCAGATTTTAAAAATCAAGAAGTGTCGCATAAAACAGATACATAAAAAGCTATCTACCAAAAGAGTGTGTAGTTCTGTGAGAACAGGATGCTCCAAGGCAATTTTAGTTTTCTTCTGAAGGGCTTCATATGCCTCAATATAACTCCGCTGTCTGAAGTGTTTCAAACACAACCTTATTGCCTCTCGCTCCCGATACTGGAATACAATTCAAAATAATAATAACTCCATTGTGCACATATTTAAGATATTTAAATTTATCAATAACATACTGTCAACAATTCCTGTATATTTAAATTTATAAATTTCTTTTCCTAAATTGCTAGTTTATCTGATTTTCAAATGTAAGTTACTTACGGTATTGTACCAGTTCATACATGGTTTGACAGCTTCCCAGTTGTCACGGCCATTCAACTCAACATACCAAATACTGAAGTTAAAGCTTGGACCCCAAGCTTGAATAGGAACTGAAATGAAAAAAATAATTACACCAAAACATACAGGTTAATAAAAAGAAAACAAATTTCCAAACATCCTACCAAACAGATAAAAAAAAATAATTATAAAATAAAAAAATCCCCAACAGACAACAATTTTAAAAATATATGTTTTTTGAATAAATAAATGATAATCAAAAAAAAATTAAAAATTTCAAAATTAAAAAAAATGAAATAAATTTTTTTAAATGTCCCAGAAACTAAAACATATCAGAGACTTATGTACATGAAATACAGGTTGTCTGTAAAATGGTTATATTACTGAAACAAAAGTAGCTGAAGAAAACTAATTTACGACAGTCAAATCGTGTTAGTATTGGGTTTGCTTAATGAACACTTAATTTTCCTGAATATCAAGTGAAAAAAATGCTTCAATTGAATTATATTTAGTTCAATTTTGAACAATGCTGACACAACAAACATAAAAACTGAGAAAATATTAATTTATCTGAAGAAAAAACAAAACAAATAATAATACTTTAACTTAAAAAAGAAAAAAAGAAATTTTAGAAACAGTTCTTATGGTGTCTTCAACTTAAGTACACATCTATAAAAATTTACTTTTTACTTTTTTATTATGTCTGTATAATATTAAATTCTGTGTTGCGAAGAGTATTAAAAGCATGTTTAAGTATACAAACATTTCTATTTCTAAACGTGTAACAAATCATGTAACTACGTAAGAATACCACTTTAACAGTTCTTGTAAAATAAATAAATAAATATATATATGCATAGGTATACAAACCTATTTTTATATATCTGCAGGGAAATGGATTACCATCAATCTCATTCCTTAGAGCAAATGTTTCAGGAATATGATCATTTTTCAGACCACTGAAAATAGTTATTTTTTCAAAAAATTTATTATTTTATTTGTGAATGAAAGCACATATTATTTTTGATAATAAAGAAAGAAATAATTCACTCAGTTATGACACTTTTATTAATAAAAATACAAATCCAGATACATAATTGTGAAAACTTGTTTATGAATGTAATTAATAAAAAGATCTTAAGACTCAGTTGATAGCATTACTATGTGTGGGTAGAAATGCATAAACTGTTTTTCAAACACAAGTTATTAATAACATGTTTTAACAGCACCAACATGCAATGAAGACATTAGCCTCAGGCATACACACTTCACATCTTTTGTGCTATACTAGCTAATGAAAACAAAATTCAAATAGTTAATTCAAAGAAACTGAATGTTAATACCACTGCCAATAACAAATAATTTAAGGACAAAGAAAAAACAAACAGTTTAGGCTAAAAGAAAATTAAAAACATAGGATAAGATGAAGAAATAAGTTATTATTGTTAAGTTGTTTTATTCATTAGAAATTTGGAAAGAGGAAGAGAGAGAAAAATAAAGAAAGGCTCAGAAAGAGTGTTGTGTTGTCTTAAAATAATAAAATATTAATATGATGGCAATAAGTAATAAAATATTAAATAACATTAGATTGAATATTAATTTAAAAACGATGATTTATTAAATATATTTTTCTTACCTGTCCAGCAGTTCTATAAGATGATCCTCGGTCAGTCCACCATATACTTTAAACTTTTTCAAGTTACACACGTGAGTTTTTTCATATTTACCAAATAAAATTGTGTCCACTATGGCAGGTCTATCAAGTTTGAGTAGCAAATACTGAAACAAAAATTAAAATAAATATTACAAACAAAACATTTGCATAGAGACAAGACATTAGTTGTGAAAATCAGAATGAAATGTGTTTAGTTTTCTAATTTATGAAGGTGGTAAAAGTGCTGGAGACCAAGAGAGGAAAAAAATAATAGTAAAGATAGGAAGGGACAGGAGGAAGGGTGGAGTGGAGATAGGTAGGGCGAGGGACAGAAAAAAAGAGACTTTATTTGTGTACATATTTTTCATACTTCTAAAATATAGATTAACTGAAGCTACTGTTAAAACTGAAAATTAACCTGAGGTGGATTGTTTGAATCTGAGGACCATCTGGATGACTGATCTCCTGGTTTGTCATGGCACACATTCCTAGAAGAAAATAACAAGAATTACTTAAATTAACAAAAGAGGAAATGTGAAACAATACAAACAATAAAAGAAAAAAAGAAGAAAATAAGAAAAAAAAAAAAAAAAAATAAAAGAAGAAAAAAAGACGCTACTACCCCCAAAAACCCCCATTAAACAAATGAAATAAAACTATGATTTGCACTGTTCAAAACTGCTTCAATATGGATTTGTTCTATCATAATCAAATTAATCACAATTACTTCAAAAGGTTAGCCGGATCATAATGTTAGTATAATTATCCTAATATTTGGTAAATAATACTTAAAAAAACAAAATTATTTAGTAAAACGCTTTTTTTTATCTTTCTAAAATTTAAATTATGTGACAAGTGCAGAACTTTCAAGAACATTTTTGATTTTTAGATTATCAGATTATGAAAATAATTTGATAAATTCATAACAAATTGAATGTAATTGGAACTTTCAAGAATTATATGTAACTATCACGTTTTACCCTTACTCTGATGATGTATTGTAATGAAAATACACTAAATGTCATCGCTTTGTTAAAAATTAAAAGGACTGGTATTTCAACTATTTGTTTACGATGTGTTGGCAACTACAAATGACGCCAGTTACAGTAAAATGTCGTTGATTGGAAGCATTTTCTACATAGTGGCTGGATCCGACTTAGTAGCTTTAATAATGAAATATATATATTTTTAGACTCATTACTTTATTAGATGATGCATTTTGACAGTTTTTCAAGGATGCTCATTTGCGTTTTAGAAATAACACTAAAACGTTAATATAAAAATGATTGGCTGGTGGCATAAATAAAATGACTCATTCCGTTTCATTGGTTTATATTTATAATATATAATTCTACTCACTCTGGAACATAATTGTAAGAATAACTCGACCACTGTTCAATGGAATAATTTAATTTTTGTCTGGCCATGGAAGCGGCCATTTTCCATTTTTTACTTTTTTTATATTTTAGTTTTGCAAAACAACAGTTGACTGGTTTAGGTACATCTGCAATATTTCGTGCTGATAACGAAAGCGCCACAAAAATAACAATTTCAGTTTGTCTTGTGTTTTCTCGCTAGTCAAATGTTTCAAATTTTCGATTAGACAATGAAAATTCATTTTATATATAATATAGTCTCACGTAATATTTTTGTCTGCGTAGAAAACAAAATAATAAGAGATAATATTTCAATACAAACAAAGAGTGGCATGTAATCGGTATTTCGACATTTCGCTACTTGCATTGACATTCGTTACAATCACTGACAATGGCATTAAAAAACAAACTTGTCGGGGGACAAAAAGAAAGAAAGAAAGAATAAAAGGACACAAAACAAAAGCAAAAACAAATGAAATAAAATAAATCAGACTCAGGATTTCATTTAAGATTTCTCTCATGTATGAAATAACGTAATGCAAACACAACAAAAAATATTTATTTTCGTCGATCCCGATTTGCTTTTTATAGTTTACTTATGCTTAATAATTATTATCTGGAGTCTAGTAATAAATAAAACAAAATCGTAGAAGTAGAAATATACCAAATATTTTTCAGGATCTTCGTTATTCCTTGTATCTACAGTCCGATACAGTCAAGCTGTTAAATTGTTAATTTAATATATATACGTAAATCTGTGCATGAGCTGTGCGTGCGTGTGATCTACTGACATTTGTGAACTCTAGCTAAAGTAAATACAATTAAATTGGTTAATATTTAAACAGGCTTGGCTGTGGATCTTTTAAATCATAAATCCAGGATATTTCGTAACGAGTTAATACCATTATAAAAGCAACAACAAAAAAGGACCATGCCACCATTATTTCATTTTATACTTTTATGAATTTTCAATACAGTGTAATATGATCGACCATGACCATTACTACTACTGCTATTTTTATTATCATCATGATCATGATTATTATTATTATTATTATTATTATGTAATTAAATTGCTGATAACGAAAGCGCCACAAAGATAACAATTTCAGTTTGTCTTGTGTTTTCTCGCTAGTGAAATGTTTCAATTTAATTGTATCTATATTATAGCTGTTAATATAGATTTCAAAAATGGGAAATGTTTATGCAGTAACTAATATAATCTAATACTGTGAGGATTCAAACAAGCAACAATCTAAAAAGTTAATATTTAAGTTATTGAATTATAAATATTTAAAACTACCTTGTTGTTGTTTATGCTGCTGTTGAAGATTCGAAAGATGTTTTAGAAGATAAATATAAACAAGCATTTCAGAAAGGTGTGTTGCCCACACTTCTGTTTGATACAATAAACTAGTAAAATCAAAAAAAAATAATAATAAAACGGAATTTTGCTATTTGTTTATTTATTTGTTTGTTTATTTATTTGTTTATTTATTTATTTATTTTCTGACTTAACTGACTTGTTTATGTATTTGCTTATTATGTATTTTTTTACTTGTTTGTTTACTTGCTTCCTATCTTGTTATTTATTATTTTTATTTATTTATCTGAAACTAAGCCTGCTCCGCAGAGTGTTTCTTTACGCTGGAAACGCACGAATAAAGTCATGAAAAGTATCATTTGATTTCAGGAAGATGTATCATTTGATTTCAGGAAGATGTAACATTACCAGTGAAGGTTTAACTCAGATCTAAGATATTCGGTCATTCTACTGAAATTAAATGCGTGGACGTATTCTCATTGTGCTATCAGGAAGAAACGTCTCGCATGACTCACTTCTATAAAGTGCTTTTTTTTGTTGTTGTTGTTGTATCATCTTTACAATGGTCGCTTAAAAGGAGAACAGAAGCCCTTAGACAAAACCTCGGTTATTAAATGTTTGTATTACAAACATGGTGGTAAACACACATATGTTCTCACACACATGGATGTAGTCACAAACACACACACACACACACACACACACACACAAAAACTAGGACATGTCTACATTGAACCACAGTTGCAGCTTATCGAAGTAATCACCCCATCGAATAGCAACAGTAGATTTCTTCTTTTATGTTTGCTATAAAACTGAAAATTTGACACATATTAATAAATAGTATTATTCCAAGATACGAGGATTCAAACAAAGGGAAGTGTTAACTGAAACAGAATGATGTAATAACAGTGCAGAAATTCTTGGATGTTTTCTCAGAACAGGGTTCTTCAGCAGTTGGTTGTTTACCTTTTGATAAAATCCTAAACTATATGTACGTGAATATGTATATGTATATATATATATATGTGTGTGTGCGTGCGTATGTTTGTCCTTGTGTGTGTGTGTAAAACGTGAATATAAAAAGAGAATGGAAAAACATATACCACATGCAGACATATACATACATACACAAACATAGATCTAAAAATTAAAAAATAAAACAACTCACATTTATTATTATATATATATATATATATATATATATTTATTTATTATGAAGAACACAAAGTTATTAAAATGTATTTTTCTTTGTTTCATTCCTATTTCATTCTGTCGTAAACTTATAGAAATTTAAAGATAAAATGTCGTTCAATTGTTGTATTGTTGTTATTGCTACTATCTCTACTGGTACTGCTACTACGACTACTACTACTATTACTACTATTACCACTACTACTGATTTTACTATCGTATTACTATTCCTGAAGCAACAAATACAAAATTGCTGCCTATTTATAGTCCTATATATAAAAACAAGATTTTGGTTTTAAAGTAGAATTATAAGAATTCACCAAAAATGTACATTACATATCTGAGGAGCATGTAATCAGGTATTTCGATATTTCCCTATCTGCGTAGACATTTCTTACAAAAGAATTAAAAACGTTGGGAAGAAAAAAAAAAGAAAGAAAAAAAAGAAAGAAATTAAAAGAAAAAAGGACACAAAACAAAAGCAAAAACAAATAAATAAAATAAATCAGACTGAGGATTTTATTTAAAATTTCTCTCATGTATGAAATAGCAAAATATTTGTTAGGATCTTCGTTAGTCCGAGTACCTACAGTCAGTTTTTGGAACTGACTGTTAACAGGTTATGTTAATTAAATACAATTAAATTAGTTAATATATAAACAGGCTTGCCTGTAGATCTTTTAAAAATAAATCATAATTCCAGGTTATTTCGTTACGACTTAAGACTGTCATAAAAACAAGAACAAAAAAGAGCACGCAACCACTAAACGAACAACAATCCTCACAAAATCCAGCCGACAATAAGTAGTAAAACAACAACATAAACAGCATGCATCGAAAAAGAATATTTCATGTTAAATCGTTTACGAATTTTCAATACAATATAATGACCGTCGATGACCATTTGCACTACTGCTATTATTACTATTATTATTACTATTATTATTATTATTATTATTATTATTAAATCGTAATATTTCAGTTATGTAAATGTGTATATGTATGTATTAATAGCTGTTAATATATACTTAAAAAACTAATATAATCTAATAGTCAGTATTCAAACCACCCTGCTTTTTTTATTTATTATTTTTTTTTTCGTATATTGAAGAATTAAATAATTTCGATATTTTATCTTTTCTCTCAGACGTAGATACACGTCCTTATGTTAAATTTATTTATTTATTATTATTTTTCATTTTTTGTTGTTGTTGTTGTTGTTTTGGTTTTTTGCTGCTGTTGAAGATTCGAAAGATGTTTCAGAAGGTAAATATATACAAGCATTTCAGAAAGATATGTTGCCCATACTGTTATGTTTGATATAATAAGCTAGTAAAAAAGATCAAACGGAATTTTACTATTTATTTATTTGTTTACTTATTTATTTTCTGATTTAACTGACTTGTTTGTTTATTTGCTTATTATTTATTTGTTTACTTATTTGTTTACTTGCTTACTAACTTGTTCATTTATAATTTTATTTATTTATTTGTATCTAAGCCTGGTTCGCCGAGAATTCCTTTACGCTGGATAAGCACGTTCTACAAAAATGAAGTCATGAAATGTATCATTTGAGCCGAGGAAGATATAACATTACCAGAGACGATTTACTAACTCAGATATATGATATTCAGTCATTATGAT
The DNA here is from genome assembly GCA_012295275.1 of Chrysomallon squamiferum. Lineage (NCBI taxonomy): Eukaryota > Metazoa > Mollusca > Gastropoda > Neomphalida > Peltospiridae > Chrysomallon > Chrysomallon squamiferum. The sequence goes on from CM022671.1 coordinate 31,421,710, forward strand.
TTAACTTCCCACCGTGGACTTAATCTCATTGTGCTACCAGGAAGAAAAAAGCTCAACGACTCAGCTTTTTAAAGGACAAAAAAAAAAAAAAAAAAAAAAAAAAAAAAAGAAGATAAATGATAAAAGAAAGAAAAAAAGAGGGTCGCTTAAAAGAGTAAACAACAACAGAAAGCAATACAAAACACCAACAAACAAATCCTTCAATAAGGAGAATGCATGCCCTTAAACAAAACTTCAGGTATTAAATGTTTATATAAAACATATATATATATATACATGTATATATATTGTCACGGGGTCCAGGGGGTAAGAGGTGTTAGCTTTCAAGTAATAACGACCCTATTAAAATATGGCTCATTTCTTGTCTAGGGTTATTTTTTTTACACATGTATACTTATTATTTAGTGGTTCAGGATGTGGGAATTGACGCTAAATGAAATACTGTAATTCTTAATTCTTTTAATTTTCCCTAACAGCTTATTGTTAGAAATAAATATATAACTCAAACGCTCTATGGAGCATATACAGGTTACATCAAACTGATCAACACATCTCGTTGTAATCTCCTCGGCTCTTTTGTCTTTTACTTAAATAAACACGACGCGGACTTCAGTGAAGTCAGCAGAGCGCAGCTTAGACAAATTATTTTTGTCTCTCGCTAATGATCGTTAATTGTTAGGCTCTTTCAGTAGAAATATAATTAATACATATTGTTAGGACTATTTGTAGAAATGAATGGTTGACATATTTACTTACTTTAAGGATATATATAGGTTAATTACAAGATGTTAAACTATTTTATGTAAGCCATTTAGGTAAATATTAAATAAGTAACGACATTTTCAAAAACTGTACCTTGAAAGTAGAACAATATAAAATATACTAAGTAAAAAAATAGCTACAAGTAGGCATAACCTAAATTGCGATCAGTGGCTTAGGAAATAAGTTAGGACCATTTTGTTACGTTAAAGAAACACAGTACATCTAAATATCACTGAAAAAACTTTCCACAGCTTGATCGAAGCCCTATCAGGGTTAGGGACCCTCCTACGTGAGGTAAAAACACGTTTTGCCGTCATAACATATATATACGTGAATATAAAATAGAGAACGGATATACACATACCACACGCAGACATATACATACATACACAAACACACATACGTACACATATAATAATGAAACAGTAAAACAACTCACACTTATTATTATATATTTTTATTATGAAGAACAAAGTTATTAAAATGTATTTTTTTTCTTTCTCATTCCGTTTTCGTTCTGTTGTAAATTACAGAATTGTTTTTTTTATTTTAAAGATAAAATATTGTTCAACTGTTGTATTGTTGTTGTTGCTACTACTACTACCACAACTAGTACTATTTTTACTATCATATTACTATTCCTGAACCAACAAGTACAAAACTGCTGACTATTTGTAATCTTACATATAACCCATAGGATTTAAGTTTTAAACCAGAATCATAACAATTAACCAAAAATGTACATTATATACTATAATAATAATAATAATAATAATAAATAAATAAATAAAACTTAAAATAAAATAACATAGAATAAAATACTCCAAAACATATACAAATATTGAATAGGTCACTTCATTCCTCCGAACTTAACTGGGACACTACATAATGAGTTATTTTTTATTTATTTTTTTCATTTTTTTTTTGTTGTAAATCTTTATTAGGCCGCTGTTATTTACTGTTAGTAAAAAATATATATCATCGAAAAATCAACATAAAGCTTATATCGTTAAAAATTATTATTATAATATTAATGCTCATATTGTATTAAAAAAAAAAGGTAAAAAAAAAAAGCGCGTGTTAGAATTTTTCAAAGCTATTACAATCGTCCGTTTAACTCACATATGAATTCCAATCCAACAGAATGCTCAGTTACCATGGACCAGGCGATTCTGATTTGACTTTTTTAAAAGCTGCCTTTCTGATGAAATCAAACTGGTTTTACTTGATTTAACATTAGCAGATTGTTCTAAAGAAAATTATATATTTAGTATTATTAATACACACTTTATAAAATAATGATTTAAAAAAATTGTAATCAATTTGTTATACTGATCCCTATTGTCACCGATCGCTATTGGAAACTATTCAGTATCTTGTCTGTTATTATTTAGTCATAACATCAAACGTACGACAGATCAGACTTTTCAGATACAAATGGAGAAGTCATTTCAGTCGATTCGGAATTGCTTCTCCGTCTCACTGGAACAGATGTACTCTTTCTGGGCAGAGTGTGCGATTCTGGGTCGGAAGAAATTTCTGCGTGTTTTACATCAGTGTTTTGTCCAGTCACTGCAGAGTTAGTCACCGAACATGGCGACATTGGTGTCAAACCCTGAGCATTAATTTCTGGCTCATAGACAGGGTGTATGTAATTTCCAATGTCATCGCCAGGGTTTGTGCAATTTCCAGCATTATCACCTGAAGAAAATTCTTGACAATCCTCTGGAACCGCGTTCAAACGCTGGCGCATCTCTAACTGAAACCGGTCTTCCGCTAACACGCCAGTACCAAGTGAAACTGTTGCTGGTAAAGATGGAATATTCCCCATGTCTTCCTGTAGAGTATTTGCTTGTTGTATATTAGCGTGGACACTGCTGCTGGAAGTGTGAGTTGTAGATCCACTGGTGGCGCTGCTGCTAGTAGTTTTCGATTCTTGAGAAGACGTGCAACATGGTACAGGATTGGAACAAATGACGCTGAGATCAAAGGCCGCTCTAGAACGCGGACGAGTTGATGGATTCAGTTCCGTATAAGTATTTTCTGGCGACAGGTAACTGTTATTTTTATAATCTATAATAAAATAAAATAAATCCAGTTAATATATCCTGAATTCAATAACACGCTAATATCAAACACTAATACATCATAATTCAATAATACACCAATATCAGACATTAGTACGACACACGCATAGACACCCAAACACACATTAGCTTTCATATAAACAAAATTCCATCACCGATTAATTCAACACAATCACATGGACTTACCTTGTTTTCGGCGACTTAATTTCCTCCTGATGAAAAAGAAGGCTACGATGGCCAGAAACACAAGTGCGATAAAACAGAACACTGCTAACACTATCACCACAGGCTCAAGTTCTTCCGAACTTTTACCTCCTTGTGTTATAGAAGTTGAATTATCTTTTGACTGGCGATCAGAACATACGCGACACTGCGGAAAGTATTCACAGGATGAATGGAGGTGATACCCAGTTCTTCCAAGAACGTCGTAAAATTTAATACTTTCATTTTGTAAACGAAGTCCATTTTCTTCACTGAAGCTTCCAACCTATGAAAGTGACAGAACTGTTTAAGATTACAGTAAATATAATTACAGACACTTTCATGAAAATATAACTGAGTATTATCATTTTAATATTATTTGATTTCTTTTAAAATGATTGTGCATGCATATGAACAAAACAGTTAAGTAATGAAAACGACACTGAATAATAATAAAAAAATAAAAAATAAATGAAACGTGAATTTTTTCAGTGAATAATTATTTTTTTATTAACTGCCAGAAACTGACGAATTTCGAAAAAGTTTTACTTAATTATATTAGCACAATAGATCTTTTATGTGTAGCAGTAAACGACAAGTATTTAATTTTTTAATAATTATAAGATAAATGGAGTTTCTTTTATAAACATATTCGTATAAAAACAACTGTCACTACAGTACTGATTAGTACTAGAATTGATGCCAGAAGGATACTTTACCGCTACGTAAGCATATGAACCGTCATTTTCATTTCGCTGAATGTTGTTGATAACGAATCCAACGTTGCCGTTTCCTCCGTCAGTGAAGAGTCTGGCTCCATCTTTAAGATTCACATTTTTTATATTTTCGAACATAAATTCGGTAGTGAGATTTTTGCACGGCCAAGTCGCACTGGAACAAGAAAGATAATTTTTAGCGTTTCTGAAACCATATCCTACTCCATAAACGGTTTCGGTAACTCGAACAGACAAATCTTCAGCTAAGATTTTGTCGATGTCTTTTAAATCAAGCGTAAGATTCAAAAAACACTGTTTATTAAAAGTGTTGTCGAAACCCTGTGGAAGATTGCATTCAAAGTTATCTTGCCAGAAGTGTCCTAGCCAGGGATTTTCGGACATGTTGGCAGTGCTCCAAGTTAGCATATCATCGTACAGTTCCTTGTTGGGTTTCTTAATGACATCAACAACCAAAGTGAAAGATCCACGAACCACCGTACCACGTTTGCCCTTGAGGACATCCGAATTTGTACCCCAAGCCTCACTTCCTATAAATATTAACGGTTCTTTACGATCCTCCATCGTATCCAGAAGACCAGACAGTACGGATGCTATCCCAAAATACACAACAACTTTTGCTCCAGACTTTGTGATATTTCTGATAACCTGAACACGTTTGTTCCAGTCAGCATCCGTACATATTTCTTGAAAAACACCAATACAAATGCCTCGTTGTTCTGCCAAAATTTTGAACTGTTCAGTATGTTTTCGTCCGTTTTCATTATTTATATTTAAAGTGGCTACATAACTAACTCCCAATTCTTTAACTAACTCGACCATTGCTTTCATCTGTACATTATCACTGGGAACAGTACGCAGAAAGAGAGGATACGTCACTTTATCATCGAGAACTACAGAAGTTGCGCCATACGATATTAAAGGAATACCTTTGTTTTGTAACGTCTGCACTGCACTGAGGGTGACGATGCTGGACTGGGCACCCACGGCTGCAGCAATTCTGTTCACATCTATCTCCTCTTTAGTGCGAGGATCTTTCAAAGGAACCTTTCCGCTGAGAATGGAATTAAGGAGAAAGCTGGCTCTCAGAGGATTGTAGCAGTCGTCGAGGGCTATGACCCCGAAATTGATTCCAGTTTCATCTTTCAAGACATGTACGGCGCTGAGAAAAGCTAACAGAGCGTGCAGTCCCCGCTGACTGTATGTCTCGCTACACAGGAAATTTTGACTGATGTGAGGTGTGTGAAGAGAAAACAGACCAAGCAAGAGAATGTCGCCAGGGATGTAGGCAAACGGAACTTCTGGAGTTTTTCGACATTCTTTGCAGACCTTTTTACAAGCCGAAGTAGGCAAGGTTCCAGTCGTTCTCAATTGTGTCATTAGAGTCTTGTTGAGACTCAGTTTATCACCAGTGTAATTTCCAATCTGTGAATACATAGATAAATAGTAGTAGTAATTGTAGTAATAGTAGTATATATAGAGTAATAATAGTAGTAGTTATATTAGTAACAGTAGTAGTAATTGTAGTAGTGGTACTAGTAGTAATACTAATAGTAGCAGAAAGTGTTCCAGTAGTTACTCAAATTAAATTTATTTCTCACAAAAAACACCCCAAAAAACAAAACAAAAACAAAAAAACTTCCCTATCCCTAAATCAAACGAATAAAAAAATAAAAACATACATATAAAATATGTCAGTTGTTTCTTCCAAAATATATTTACCAGATGAAAATGTCCACCCGAAGCTTGGTAAACAATGTAGAGAGGACAGTTGATTGCAAGCAGATCACCAGTGCTAGTCACGTTCAATATTCTGTTATTGTTGAAGAACAATTCGGGAACCATTTCTCTGCTAAGATCTGCATATTCAAAGCGTTCTGGTCTTTTATCAGGATATATTCCTTCATCTATTTTTTTGAAAAATTCTGGACACGAGACATTCTGCGCACCACACGTATCCCTGAACACAGTTTTAGCAATGTTTGCTAGCACGTAAGTGGCATCAAACGCGGACGTCACATAATCGTACATTGAGAACTTTGTCTCTACATTCAGGCTGGCTGCACAGGCCGGCAGATTTACGTTCGTAGTTCCTGCGGGAGAGCATTTGAAAATTCGTTCAATGTATTCAGTGATCCACGAACCCCACTTCTGTTTCACAGCAACGTCCCCAGCGTGGTTGAGAACGTCAACTATGTTGTCCCGGACATCGCTTAACAATGCTCCAGGCGGTGATATAACAATAACCATGTTTTCATAAGGTTGTAATTCCAAGGCTAGCTCAGGATCCCTGCCAACGCCGTCTGTCATGATCCAGTGGATATTGTGGACTTTATCTTTTTCCGGACCCCACGTTGCCGATTTTTCTGTGATAGTTCGATACAAAAGAGTCGCCTCTTTACTGAAACCGTAGTAAACACCCCCAACATTTTCATCTAATGTTGTTTCCAGGTCAATGAAGAGAGTTCTAATAAAAATTTCCAAACTTTTCCGAAGGTCTTTATCGTTCCTCCTGACCACGTAAGTCTTGAATATGCAGATACCTGAGTCTTCGGCGAGTTGTCGGAAAAATTCAAAACCTTCGGTGCCATATTTGTCATCAGTGTGCACGCCAACGATATAGCTCCATTTGAGACTCTTAACAATGTCCAGAATTACCTGATAACAGGAGAAAAAAACCCCAAAATATAACTGAATGTCATTGTTACTAAAGAGTATGGCGGGTACATTTCTCTTTACACACACTACACATCCACCCATACTAGTACACATTATACACATACAAACAACACAGGCAGACACAAACCACACATACATGTACATATACACACATTCAAACACAATTACAAACAGACACATACGCAGGCAGAACATGCATCCTTAAACAAAACCGAATTAGTGGGAATGAAGAAATTAAATACTGAGTAAATCAGTTCAAGAATCTTGGAAATAAATAAATAAATAAATAAATAAATAAATAAATAATAGTTTCTATAAGCTTATGTTTGACATGCAGCAGATTTGTTATCCTCTATGAAACCATATTACACATAAACATAAGCTCACCAATGAACATATACATACACACATGTACATATATACCCATACCTTGCTCTGCAAGGCATCAGTCGGAATTGTACTGATGTAGTTTGGATACAGAGTTTTGTTGGTCAGTTCTCGCGTCGTGGCAGATACGCCTATCATCGGAAGATGACTGGTACTCAACATGTCCGCCACAGCAGCCGTCGTCTGGCTGACAGTCGTTCCGATTATTCCTGAAAAGCAGACGAACATCGGAAGAATAAAAATTAACGTTTTATTAATAAAGTTATCCAGTATTAGTCACATGATTTTTTTTTTTTTGGTTTGTTTTTACTAAAGACGAAATCAAAAAAAAAGATAAATCTTATCAGTCAGTAGCGAAGATGATTTTTCTCGTTTATTTAATTATTTTATTTTATTTTCACAGATTTACATAAATGTTATTATGGTCATGGAACCACACACACACAAAACAGACACACATACACATATACATAAAGAGAAAGAAAGAAGGACAGAGAGAGATAAACGGATAGAGATGCAGAGACAGTATATATATATATATATGTTTTCAGTTTATAGAATGTTAGTCGAGGGTCGTCATACATTTATTGAATCAAAACAGCATTCCTGATAAGAACACTGTGACAGTCTTAAACAATATTTGAACGAACAAAGAAAACATATTTAAAAAGTAATTTATTTTTATGGGTGACCGATTCTAGTGATATACATTTACAAGGTGCTGTTTGTCAAAAGATTTTTCCTCATGAATATCTTGTACGAAGATTACTTAGAAGTCTGTAGACGATTTCATCATATCTTTAAACATACAATTTAATTATTTCACTCTCTACTTACCAGCAATTGGCGTTTGCAGAGTTTGATTGCAGCTGCCATCCCAGATTCTGAAAAGGTTTTGCAGGGCAGTACTTTTCAAACCACAGTCATCAAATATCTTGTATCCTGTCATAAAATTATAGTATGAAAATTTGTGTGTCTAGATATGTTTGTATGCATATGTGTATGCGATACTTATGTTAATATATTTGTTTGCTTGAATGTGTAAATTTGTATTTTTTCCAACAAAAGAAAACAAACTAACAAGAAAAAAAACTGACAACTCACCAATCTGAATTCCAGGTATAAACGACTTATTGGGATTGCCGTTTCCATTCAGCTTGTTTATTGCCCAGTCTATGGAAATAGCGTTCTGAATCTCGGTACTCGAGATCGAACCGCATAAACCACCGTCCGGCTCATGTATTTCCAGAATGTAAATAAAGTAGATGTCACCTGCAACAGATTTTGGTTCCGATTCACAGAACAAGAGAGAACCTTTGGTATTTACAAACAAACACAATGAAATACTCAGTAAAATACTGATATACTCCATGGCCATTGTCAGATCACTGAAATTTATGATGATTTTTTTTTTCTTTTAGCATCAGTTGGTTGTTGTTGTTTTTTTCTGAAGTAATTACTGAATTATGATGTTAGGCTAAACTTTTACAACAATTTGAAAAAAGAACGCGTAAAATAGTAATGTAAAAACATCAAGTGGACAAAAACAAAATTCCACGCGGAGAAAAAAAATACCCCAAGAAGATAACCAGTCACAATAACATTTTTTTGGATTGTTTTTGTCTTATATTCATTTCAATCCCTCCGTTGTCCGAATTTTAACCACGTAATCCGTGTAGTAGAAATATTCACGTAAATCTAACATCGTTCTTTTAAATGTCATGCCTGCGTAAGTAAAACAGCCTGTTCACGAAGCTATTATTTGATCTATAAACTTGTAACCCAAATCCAAGGGTACACACGTAAAGTAAGGTATGCTATCTAGGTAGGTAACGTGAGAATTCCGGGGCAGTGAACCATTGCGTTTTTGAGGGCTTCCATTATGTATCAGAAAAAAAGAAGATTAGCCGAGTACTTCAATAGAAACATGAGTGGGAAAGAGTGATTTCTGTTTTCTAAATTGAACATTTAACTGCTTTATAATTAAAGAGATGCTCAAAATAAATAAATAAATAAATAAATAAATAATTTAAAATAAGATAAAACAATCTCTGTAGAACGCATGTTACTTTAAAGTATAAAAGTAAACCTTTGCAGAAAATAATTATCATCATGATCATCATTATTATTATTAAAAGACGTTTTATTTATTTATTTATTTATTGTATTATTATTTTATTATTATTATTATTTTATCAAAATAAGTATCTAAATAAATGAATTACATATCTGGAAAAAATATCGAAAATAAATAAAGTGTAAACAAATAACAAACGAACGAACGAATACATAAATAAATAAACAAATAACAAAAAAGTAAATGTTAATAATAGTTAATAAATTAATAACCAGCTTATTGAATGTATGAACAGATGAACAGAGGTGCGTGATGTGGCAGACGTCAACTGCACGGATGAATGAACAGATATAATCTTTAACCTTAAAACGGCGGCTGGCAAAAGAGATTATGCGACAGAGACTTTTAAAAATGAATGTAATAGAATAAACTACAAAATAAGGAAAGAAGTATCAGGTGTTTGAATTTGTCAGTGCTATAGCTTACTTATTCGTTTAAATATATATTCTTTTCAGTTAAATATTTTTGTTGTTGCTAATTATATGAATTATGGTCATTTTTCATCATGGATTTTTTTTTTTTTTCTACACTGTACAACAACAATAACAACAACAACAACACAAAAAGACAACCAACAAACCTGCCCCAAACAAATAAACAAACTAACAAAATGAGAAAGAAAACAAACAAACAAAACTTTTATTTCTGTTTATGGATGTGTTAGTAGATAAGGGTATATATTATCTAATATGTACACATAAACAAATCTGTACTGTACGTTAGGACGTATGGATCTTTCTGAAAACGGATAGCCGGTTGTACCACTGAGTTCAAAATATGGAATCAGAATAATTGGGTCTAAAAAAAAAAAAAAAAAAAAAAAAAAAAAAAAATATATATATATATAGTGCTTTTTAAAAATTGTTTTCATAAATCTCACTGTATTTTCAGTGTCATGGTCCTTTTCGTTTAGTTTTATCATCATCATCATCGTTAGAAATAATCGGAATGGTATTACTAATTCATATATTATTGTTGTGTGAAGGCATAGTCATAGCAGCAGTAAATGCAACAGTAATGATAGTAATACTTTAAACATACGTGTACATATACAAATGGTAAGTCTGGAGATAGCGTTATCAGTTTTCATAATATTAATAATAATTCATCATGATGGGGGATGTAAAACAAACATCCTGATTATTTTTCTTCCTCTTTTCCTACATTTTTGCTCAACTGCAGTTCACTTTCATTCTCCATCGTATCTTTTTTTTTTTTTTTTTTTTTTTTTTCTTTTTTCTTTACTGTATAGCACAATACTCGGAAATATAATCGGAATGATATTACTAATTCATATTATTGTTATTGAAACAGAAAATGCAAATGTGATGATAATACACTTTAATATAATATTACTGATGATAATAGTGATGAAAAAAATGGTAAGCCTGGAGATAGCGTTATCAGTTTCATAGTATTAGCAATAATTCAATATGAAGGGGAATGTAAAAGAAACATCTTTATTCTTCTTTTTTTCCCCTTTTTACCAACATTTACGCTCCCCAGGAGTCCACCGTGACCTTGTTTTTTTGTGGGTTTTTTGTCTCGTTATTACGAAATACTTTGTCCGGGTTTTGTCGAGATAAAAAATACGCATGCTTATCAGAGCGTTGACTGTATCAATGTATGTTTTAGACAGTTAATGTTCAAAGTGTACAAGGAAAATAGTATTATATGCTGCATAGTTACATATATTTAAACGTCTGTTTCGTTTGTTACAGGCTATTAACTCAAAAAATAATAAATTGCATAAAATAAGGATTTTGTAGCACTGTATAATTGTTTATTTTTTCTCGTTTTTATTTGTTTGTTTGTGTATTATTATTATTATTGTTGTTGGTGTTGTTGTAGATGTTTATTTATTTATTTATTCATTTGACTACCTAACTGTCTCTCTATTAGATTGTAAAAAACAAGATTATTCCAGTCAGCAAAACGTGATATATAAATTTTTATTTAAACACGTCTTTGTAGATACAGGCACTTCAGTATAAATGGATGCATATATGTTGTCTATGTGTGTGTGTATGTGTGTGTTAGTATAATTTTAAGACGTTCATATTATGAACAGTTATGTAACAGATTAAGGACGAATTTCATATTAAAAACCAAACACAAAACAAAGGTCAAAGATCACAAAATATACACTCTCTGTTGAATTCGAACATGCTGTAAATTTCCATAATACGAAAATTTGTCCGGCGATTTTCGGGTTTTCTAGACCGTTTGTAAAACTTACTGAACAACTCAGTTTGGTGACGGTATGACTCTTTATCGTACTGAATTCATATTAAAATTAATATGATTATATTATCTTGGTTAATTAATCTAATTAACAATACGGTAAAAATGTGTTGGATTTCACGGATCATGCATGCAGCCATTATTTTTCTCGCGCTATAAGAATAATAAAATTAAGCGTTTATATTTTTATTTTATTTTATATTTTTTTCATTTTTAAAATAAAAAAACAACAAAAGAACCAGTCATTATGAATTAAAACACCAGATAAACATTATTTTATCTCACTATCAATGTTCATATTTCCTCTGAGTATTAATTTTAATCCGTTATATAGTATCTGATACGACTTCATAATCGTTACTGAAATGATTTACAAAATAGATTTAACGAGTGTGTACGAACAACTATTTTTTCTTTTCTTCTCCAGCTAATGTTGTTTGGCAGGTATTCCAGACGTTGGTAGTTTTGCATAACGTGACTAAATGTCAAACCGAGGCTATTTATAGCGCAAGTAAAACAATGGCTGCGCCTGTAACTCGTGAAATCCGAGACATTTGTACCCTATTGTTAATTAGATTAACCAAGATTATAGCAGAACGAAACTTTGAGTTTTTCAAACCTGCCCAAAAAGGATTTTCAGTAGTATCCAGGGGAGTAAGCTACAACAAAACAAAAACAATATCTGATCCTAAAAAACATCGCATTCAAACATATTAAAAATAAAATGGAAATTATTTTTTTAAAATTATTTTTACTGTTTTGATGAACAAATAAACCAGTATATAAAATTAATTCTAACTTGTTCGTTATAATCACTTATTTTTTGTTTTTTTTGTTTATGTGGCTCTATACAAAACACAAAATTAATATATAATTTTGTAGATTTATAAATCTATTTCTTATTTTTTAATATGGTTTCTCTAATCTCTAAAATGTATGGATTATAAATGATTAAACAAACTCTAAAAATTTACCTTCAACAGTTTTCCTCTTCTGAATCTTTTGATGCCAATAACTGAAACTGAAACAGACCCAAAACATTAATTAAAAATCAACAACAACAAAAAACAATATTAAATAAACAAAACAAAATAAATAAATTATAAAATGTGCACAAATGACAGTATAAAAATAATTTTCAACATAAAATATTAAATGATTTTTGAGAACAGTAAGAAGAAAATTTAATAATTATTGACAGACCAGCTAATATGTATCAAAGTTTTAAGGATGAAATTATGAACATGAAGTTATGAAAGAACGCTATCAATTTACATACACGTATCAAATGAGAACATAATGCTTCAATTATAATAAAAACGTGATAAAATATTGGATTATTTTTATAGTCTCAGTATTTCACTGAAAAATTCATTGTATGATGTATGATACATACACCATCAGTTACAGCAGAAATATTGTTCAGTAACAGACATACATATTTAACCTATACAGATTTCTCAGTTTAATCTGTGTTTATTATGAAAGAATTTGTGAGTTATCTTTGAAATATGACTGTTTTAAAATCACCTCTTTCGTTTCCTCGGAGTCGCTGTGGTCTACCATTTGTGCGAGATGTGTCTGTAAATAAACCATGGCTGCCTTCGAGTCAGTAGCAGCAACTTCACGAAACTTGTACTTTCTTATTAGATAGCGACATCTTCTTAGCAAGTGTTCTGGTGATGGTCGACATAACTGTTAGAGAAACAAAACAATTATTGTAAAATATCACAAGTGTAATAGATAAAGATTTGTTAATATAAACATTTCACGTAATAAAAACACACACACACACAAATTTAAATATATAAACATACATGTACAAATATACATACAAGAATATGAATACTGATAGAGACAGACAGAAAAATATGTTTTACGATTATCCTTTAATAATGAAAAAATAATATTATTCCGTAAATTTATTAACTGAGATAACTTTAAATAAAATTACATGTTTTGAGAAATATATATATATAAATCTGTGTACAAGAAAATATATACTTTTATTTGTTTTTACCCTACCTCTAATGACCAAAAATCATCCAGCCTCATTTTAGGCAAGTTGTCTTTTCCTGGATTACCACCAAACAAGTAATGTATCTGTAATATAAATATTCATAAATAACAAATGCTGAAAAAATATCTACAATAAGTTTGAAAAAAAAACAGTGTGTCATTTGATCTCCTCATTAGAACACATTATTTAATTTTCTGTTAATCTTCAACTCTGATGTGCTGAAACACGATTCACTTTTCCATCAGCAGTAAAGGGAAACTTATATATAACTTTTGGAATCACTTGACTTGATAGTAAACTAAGGTTTGATCTTGCTGCAATTACTGAAATACTGTCTGCTATTTTCTTTCTGTTACAATCAAATCTTAACTTAATATTTCAGTAATAATTTAGCATAGGATTTGCAATAATAAACAAAATAAAACAAAAGTTTTGAAGTTTAAATATTTAAATGCTCACCACTTATTCTTGCCAATGTCATATACCCAGAAGGAATTTTTAACATTGTCTCTCTTCTCCTTGTCTCTACTCAGACCCTGAAACAAGGAAACCAGTCAATAAGAAATTTCAAAAACAAAGGAATGTTTAATTCTTTACAGTCTATGAATCAATAAAAAAAAAAAAAAAAAAAAAAAATAATAATATAATAATGATTATAATGATAATAATAATAATAATAATAATAATAATAATAATAATAATAATAATAATAATAATAATAATAGTAATAAAAATATTAATATTAATAATAACTACACAAGAAAAAGGTTTTATAAAATGCAAAGAACATAATGAAATCTAAAATTAACTATCAAGCAGCTCTTACAATGCTGGCTATAGTTGCTGCAAACGTAACTGTAGAACTAATTTGTGAAATATAATATTAAAAACATTCACACCCTTAACATGTCAGCTAATATGAAATACAAACGTAACTGTAATCTGCTGAATTTTTTAGAACATTACAGTATCAACTGAGAAAAACAAAACAGACAAAATAAATTTCATGAGAATCTAGTTATTAAAAAAAACAAAAACAATTCTACTCTTACTTTTCTTTATATATTATTTTTTTCAAAATACACATATATTACTCTCAGTCTTAACCAAACACTGACTAACTCTCATTACTCACAGGATGAAATAAGTTCCAGTTAACTCTTATTACTCACAGGATGAAACAACATAGAATGTCCAATCCTTGACCTCAGCTCACTGCTATCATCAAGTAGTTTCTGCCATGTATTTGTTGGAACGTGATATGCATAAAGTCCACTAAAAATGGGGTCATGACCCCTCTCATTTTCACTAGTACTGAAATAATAATACAGTTTGTAAAAATCTTACAGTTATATTCACTTTGATTGATATTAAGCAAAATGTTATTAAATACAAGCTATATGTAAAAATTTGCATTACTATATGTACATCTTCCATTTCTGTATTTACTATTAAGTCTTGATATATTTATGACTTAACACAAATAAGAATTGCCTTAATTATCAATATATCAACATATATCTGTGTTTGTTTTTCTGTACCTGCTTACATATGAACAAATAACATTATTAGAGCAATAAACATTTAAAGATTTTGCATAATATTAATAAAAATATTAATTCTTGTAATTCATTTTGAAATTTAAAAATTGTAGTTGTGAAAATTAATCAATATTTAAAATCTCAAAATGTATCTGAAATATGAAATGCAATGTCAATGGCAAAACTGATCTATTTCTGAAGGAAAATAATTTACATGGTCTGGTTTAAATTTATACCTGGTCAGTACATGTCCACCAAACACATAGATTGTCTGCTGTTCTATGTCCATGACCATCTGATGGTCAAATATTAGCCTTGGTCCTCCCATTGCACCCGCATCATCCGTGATTAGAGTCCATTTGCCAGATCCAATATCATACATGTAAAAATCACACTGAAATTATATACATTTGTTAGGATTAAAACGAGAAAGAGTATATATTATAGTAATAATAATAAATAAATAAATAGGGAAATAATAACAATGATAATAATGAAAAAATTAAAATTAAATAAATAAAATAAAATAAAATAAATAGGGAAATAATAATAAAAATTAAATTAATGAAATAATAAATAAAAAAATAAATGAAAAAGATTGAAAAGAAAATCAGAAAAGTTAATCCCAATAAGAAAATGACAAATATGCTAAACAAATCTCTCAACAACCATAAATGCACAAATTAATAGTCTTTTAACTACCTAGACCTACCCAATTAAACCTTAAAAATATTTTCTTCTTTCACCTAGTTTGACCAGTAATACTTGAAAACAAGTAATTCAACTAATCACGTGGTAATTCAGGTTTTGCTTCTAAACTCTGCAAAATAATTATCTCTGATGCTAGTGTTGTTTTACAAATATGTCTTACTAATAATTAGCATCACCTTCAAGTTTTCTGGAGTTCGCATGGACGAGTCCAGATATCTTCCCAGAGTAAATATTTGTTTTCTGTCATAGTCTAAACACATTTTATGACAAGATCTAGCACTTGGACCTCCCTGCAAATCAGAAAAAAGAACTTTGGATTAAAAATAGTTTTTTATTTTTTTTATATTGATAATAATAAGAAAGAATTAAGGTATAATTGCCTTAAAATAGATAATAAAAGATATGAAATAAATAAAATTAAAATAAACAAACAAACAAATAAATAAATAAATAAAATTATAAGAACAGAAATAATTAAAAACACCCAAAATAAATAATAAGAAATATTTGAGCACACTTCGAAATTAAATTAGATAAAAAAGGAAGAGAGTACCTATAAACACATGCAAATAATATAATAATAATAATAATAATAATAATAATAATAATAATAATAATATATGAAAACAAATAATAAAACAAGATAGTAAAATTAAAAATAAATTAAAAACAGAAAAATAATAAATATTAAATAAATGTGATGAATTATGCACACTCTTACATAAACATGGAATATAATGGATGTCTTAAAATATTAAGCACCTCTTCCTCAGCAGATTTTAAAATACACATCCATTGCTTTGAAGGAATGTGGTAGGCCATGTTTTGTACATGCACATATATTCAGATGATGCATATATATATCTTGTAAGCTGCATGTCTTCAAACCTTTACAACCTGGTTATATTTACATAAATACCATTGACATTGTCCGATTGTCCTAAAATTTCGGATTCGGTGCTGTGGGATCCCAGTCAACAAGTATACCAAGTTTGAAAATCTAAGACAGTCAGGTTTAAAATGGATTTTTGGGGGTGATTTGACACAGAATGACCCTTACATTGTTGAAACAGAAGTAGCTGAAGAAAACTAATTTACAACAGTCAAATTGTGTTAGTATTGGATTTGCTTAATGAATACTTTAATTTTCCTGAATATTAAGTAAAAAAAGTCTTCATTTGAATTTCTAAACGTGTAACAAATCATATAACTGTGTAACAATGTCCCTTTAACAGTTCTTGTAAAATAAATAAATAAATATATGTATATATATATATATATATATAGGTGTACAAACCTATTTTTATATATCTGCAGGGAAATGGATTACCATCAATCTCATTCCTTAGAGCAAATGTTTCAGGAATATGATCATTTTTCAGACCACTGAAAATAGTTATTTTTTCAAAAATGTTATTGTTTAATTTGTGAATGAAAGCACATATTGTATTTGATAATAAAGAAAGAAATAATTCACTCAGTTATGACTCTTTTATTAATAAAAATAAAAATTCAGATACATAATTGTGAAAACTTGTTTATGAATGTAATTAATAAAAAGATCTTAAGACTCAGTTGACAGCATTACTATGTGTGGGTAGAAATGCATAAACTGTTTTTCAAACACAAGTTATTAATAACACTTTTTAACAGCACCAACATGCAATGAAGACATTAGCCTTAGGCATACATACTTCACGTATTTTGTGCTATACTAGCTTATGAAAACAAAATTCAAATAGTTAATTCAAAGAAACTTAATGTTAATACCACTGCCAATAACAAATAATTTAAGGACAAAGAAAAAACAAACAATTCAGTAGAAAAAAAAAAAAAAAAAAAAAAAGATCATTTATTATTATTAAGTTGTTTTAACTTTTATTCATTAAAAATTTGGAAAGAGGAAGACAGAGGGGAAAAAGGCTCAGAAACAGTGTTGTGTTTTGTTTTAGGATTAAAAAAGTAGTATAACTGTAATAAATAATAAAATATTAAATAACATTAGATTGAATATTAATTTTAAAACGACGATTTATTAAATATATTTTTCCCTACCTGTCCAGAAGTCCAATAAGAGGATTCTCAGTCAGTCCACATATACTTTAAACTTTTGCAAGTTACACACTTGAGGTTTTTTTCTTCTCATATTTACCAAACAAAACCGTATCCACTATCATATGGCAGCTCTATCGAGTTTGAGCAGCAAATACTGAAATACAAAATAAAATAAATATTATAAACAAAACATTTGTATAGAGACTAGACATTAATTTTGAAAATCAGAATGAAATGTGTTAATTTACAAAGGCAGCAAAAGTGCTGGTAACCAAGAGAGAAATAAATAATGATTAAAAAAAGGAGAGAGAGAGAGAGAGAGAGAGAGAGAGAGAGAGAGAGAGAGAGAGAGAGAGAGAGAGAGAGAGAGAGAGAGAGAGAGAGAGATGTGTGATACAGAGAGAAATTTTAGATGTGCACATATTTTTCAAACTTCCTAAAATACAGATTAACTGAAGCTATTGTAAAAATGAGAAAAATGAACAATTAACCTTAGGTGGGTTGTTTGAATCTGAGAACCATGTGGATGACTGTTCTTCTGGTTTGTCATGGCACACATTTTTTACTTCTTCATATATTTCACTTTTGCAAAACAACAGTTGACTGGTTTAGTTACATCTGCAATATTTCGTGGTGATAACGAAAGCGCCACAAAGATAAAAATTTTAGTTTGTCTTGTGGTTTCTCCCTAGACAAATATTTCAAATTTACGATTAAACAGCGAAAATCCATTTTATATATTAATATAGTCTCACGTAATATTTTTATCTGCGTAGAAAACAAAGAAAGGCATGTAACTGGGTATTTTGACATTATGCTATTTGCGTAGACATTCCTTATAAAGGAATTGAAAACGAAACAAACTTCTCGTTGCGTGGGGGAGAAAGAAATAAAAGAAAAAAGACACGAAACAAAAGCAAAATGAATAAATGAAATAAAATAAATCAGACTTAGGATTTTATTTAAGATTTCTCTCATGTATGAAATAGGGTAACAAACACAACAAGGACTATCTGTTTTCGAGCATCTTATAGTATTATTATCTGGAGTCTAGTAATAAATAAAGCAAAATCGTAGAAGTAGAAATATACAAAATATTTTTTTGGGATCTTCGTTAGTCCGAGTATCTACAGTCAGATTTTCGGAGTATATATATATATATACAATTCACATATAACAATTTAACAGCCTGTCTGAAAATCTGACTGTAGATACCCGGACTATATATATATATATATATATATATATATATATATATATATATATATATATATATAACTGATCTAAGCTTACAGACATTTCAGAATTCTAGCTGAAGCAAATACAATTAATCTGGTTCATATATAAATAGGCTTGCCTGCAGATGTTTTAAAAATAAGTCATAAATTCAGGTTACGAATTAAGACTATCATAAAAACAACATCTAGAAGAAAAGTCCCACGCAACCTCGAAAAGAAACATAACCCTCACAAACTCCATCCGACAATAACTAGTAAAACAACAACAACAACAACAGGCATCGAAAAAGAATATTTCATGTTTATACTTTTGTGAATTTTCAATACAATGTAATGATCGACCATGACCGTTACCACTATTGCAAATGTATCACTTGATCTGAGGCAGACTGTTAGTGAAGTCGTGAAATGTGCCACTGAGGAACATTTCTCGTAAAGATATATGATATATGTTATTGAATTTAAAACCGTGGACTTAACCTCATTCTGCTATGAGGAAGAAAAATGTCCCTTGACTCAGATATTTATCTCCTTGATCATGGTCGCTTAAAGGAGTACAGAACAATCCAAGATAGAGGATTCAAACAAAGGGATATGGTAAATGAAACAGAATGGTGTAATAACTGAGCAGAAATTTTTGGATGCTTTTTCAGAACTGAGAGGTCATCAGCGGTTCGGTGTTTACGTTTTGGTAAAATTCCATACTGCAATGGAATTCAAACATCACCGATTCCTTGTAAGAATAGTGGTAACAATATATATATATATATGCATATATATGTAAAACGTGGATATAAAAGAGAGAACGCCCATACACGCCACATATAGACATATACATCCATACACAAATACAAACACGCACACACATAAAAATGAAAATAAAAATCACATTTATTATTATATATATATAGTTTTATTATCAAGAACATAAATGATTAAAGTGTTCTTTTTTTCTTTCTCATTCCGTTTTCATTCTGTTGTAAACTTACAGAAACGTTTTTATTTGAAAGATAATATGCTGTACTGTTGATACTGCTACTAGTACTATTACTGCTACTGCTACTACTACTAGTAATATTACTACTACTACTGATTTTGCTATCGTATTACTATTCATGATGTAACAAGTATAAAACTGCTGCCTATTTGTAGTCCTATATATAAAAACAAGATTTTCGTTTTAAAGTAGAATCATAAGAATTCACCAAAATGTTTTCAGAGCTGTTACATCTAACTCACATATGAATTCCAATCCAACAGAATGCTCAGTTACCATGGACCAGGGGAATCTGATTTGACTTTTTTAAAGGCTGCCATTGTGATGAAATCAAACTGGTTTTACTTGATTTAACATTAGCAGATTGGTCTAAAGAAAATTATGTATTTAGTATTATTAATACACACTTTTTAAAATAATGATTTAAAAAAGCTGTAATAAATTTGTTATACTGAGCGATATGATTCCTATTGGAAACTATTAAGTATCTTGTAGGTTATTATTTAGTCATAACATCAAACGAACGACAGACCAGACTTTTCAGATACAAATGGAGAAGTCATTTCAGTCGATTCGGAATTACTTCTCCGTCTCACTGGAACAGATGTACTCTTTCTGGGCAGAGTCTGCGATTCTGGGTCGGAAGAAATTTCTGCGTGTTTTACATCAGTGTTTTGTCCAGTCACTGCAGAGTTAGTCACCGAAGGTGGCGACATTGGTGTCAAACCCTGAACATTAATTTCTGGTTCATAGACAGGGTGTATGTAATTTCCAATGTCATCGCCAGGGTTTGTGCAAGTTCCAGCATTATCCCCTGAAGAAAATTCTTGACAATCCTCTGGAACCGCGTTCAAACGCTGGCGCATCTCTAACTGAAACCGGTCTTCCACTAACATGCCAGTACCAAGTGAAACTGTTGCTGGTAAAGATGAAATATTCCTCATGTCTTCCTGTAAAGTATTTGCTTGTTGAATATTAGCGTGGACACTGCTGCTGGAAGTGTGAGTTGTAGATCCACTGGTGGCGCTGCTGCTAGTAGTTTTCGATTCTTGAGAAGACGTGCAACATGGTACAGGATTAGAACAAATGACCTGTAGATCAGAGGCCTCTCTAGAACGTGGATGAGTTGATGGATTCAGTTCCGTATAAGTATTTTCATAATCTGTAATAAAAGAAAAGAAACGAAACCCAATTAATATATCCTGAATTCAATGACACGCTAATATGAAACAGTAATACATCATAATTCAATAATACACCAATATCAGACATTAATACGAGATTATAGAGTAAGCGGGTATACAGTTTTACAATTACTCAGTTTGTTAGTGTATCAGATTACAGTTCAAACCTACCCCTCCTCCCCCCAAAAAAAAAGAAAGAAAGAAAGAAGATACTATTAAATGCGAAATCAAATAATTCATTACCGACTAACATTTCTCGCACCAAGAAATAAAAGAAAGACATAAATATTCGCTTTCGCATATACATAAATTCATCCAGTCTCTCTTTCTGACACACACACACACACACACACACACACACACACACACACACACGCATATAGACACCCCAAAACAAATTAGCTTTATTATAAACAAAATTCTGCCACCGATTAATTCAACGCAATCACATGGACTTACTTTGTTTTCGGCGACTTAATTTCCTCCTGATGAAAAAGAAGGCTCCGATGGCCAGAAACACAAGTGCGATAAAACAGAAAACTGCTAACACTATCACCACAGGCTCAAGTTCTTCCGAACTTTTACCTCCTTGTGTTATAGAAGTTGAATTATCTTTTGACTGGCGATCAGAACATACGCGACACTGCGGAAAGTATTTACAGGATGAGTCGAGGTGATACCCAGTGTTTCCAAGAACGTCGTAAAGTTTAATTCTTTCATTTTGTAAACGAAGTCCATTTTCTTCACTGAAGCTTCCAACCTATGAAAGTGACAGAACTGTTTAAGATTACAGTAAATATAATTACTGATACTTTCATGAAAATATAACTGAGTATTATCATTTTAATATTATTTGATTTCTTTTAAAATGATTATGCATGTATATAGACAAAATAGTTACGTAAATAAAACGATTCTGAATAAAATGGTGAATTTTTTCATCGAATAATTTATTATTATTATTTTTTTTAATTTATTTTACTAATTAATAGAGACCTATGACGGATTTCTTAAAAGTTATACAACCTCACTACGGTACTGATTGGTACTAGAATGGATAACAGAAGGATACTTTACCGATACGTAAGCATATGAACCGTCATTTTCATTTCGCTGAATGTTGTTGATAACGAATCCAACGTTGCCGTTTCCTCCGTCAGTGAAGAGTCTGGTTCCATCTTTAAGATTCACATTTTTAATATTTTCGAACATAAATTCATTAGTGAGAGCGTCGCACGGCCAAATCGCACTTTGACAGGAAAGCTTAGATTTTGCGTTTCTGAAACCATATCCTACTCCATAAACGGCTTCGATAACTCGAAGAGTCAAATCTTCAGTTAAGATTCGGTCGACATCTTGTGAATCAAGTGTAAGATTCAATGAACACTGCTTATTAAAAGTGTTGTCGAAACCCTGTGGAAGATTGCATTCAAAGTTACCTTGCCAGAAGTGTCCTAGCCAGGGATTTTCGGACATGTTGGCAGTGCTCCATGTTAGCATATCACTTTGCAATTGCTTGTTGGGTTTCTTAATGACATCAACAACCAAAGTGAAAGATCCACGAACAACTTTACCACGTCTGCCTTTGAGGACATCCGAATTCGTACCCCAAGCCTCACTTCCTATAAATATTAACGGTTCTTTACGATCTTCCATCGTATCCAGAAGATCAGACATTATGGATGCTATCCCAAAGTACACAACAACTTTTGCTCCAGACAGTGTGATACTTGTGATAACGTCAACACGTTTGTTCCAGTCAGCACCAGCATATATTTCTTGAGAAACACCAACACAAATGCCTCGTTGTTCTGCCAACATTTTGAACTGTCCAATACCTTTTCGTCCGTAGTTGTTATTTATATTTAAAGTGGCTACATAAGTAACTCCCAAGGCCTTAACTAACTCGACCATTGCTTTCACCTGTACATTATCACTGGGAACAGTACGCAGAAAGAGAGGATACGTCACTTTATCATCGAGGACTGCAGAAGTTGCGCCATACGATACTAAAGGAATGAGTTTGGTTTGTAACGTCTGCACTGCACTGAGGGTGACACTGCTGGACTGTGCACCCACGGCTGCAGCAATTCTGTTCACATCTATCTCCTCTTTAGTGCGAGGATCTTTCAAAGGAACCTTTCCGCTGAGAATGGAATTAAGGAGAAAGCTGGCTCTCAGAGGATTGTAGCAGTCGTCAAGGGCTATGACCCCGAAATTGATTCCAGTTTCATCTTTCAAGACATGTACGGCGCTGAGGAAAGCTAGCAGAGCGTGCAGTCCCCTCTGACTGTATGTCTCGCTACACAGGAAATTGTGACTGCTGTGAGGTCTGTGAAGAGAAAACAGTCCAAGCAAGAGAATGTCGCCAGGGATGTAAGCAAACGGAACTTCTGGAGTTTTTCGACATTCTTTGCATACCTGTTTACAAGCCGAAGTAGGTAAGGTTCCAGTCGTTCTCAACTGTGTCATTAGAGTCTTGTTCAGACTCAGTTTATCACCAGTGTAATTTCCAATCTGTGAATACATATATAAATAGTAGTAGTAATTGTAGTAATAGTAGTATATATATATATAATAGTAGTAGTAGTAGTAGTAGTAGTAGTAGTAGTATTAATAATAGTAGTTATATTGGTAACAGTAGAAGTTATTGTAGTAGCGGTACTAGTAGTAGCAGAAAGTGTTGTCGTAGTTTCTCAAACTAAATTTATTCCCCACAAGAAACAACAAACCCCCAACAATAAACGATAAAAAAACTTAAAACATACGTATGTAATGTGTCAAAATATATTTACCTGATGAAAATGTCCACCCGAAGCTTGGTAAACACTGTAGAGAGGATAGTTGATTGCAAGCAGATCACCAGTGCTAGTCACGTTCAATATTCTGTTATTGTCGAAGAACAACTCGGGAACCATTTCTCTGCTAAGATCTGCATATTCAAACCGTTCTGGTCTTTTATCAGGATATATTCCTTCATTTATTTTTTGGAAAAATTCTGGACACGAGACATTCTGCGCACCACACGTATCCCTGAACACAGTTTTGGCAATGTTTGCTAGCACGTAAGTGGCATCAAACGCGGACGTCACATAATCGTACATTGAGAACTTTGTCTCTACATTCAGGCTGGCTGCACAGGCCGGCAGATTTACGTTCGTAGTTCCTGCGGGAGAGCATTTGAAAATTCGTTCAATGTATTCAGAGATCCACGAACCCCACTTCTGTTTCACAGCAACGTCCCCAGCGTGGTTGAGAACGTCAACTATGTTGTCCCGAACATCGCTTAACAATGCTCCAGGCGGTGATATAACAATAACCATGTTTTTATAAGGCTTTAATTCCAAGGCTAGCTCAGGATCCCTGCCAACGCCGTCTGTCATGATCCAGTGGATATTGTGGACTTTATCTTTTTCCGGACCCCACGTTGACGATTTTTCTGTGACAGTTCGATACAAAAGAGTCGCCTCTTTATTGAAACCGTAGTAAACACCCCCAACATTTTCGTCTAATGCTGTTTCCAGGTCAATGAAGAGAGTTCTAATAAAATTTTCCAAACTTTCTCGAACATCTTTATCGTTCCTTCTGACCACGAAAGTCTTGAATATGCAGATACCTGACTCTTCGGCGAGCTGTCGAAAGAGTTGAAAACCTTCGCTGCCATATTTGTCATCAGTGTGCACGCCAACGATATAGCTCCATTTGAGACTCTTAACAATGTCCAGAATTACCTGGTAACAGGAGAAAAACCAAAAAACATTTTTGAATATCATTGTTAATAAATAGTATGGCGGGTACATTTCTCTTTACACACATTTGCCCATGCTACCATACACTTGTACACATACAAACAACACAGGCAGATACAAAACACACATACACGTACAAACATACTATATTCATACACAATTACGAACACACACACATATGCAGGCACAAAATGCATCCTAAAACAAAACCCAGCATATTTAGTGGGAACGAAGAGGTGAAATGTGGAGTAAATCAAATCAAACTGGATGCCTGAGGCCAGGCCGTCCGACGAAGGCTGAAGTTCCTCAGGTAGTTCGTCTTGCAGAAGCTGAAACGACTCAGTAACATCAGCAAGTGGCAACAATGCTAAAGCTGGTAGCATCCGCACTGAGAGAGAAAAGCTGCATCTGTTGCGTAGTGCTCTTGCAATCCAGAAGCTTGCACATGACGATACAAACACCGAGTGAGGATATAAAATATCAGTGAGGTGGTAGAGGCAAACCTGCAGTTCAGTGTTTGTAAACTTAACACTGACGGCGTTGAGAGCAGCCACCTTGAGTATGGTTTCAGGGCTGTGCTTGTCAGTTAGTACCCCTCTGGGATGCAAAGATCTACGGCAGTTTGTATCACTGGTAGTGGATCATTTCATTAATACAAAGCCATTAATACATATATCGTTGAAGGCCCAATATTCGTGACATGCACGAGACATGTAGCTGTGAGTGGTCAAGGTGAAGATTGTGGCTTGTTGACATGAACCTTGGAACAACACGCGGTTTAAATAGTTATCTTTTTTCACTGTTCACAAATTTAAGCAATGTTTGACCCCTTCAAAAACCTTATTAATGACCCAGATATTAAACCTTTTTATATTGTCTGCTGCCTTATTATTTATAGTTCACGGTGACTCCGTAAACTGTTAAGGCCAAGGCTATTGCTGTTTACAATATATATTCGCATAATGAAGATTTAAGACATATAAAATGTGTCAAAATGTTAAAAAAAAAAAAAAAAAAAAATCTATAAATATTTACCTTCAGAACTTTCTTATAGGCCGTTAGCAAGGATTTGTTGTACTGCTTCCATTGACTCTACAGCCTTGCATTTCACAGAAGCTCTAACGTGTAACACTTCAGCTCTACCCACAACAGATGTACGAGTATGTTCATTGGTATTAGTAGTGACTGCTCCATTCACACATTTAACTTTGCATTTTCCACTATTATATTATTATTATTTTTTTTTACAATATATAGCACTTACTGAAGCTGAGCAGTTAACAGTGTTGGTGTTTTTTATTCAGTTACTCGGAGATTAAAGAGAACGATACTCAAACTATAAGCCAGTGTATTTGACAGTTAAAATAGATAGGAAGGGGGGAATTGTTACCGGGGGAAATGACCTGTGGGGAAAATCACATGGGGGAAATATCCGGGGGGAACATCCGATACCGTATTTTATATTATAGAAAAACAAATGGGTGACTTTTTTAACGAAAACTTTATATGAATTGGGATTGGGATACATATGGATAGAGTAGGACCAGATTAATGAAAATATGAACAATTATTTGTGCATAATTAAGCTAATAATATAAGACCAAGCAAGGCAGAATCTTTCAATTCAGCTAAATACATTACAGATGGTGTAACAATTCAGTTTTATTTAGTTAAATCTATACCAATAATTAATAAAATGTACATAACAAAAGTGAAGCTATCTGCACATCAGCTGACAACTGAGACTGGGAGAAATATGAATACTGAGCGAGCAGAAAGAATATGTATGTTATGTAACAGTGGTGAGATTGAAGATGAGACTGAAAATAAGATTTACAAAAACCTGTTGTCAAAACATCTGTTATAGAATGTTAGTCGATGGTCATCATACATATACTGAACCAAAACAACATTCCTGATAAGAGCACTGAAATTTTACACTGTGACAAGCTTAAACAATATATTTTTTAAGTATTTCATTGTAGAAAGTTTTGATTAGTTAGATATATTTTATATGCTATATTATTTATATTCTCCAAAGTTTTTCTCTTTCTTGTCTCTATTTGTACTTCTTTCATTTTGTATTGACATTGTATATCAATAAACTGTAAAGCTTACGATAATAAAGAACAGATATAAACAACGCATTAAGTCCATTTGACTGATTGCCTGAACTGCTATCAGGCAGAGTGTCAAACAACACCAACCAAATTCCAGTCATCTGGCCTTATTCCTGGAAATTGTAGTCATAAGGTCTAATGTCTGCCGGTTTTGGGCGTTAGGCTAAATGCTTAAACGTTTCAGGCATTAGGCCAAATGACTAGTTTGACTTACTGACTGTAACATCTACACACACACATAAACATATATACACATACCTTGCTCTGCAAGGCATCAGTCGGAATTGTACTGATGTAGTTTGGATACAGAGTTTTGTTTGTCAATTCTCGCATGGTGGCAGATACGCCTATCATCGGAAGATGACTGGTACTCAACATGTCCGCCACAGCAGCCGTCGTCTGGCTGACAGTCGTTCCGATTATTCCTGAAAAGCAGACGAACATCGGAAGAATAAAAATTAACGTTTTATTAATAAAGTTATCCATTTTTTTTTTTTTTTTTTTTTTTTTTTTGTAAGTTTTTTTTTTTTTTTTTTTTACTATAGATGGGATGAAAAAAATCTGATCAGTCAGCAGCGAAGATAATTTTGGTTGTTTTTTAATTGTTTTATATTATATAAATTTTATTCTATTTTATTTAAATTTTATATTTTTACATAAATCTTCTAATGGTCAATCAATGAACCACACACACACACACACACATATTTATGCATGTATGTGTGTGTGTATGTGTGTGTGTATGTGTGTGTGTGTATGTGTGTGTTTATATATGCAGAGACAGTAAAAAACAAACAGCAAGAGAGAGATAGAGAGATAAACAGACGGAGATATAAATATTTGAACGAACAAAGAAAACTAACGTTTTAAGATTTTTATTTATAGGTGACCTACTCTAGTGGTATAGATTTACAAAAACCTGTTGTCAAAACATCTGTTATAGAATATTAGTCGATAGTCATCATACATTTACAGAACCACAACAGCACTGCTGACAAGAGCATTGAAATTTTACACTGTGACAAGCTTAAACAATATTTATAACGATATAAATACTTTTGAACAAACCAAGAATTTTTTTTTACAAAAAAAAAATGTTTTATGGGTCATTTTAGTGATATATTTTTACAAGAACTGGATGCAGTTGTTTAGACAAAAAGTGTTACGGTCAAAGATTTCATTTAAACCAAAACTTCGAAAGATGAGAAAATTAAACATTATAAAGAAAGAAGAAAATAAAATAACAATAATGTACATAAAAAAAAAAAATGAAATAAATGATAATACAATAAACCAAGATAATCTAAATAAAATCATAAAAATGAAAAGAAATGAAGCGAAATAATTATAAGATAAAACAAAATAATGTAAAATAAAATAAAATAAAATAAAATAATATAATATAAAATTAAATTAATTTATATAAATATAATTGAAATAAAATAAAATAAAAAAAATAAATGAATAAATAAATAAACAAATACCATTAAAACAATAAATTAAAAAAAAAAAAAAAAAAAAAAAAAAAAAACAACAGAAAGCAGCAACAATAACAACAAAATATTAAAAAACTTCAACAACAAAAAAACCACTAACCACAACAAAAAAACCCATATTTTTAAATCGAAATTTTTATACTTTGACAAGCTTAAATAAAATTTGAACGAACAAAGAAAACATATTTAAAAAGTAATTTATTTTTATGAGTGACCGATTCTACTGATATACGTTTACAAAGTGCTGTTTGTCAAAAGATTTTCCTCATGAATGTCTTGTACGAAGATTACTTAGAAGTCTGTAGACGATTTAATCATATCTTTAAACATACAATTTAATTATTTCACTCTCTACTTACCAGCAATTGGCGTTTGCAGAGTTTGATTGCAGCTGCCATCCCAGATTCTGAAAAGGTTTTGCAGGGCAGTACGTTTCAAACCACAGTCATCATATATCTTGTATCCTGTCATGAAAGTATAGTATGAAAATTTGTGTGTCTAGATATGTTTGTATGCATATGTGTATGTCGATACTTATGTGTTTGTATTTGTTTGCTTGAATGTCTAAATCTGTATTTTTGTCAACAAAATAACACAAAACTAACAAAACAAACATTATACAGAAGATTACTGACAACTCACCAATCTGAATTCCAGGTATAAACGACTTATTGGGATTGCCGTTTCCATTCAGCTTGTTTATTGCCCAGTCTATGGAAACAGCGTTCTGAATCTCGGTACTCGAGATCGAACCGCATAAACCACCGTCCGGCTCATGTATTTCCAGAATGTAAATAAAGTAGATGTCGCCTGCAACAGATTTTGGTTCCGATTCACAGAACAAGAGAGAACCTTTGGTATTTACAAACAAACACAATGAAATACTCAGTAAAATACTGATATACTCCATGGCCATTGTCAGATCACTGAAATTTATGACGATTTTTTTTTTTTTCTGAAATAATTATTGAATAATGATGTTAGGCTAATCTCCGTCAGAAAGAACCAGATGAGACATTGAACTACAGGCTAGGTCAGATATCCGGTTTAT
The DNA here is from genome assembly GCA_012295275.1 of Chrysomallon squamiferum. NCBI lineage: Eukaryota > Metazoa > Mollusca > Gastropoda > Neomphalida > Peltospiridae > Chrysomallon > Chrysomallon squamiferum. Next base: position 31,451,103 of record CM022671.1, read on the forward strand.
TCAACAAAAACAGTGTGAGTATATAGTTCAATACGCTGTGTCCATCAGGATTTTTTTTTTTATCCTCTACCACAATTAGAAACAGAAGGAGGAAAATAGTAAAGCAAACAAGAGGAAGTGGACAAAAACAAAATTCCACTCGGAGTAGAAAATACCCCCGGAAGAAAACCAGTCACCGTAACATTTTAGTGGATTTTTTTCTTTTTTTTTTTTTCTTCTTATATTCATTTCAGTCCCTCCGTTGTCCGAATTTTCACCACGTAATCCGTGTAGCAGAAATATTCACGTAAATGTGACATGATTCACTGAAAAGTCACGCCTGTAAGAAAAAAGTATTATGTCGTCGTGAAGCTGTTAATGGTCTAAACGTACAACCGATATCCAAATGTACACACGTAAAGTAAGGTATGCCGTCTTGTTTGGTCACGTGATAAGGTGCAGTAAGAAGTCCGGGAGCAATGAACCGTTGCGTTTTTGAGTCAATACAGTTCCGTTTTGGGGGCGTTCCTTATGTATCATGAAAAACAATGTATTTTCGATTAGCCAAGTATTTCAAGAAAAGAAAGAAAAAAAAAAAAAAGAAAATTGATTGGGTCTCAATGATTTTTCTATTTTCTAAATTGAAAATTTAACTGCTTTATAATTAAGGAGATGCTCAAAGTGAAGTAAATAAATAAATAATTTAAAATAAAATAAAATATTAAATAAAATCTCTCTAGAACGCATCTTACTTTAAAGTATAAAAGTAAATCTTTGTTTATTTATTTATTTATTTATTATTATTATTATTATTATTATTATTATTATTATTATTATTATTATTATTTTCATCGTCATCATTATTGTTACAATAACATTTTCCTGTAAAACGTTTATATTTATTTATTTATTTATTTATTTTATTATTTTTATTTTTATTTTATCCAAATAAATAACTAAATATTATAAATCTGTAAAAAAATATCGAATACTGCGTAAATTTATATTACAGTATATCCGAACCCCAATTTCACTCTCATTTTGATCAGTAAATATATATATATATATAAAAAGAAACAAACAAATAAGTAAAAAAAAAAAAAAGGAATAAATAATAATATTTAATAAATTAATAACTAGCTCACTGAATGTATGAACAGATGAACAGACGTGGGTGATATGTGGCTGACATGAACTGCACGGATGAGTGAGCACAGATGAATTTTGACCTTAGAACAGCCGCTATTAAAAGAGATTATGCGACTGAGATATTTACAAAATGAATGTGCTACAAACGTTATAAAATACAAAACGGAAAAGAATTATCAGATACTTGAATGTTTCAATGGTGTTAGTTACTTATGCGTGTGTGGTTGTGTGTATGTATGCGTGATTGTATGTGTGTGTGCGTGTGTGGTTGTGTGTATGTATGTGTGTATGTGTGTGAGTTGTATATATATATATATATATATATATATTCTTTTTTAGCTGAATGTTTTTGTAGTTGATTATTATACGGATTATGATCCCTTTTAATTTTTTTTTTTTTTTTTTTTTTCTTCTACAACAAAAAACAGAGAAATAAACTAACAAAATGTGGAAAAAAAAGAGAAAACAACCAAAAACAAACAAACAACAACAACAACAAAACACCTTGCATTTTTGCTTATGGCGCTGCCAGTAGGTACGCTGGCATGTTATCTAATGTATACATCTGAACAAATCTGTCCGGGTACGCGATCATTTTCACAGCCTCAGGACCTTGTGACGTAGGGAGGGATCTTTAAGAAAACGGATATCCGGTTGTACCCCTGAGTTCAAAATATGGAATGTGATGTACCTCAGAATAACTGGGTCTACAAAAATCTGTCGTTATTGGGTTTCAACATCAAAAAAAGAGAAAGAAGAAAAAAAGTTATTTATAACGAAATAAAGAAGAGTGGCATACACCTACGAACATATATATATATATATATATATATAATATAAACATACATACATACAGACATTGTTTATATAAATGTCAGCGTGTCTTCACTGTCATGATGTTTTTCGTTTAATTTTATCATCGTCATCATCATCATCGTTAGAAATAATCGGAATGATATTACTAATTCATATTATTGTTACTGAAACAGAAAATGCAAATGTGATGATAATAATATAATATAATATTACTGATGATAATAGTAATGAAAAAAAATTGTAAGCCTGGAGATAGCATTATCAGTTTCATAGTATTAGCAATAATTCAATATGAAGGGGGATGTAAAAGAAACATCTTTATTCTTTTTTTTTTTCCTTTTTACCTACATTTACGCTCCCCAGGAGTCCTCTGTGGCCTTTTTTTTTTTTTTTGCCTCGCTATTGCGAAATACTTTGTCCGGGTTTTGTCGAGATCAAAAATATGTATGCTTATCAGAGCTGTTGACTGTATCAATGTATGTTCTAGACAGTTAATGTTCAAAGTGCACAAGGAAAATAGTATTATATGCTGCAGAGTTACATGTATTTAATCAACTGTTTCGTTTGTTATAGGCTATTAACGTTTACAGATAATAAATCACATAAAATAAGACGTTTGTAGTAATGTGTATAGTTGTTTATATGTTCTCATTTTTATTTATTTGTTTGTTTGTTTAATTATTTACTTCTTCTTCTTCTTCTTCTTCTTCTTCTTCTTCTTCTTATTATTATTATTATTATCATCATCATCATCATCATCATTATTTTGGAGATGTTTATTTATTTATTTATTTATTTATTTATTTATTTATTTATTTGTCTACCAAACAGTCTCTCTGTTAGACTGTAAGAAAACAAATTATTCCAGTACAACTAAAAGTAGTATTTAAATTTTATTTAAAACATGTTTCAAGATACAGCCACTTCAGTGTATGTGTGTGTGTGTGTGTGTGTGTGTGTGTGTGTGTAAAACAAAACTGGTATAATTTTAAGACTGGTAACAGTTCAAGTACGAATTTCATATTAAAAACCACAAACACAGCAAAGGTAAACAATCACAAAAGGTGTACGTTTTCCTAATCTTTGAAAAAAAAAGTCGGAATAACGTAACGTACACTATCTATTGAATTCGAATACACTGGAAATTTCGTAATGAATATTTTCTATTACGTACATAAACAGGACCATTTATCCGGCGAGAGTGGGATCGGATGGGACCCGGATTTTTGTACACAAAAACTTGACTTACACTGTAGAAACAAACTGTAATCTCTGTTATTTATTATGCAACACACATTACACTGTTATTGTTATATAAATCAGGGACGCATCGATGGTTTTTTTTTTTTTTTTTTACAGTGCATAACAATTAGGTCCCCCTTTGATCTGCACTTTAGAAGCTTGCATGAACATATAATTATACTCGAGAAAGAACCAGTCATGTGAAATAAATAAATAAATAAATAAATAAATAAAACGTAATCAAGCAATTAAAAAACAATATGTGAAAAACAATCATGATGCAAGCAAAAATTTCATTTAATTAGTTTGTTAAACTTACTGTGTAATCTTGGATAATCTAATTAACAATAGGGTACAAATGTGTCGGATTTCACGAGTTACACGCGCAGCCATTGTGTTACTCGCGCTGTAAATAGCCTCGGTTTGACATTTAGTCACGTTATGTAAAACTACCCATGTCCGGAATACCCGCCAAACAACATTAGCTGAAGAATATAAAAAAAAAAAAAAAAAAGTATTTTTAAAGGTATTTTTGATAAAAAAAAAATCTCCGTAGCATTTCGTACAATCTCGTTAAATCTATTTTGTAAAAGTGTTATTTCGTAAGTCCGATCTACCCACAAGGGGAGTTTTTTCCATTGTGCTGCTAGTTCAGTGGACTTTTTTCTTTCCGTAGGTAATAAAATTAAGTATTATTATTTTTGTTTAATTAAATAGTTAATTAATTTATTTTAAAAACAGTCGTTATATGTATTGATACACCAGATAAACATTAGTTTAATTAATTAATGTTCATATTTCCTCTTTTTAAATACAGATCTGGTACGACTTTATAATCCTTACTGAAATGATTTACCCTTAGAATTAAATGAGATACATACGGTAAAAATCACTGTTATTATTAATAATTTTTCGTTTATTTTTGTTATTATTTTTACTAGAAAGAGGAATATTTATATTCATTTAGCAGAGTTTTAAAATGAATTAAAAATAGAAATAAACTACTACTACTACTACAACTACTACTACTACTACTACTACTACTACTACTACTACTACTACTACTACTACTACTACTAATAATAATAATAATAATAATAATATCAAAATAAATAAATTGCTGCTTACACAAATGATAGCCTGCAGTCATATTCATTCTTATGCTATTTTATTTAGCACTAGAAACAGAACGAAAGCAACTGTTAGACTGTAAGAAAACAAATTACTCCAGACAACAGAACGTGTTATATAAATTTTATTAAACACATGTTTCTAGATACAGGCACTTCAGTATAAATGGACGCAAATTTAATATTTGCATATTAAATGAATGGTTAATTAATGGGTACGTATATATATATATATACGTACATTCACACAATGTACGTAAGTGCGTGCACTATAGGTATGTGTGTACGTGTATATGTACATAAGTATGTATGTTTGTGTGTGTACATATGTATGTAAGTTTGTATGCATGCATGCATGTATGTATGTATGTATTATGTATGTATGTATGTATGTATGTATGTATGTGGGACTATGTGTGTTTGTGTACATATATAACAAAGTTAGTATAATATTAAGACACATTCATATTATGAACCCTTATATAACAGTTCAAGGACGAATTTCTTATTAAAAAACCCCAAACAAAACAAAGGTTAAAGGTCACAAAAGATGTACGTTTTCATAATCTATAAAAAAAAAAAAAAAAAAATGAAATAACAGTGTACATTCTCTATTAAATTGGAACATTTCGTGAATATTTTCTATTACATGAATAAACCGAACCATTTATCCGGCGAGAGTGGGATCGGATCGGTTCCGGATTTCTAGATTCTCCGGTTTTCTAGACACAGACTTAATGCATCCTTAAAATATGAAAAAAAAAAAAAAAAAAAAAAATGAAAAGTTAAGAATGAAACCTGTGTTTAACAGGTACAAATTAAAACACTTCTAAACCCGGTTTTGTTGACGCCGAATAAATGGTTTCGTACTTTTGCAAGTAATGAGTGAAAAAAAAAAAAAAAAACGTTAATAAATGTGGACATTGTACACCAATAGAAATTAAATCGAGATAAACGTTTTACATTGTTCACATGCAAGAAGTCAAGACGTCATCCGAAAAACCAGTTGTCAAAACTGGAGAAACAAGTATTTTTGAAACACATATAAAGTTTCAAAAACGTCAAAATGGTAAATACTTCATTTTACAAAAAAATAAAGCTAAAACGTCACACAAGATTCGTTCTTCCCATTTTATGTAAAATAACAATAACAAGACAAGACATGAGGTAAAACGTAATTTCAAACACGGACACACGTGCACACACATTTAAAATATTTAAAATGAAACTACACAGTCTCGTAACTGTATTTCTCATGGATGTTATTGCAGACATAAAAGATGAAAACAGTATTAGTTGAAACAGCAAAAAAATATATATATATAATAATAATAATAATAAATAATATAATAATAATAATAATAAATAATATAATAATAATAATAATAATAATAATAATAATATTAATAAATAATAATAAATAATAATAATAATAAATAATAATAATAATAATAAAGTATATAAATAAATAAAAATAAGACGCTCAAAAATAACATTAAAACTTTTTTTTTTTTCTCACGGATAAAAGTATTATTATGATAAACAAACTAGAATTCATTCATTTTTTTTTTTATTAATATTTTATAATTCTCACTGAAAGTACTGTGAATATCATAGAATAAAAATATCATTCATTGAACTTTTAAAACTTATTTGTTCAATTAAATTATATTACAAATAAAAATACAAACATATTTTTGAAATTTTTAGAAAAGTGAACATGAAACAGAAAAAATATATTTTCTCAAAATATATATATATTAAATCTCTAAAAACTTATTTCTTTTTAATTATATTATACAAATATATTTACAAACATATTTTTTAAAATCTCATTATGAATAGGAACATAAAAAAAAAAAGAATATTAAAAAATTCTATTCGTTCAGAATATATATTTCTGTATATGTATTAATCTCACTTATGTATATATATATTTACTTATTAAAATGAGAGTGAAATCCGGGTTCGTATATACTGTAATATAAAACCAAGAAATGTTCCTGTACATGAACAAGTTAAGAACTTTTATATTAACAAGCTAAAATGAGCAACAATAAAAGAAAACAAAAATTACAAACACAAAAAGAAACAAAACAAGTAAATAAAACATTACGTAAGTTACAATTTTGGATTATAACGTACACCAAAACTTGGTTTACACTGTAGAAACAAACTGTAAGCTCTGTTATTTATTATGCAACACAGATTACACTGTTATTGTTATATAAAGCAGGGACGCATCGATTTTTTTTTTTTTTTTTTTTACAGTGCATAACAATTAGCCCCCCCTTTGATCTGCACTACAGAAGCTTGCATGAACATGTAATTATACTCCAAAAACAACCAGTAACGAAAAAATAAAATAAAACGTAACCAAGCAATTAAAAAACAATAATATAAAAAACAATCATCTCAGCAAACAAAACATTTAAATTAATTAGTTTGTTAAACTTACTGAAAAAAAAAAAAAAACACAAAAACAATCGAAGTTTAGTACGTCTATGAATATTCATCAATATTAAATGAACATTAAATATGATTATATGGTCTTGGTTAATCTAATTAACAAATAGGGTACAAATGTGTGAGATTTCACGAGCCCCACGCGCAGTCATTGTTTTACTCGCGCTATAAATAGCCTCGGTTTCCGTAGGCTGTTAATGAATAATAAAATAAAGAGTTATTATTTTTATTTTATTTTATTTTATTTTTTATTAATTAAAAAATCAACAAAAACAGTCGTTATGAATTAATACACCAGATAAATATTATTTTATCACGTTATCAATGTTCATATTTCCTCTGAGTATTAATTTTAATCCGAAATATAGTACCTGATACGACTTCATAATCGTTACAAAAATGATTTACCATTAGTATTAGATGAAAAACGTATTCTCTACTGTTGGTATAAATCACTATTATTATTATTATTATTATAATTATTATTATTAATTTCTTTAATTATTTTTGATATTATTTTTACTAGAAAGAAGAATGTTTATATACAATATAGGGATTTTAGAAAACAAATTATTTTTAAAATTAATTATAAAAAACAACTAATAATAATAATAAATAAAAAAAAAAAAAAAATTAAACCAAATTAAAAAAACAAAACAAACAAACAAGCAAACAAACAAACAAACAAATAAATAAATAAATCAAACTATAAAAAATTTCTTACAAAATCTATATAGGTATGCAATAAACAGTTTAAAATATAGTTGGTATATCTGTGCATGTTGCTATACGAAGGTTAGAGTATTACAAAAATATTTAACTTTCAGATAGTCTTCCAAAAATACATGTATGTGAGATTCACAATAACGACGTTTTGTATTGCTTATTAAGAATGTAAAGTTTAAAAAATAGTATTATATATTTTATAGAGATGAGCAAACAAAATGCTGGAGCAAATATATGCAGGTTATTTATATATATATATATATATATATATATATATATATAAGGATACATGCGTACATACATGTGTGTGTGTGTATATATATATATATATATATATACACACACACACACACATATATACACACACACATATATATACATACATAAACATACTTATATATACATATCAAACTTCATCCATCCATCTATATTTTTGCACATCTCGTACACACACACACACACGCACACACACACACACTGTTTCGTTGATATAAAGGAGTATTAGCAGACTCGTTATTATATGCTGCATTATTCATTTCAGTATATCCATTGATTTACAATTCAATTCTGATATCTGGACACTTTTATAATCGAGCTCATTTCCAGGCTCGTTTTTCGAAACAAGATAAATGTATGTATTTCATTCCATGCTAGTCAGTATATACTATAAGGCAATAAATCTGCTGATCTGAATGCATATAACTGGTTAACAGACAAACAAATATTTTCGCATACTGAATAAAATGTATGAAGTGGATACTGTGAATGCTGAATTGTTTCTCCTGTTTTCTAGATAAGTTATTAGTTAGTCAATAGGAGATATTCGAAATATACTGAACAAAAATATTTAGGGGATTATAAATGATATTGTTCTAATGGATCAAATACATTTAGTAATCACTATAAAACACCTAACAGCATGTGATTCATAACTGATCTGTATCCTTGTTTTCTTTTATTTCTTTTTTTTCTTAAACAGGAAATAATCTTGATTTTCATGTTAATCATAAATATTCGGGTGTCGATTCTAACATGGAAATATTTACTGCTCACTAATTTGTTTTGTTCAGTATATGACAGGGTAAGATATAATTTTTTTTTCCCTCAAATAATCTCTTTTGTAATAATAATAATAATAATAATAATAATAATAATAATAATAATAATAATAATAATAATATAAAAATTATTCATAATCAAAAATTAAAATTGTTCGACATGCATTATCTAGGGAATATAAAACTATGTAACTGTAAAAAGTATTACAGGCAGATTTATCAAAAGGAATGTTATAAAAGTATTGGCACTGTTAGCATTCATTTATAATGTTATATACAAACATTACGGGGAATAAAAGTATATTCCAAAGTTATATTTTCATATACATTTTTCAGTGATTACACAGAGTGAAAATTCAAGCATTATTTAATGGCCTTTTTGTTAACGAATGACGAATGATGTGAGAAATTACCCATTTTTAAAACTCAAATAAAAATCAAAGCAAACAGATATGTATTCCCTGTTAAGTCGTTAACAGGCGTACATAATAATTAGTGATGGAATCAATTCAGTGTGTAACTCACAAACGATCAAGTAAAATTTGAAACGAAATGTTGAAAATAGATTAAAAAAAGAAGTAATTTGATCTGATGTCAATACTAACATTACCTTCCAAACAACAATAACAGTCATTTTGAAATTTTGATGTCTACAGTATTAAAACTGGTTTGGATTTCACCATCTGATTTTTTGCGCTTTGTTCATTTATTGGAATTATAACTAACAAAATATAATGAGAAGAATTTACAAAGCATGTTTTAGTCTTTGAAAAGCTTTAACTACTTATTCAGAGTTTAGTGTACAACCATGATTTGTCTGATTTTACAACTTCCGAGACGATCGAAGTTAAAGATTTTTTACGCGATCGATGAAATTAAGCTCTTACTCAGAGATGTTTTTTCTTGGACATCTTGCACATTACAGTCCAGTCTCTGATTCGACCACCGAGATTAAAACTGTTTTATAACTAATGAACATATCCACATCACAGTCGTGCTCACATCACTCGATATATATATATATAATTATATACATTTCTTAATTATCCATTTCATAAAAACAACATTTAAAACAGTAAAAGAAAAGAACAAAAAAAAAAAAAGAAAAAAGAAAAAAAGAACCAAAACCGTGTTTGACAAAAACAGGCATCGTAAATTCTGCTCAGTGTCCTTGATATTTTGCACTGTTTCTAAACTCGTGAAATTCTGGCGTTAACTCCGTGAGGATCTAAACTGATTTTATCAAATGTTTGCTCAGGAACTACACCAACGGACTGAACTGAGTCTGTGCTTCCATTTAACTTGCTCGACGCCAGCGACGTCTGATTCCTCACTAGAAGTGTTGGCATCGACAACTCAGGCACCGTTCTTGTTGGTGAAGTAGATTTCGGCGCAAATGTCACAGGAACAGGGCAACTGGTTGATGGGGTCTGATGAAAATCTTGCAGTTGCTGCTGCTGCTGTTGTTGCTGGTGCTGCAGCAGTTGTTGTTGTTGTTGCATGAACTGCTGTTGTTGAAGTAGCCTCTCGTGCTGTTGCAACAGTTGAAGTTGTTTTTGTTTTTGTAGTAACTGGAGTTCTATCTCGGTAGGATGAATACCACCACTACTAAGTACAGAATCGGAAGGTGACTGGACTGCTGATGATGATGTTGCAGTAGGAACCGAGCACGTAGTGTCGCTGGAGGAGAGGTACTGGTCGTGAACCGTTCTTTGGTGGGATAAGTTTGCTGCTGGATTCTGCGCTTCCTTGAACAGACTAAGATTAGAATCGGACACTGAAAGAATATGGGAGAGTGGAAGAGTGTTCTGGTCTTGAGGGACAAAATTGGCAGCATTATTTCCTTGTGGACTGTTTGCAGCCTGCATCAGCTGCAGATCAGAGGGTCTCACAGCGGGGCCTTGATGGAACTGATAGGAAAGCTGTGGAATCTGTCCATTTGGGATACTCGTCGTGGACGCCATTCTTTGTATGTCAGCAAGATTTCCTGTATTCCTTAGCATTACACCGCTTGCCGTGGAAATTGTTGGCGAGATAGAAATCTGCCTCAGAGCTAAGCTGTCTGTGTCAGTCGCGTGGTCGGACGGATGACTGGACGTTATGGTCATGGGGACAGATTCCCCACTGCTCGTGTTGTTCTCTCGACCCTGAATTGTCTGTGAATCGTATCTGGTCAGTGGAGGAGGCGGGCTAGGGTGGTCTTGAACGAACCCTTGGTTGACGACCCCGTTGGGGACGTCGGTGATCGTTCCTTGACTTCCGTTCATGAATGAGATGGTATCCTGGGACTGATTATAACGGCCTTGACCTTCCTGATGTCTCGGTTCTGTTGGATTTTGGTAGACTTTTATGTCTGACACAGCTTGGTATAAATGCTCTTGTCGACCGCAGTTGTGACTCTGAATATCTTTCCTTAATCCTGAATAAAATAAAATAAAATAGAATAAAATTCTCTCTCTCTCTCTCTCTCTCTCTCTCTCTCTCTCTCTCTCTCTCTCTCTCTCTCTCTCTCTCTCTCTCTCTCTCTCTCTCTCTCTCTCTCTCTCTCTCTCTCAGGTTCTCTTATCGACTCTTTCCTTTACCAGATAAAACCTTTTTTAAAACTAAAACCACACACACACACACACACACACACACACACACACACACACACACACACACACACACATCGATATCAAGCGTAAATACTGACGTAAGCAGTTTTAAAATACATACCGCGTGCCGTTTTCCTCAGGCACAATACAATGCAGATGGTGCCTAAGACGACTATGATAACAATAATGACTATTCCAACAACAAGAATAACGTCCAATACATTGACGCTAGTTTCAGTATTTACAGCTGGTTCACGTTCACGATGACAGTGAGAGCAAAGTCCTGAGTTTCCACAAACAGAGTTGATGGTCTTGGGTTGTCCAAGCTCGTTATAAAACTTGAGTTGATCTTTCTTCAAAGATAACTTTCCTGTGTCGTAAGATCCAACCTAGGAATTACAGAGAATTCTGTGTTAGATCAACACAATTAGGATTATATACATATATTTTGTTTTTAATGTATGGAAGATAAGAAGACGTCAAACAATAATTTAAAATAAAATAAAATAAAATAAAATAAGATAAGATATATTAAAATAAAAGACTATAAAAACAAACAAAAAAAAAAAAAAATAAGTAAATAAACAAATGAATTAATAAAATAAAATAAAATAAAATAAACGAAAACGATAAAACAGATGGAGATTCAGCTATTAAAAGTAAAAAAAGAAAGAAGAAAAAATTAAAAATTAAAACTTATTTTAAAAATGTATAGTATATATATATATATATATATATATATATATATATATATATATATATATATATATATATATATATATATATATATATACATATATACATACATACACTGTTCAAATCAAAATTCAATTATTACTGTTAATGTGATTTGAAGGTAATTATTGGAATGGAGATCAAATTACTTTTTTTAAATTTTACTAAGCAGACCTCTAAGTTATCTAATATGACTTAAATATTTTACAAAATATAATCTTCTTATGTTTCTGTTACAGTTAGTGCTTAAAATTAGCTGATGTATACATACCTCCTCGTATGTCAGACTGCTGCCTAGCTGCTGTACATTATAAACATTAAAACCAATCGCTCCATTGCCGTTTTCGTCAAATATTGACTTTTTCCTCTCAGGATATTCAACGTTTCGAATTTTTTGCCAGATCGTTTGGGAATACTTCGACTGGTAGAAGTAGGTACAAGGAAACTCATCTGAATCTTGACAAAGCTCTTTTAAGGCATTTTTTATGCCAATACCGACAGCATACACGGCATTCATGACGTGCTCAACTCTCTGGTCTTTAAGATGGGTCGCGATGTTGTCAGCTGTCAGTTTCTCTCTGCCGTTGCACGTCTTGGGCATGACGTTGTTGAAACCACCGTCGATGTTGCACTTAAACTGGTTCTGCCAGTACTCCTCAAACCAAGGGTTTTGCTCGTTGTTCGAGAGGTTCTTAGAAAGGATCTCGTCTCGAAACCCAGAGAAAGCAGAGCTGATGCTCTGCAGTTTGATGGTGATAGAACCGCGAGCAGCTTTGTCTCCCTCCTCCAAAAGAGACGCTTTGGTTCCCCACTCCTCGCTGGCTATCATGATGAATTTTCCTAGGATTTTATGGTCACGCATAAATCTTAAGAAATCTGCATATCGAGAGTCTATGCCGAAGAAAACAACTACTTCAACCTGCTGGCTCCGAAGCGTGTTCAGCTGTACAGAAAAAAGCGAGTCGCCGCTCTCTGCAATCTCAACAGGCTCGGCTACACATATATTATGTATCGCAGCTAGCGTCTGGAAAGCTTGTTTGCCTTTAGTTCCATAGTTATTCCCAACGTAGAGCAAGCCAACGTATTCCCATTTCATCTGCAGAATTATATCCACCATGACTTTTGCCTGCGTTACGTCACTAGGAACTGTTCGTAAGAAATTTGGAAAATTCACTCGATCGTCTAAGTCGGACGAGGATGCTGAATAAGAAACAACGGGGATATTGAGCCGAGAATAGAACTGAGTAAGGGGAATGGTCGATCCACTGGAGAGCGGACCAATCACAGCGACCGTTTTATTCCTCGGTATCAAGCGGGTGAATTGTTCATTATTTGGCGGGACGAGTCCAGAATAGTAATCAGACAAGATGCTCGTTATTCTGACAGGGCTGTAGCAGTCGTCCCACGCAATGGCGCCGAACTTTAAATTCGTCAGCGTATTTAGATGGCGGACGGCGAAAAGAAACGCTTCGAGTAAAATGGTGTCGCTGGCGACTTCCCTGAATCCTGCACACTGGAAAGGATTTCCAGGATCGACTGTATGAATAGAAAAAATGCCTGGTATATACAGATCACCTGGAACCAGCACCATTGGAATTTGTCCGAACTCGAAACACTCTCTGCAGACGGATCTACAAGAAGACGTGGGCAGTTTTGGTCCACTGACTAATACGTTGTTTTTCCACATACGAATGAGATCTTTGTTCAGAAACATTTTTTCTGTGCTGTAATTTCCAACCTCAACAAACTGTAGATGTAGAAAAGAATGTTTTGAAATTTTAAAAGATATTTTATGCTTGGTGCATAAACTTTGAATATTAAAATTCACATATAAATACAAACAAGCATACATATGTAAGTACTTACCTACGTATGTATATATACGTACATATATAAATACAAACACACATACATACATTCAAACACATATACTACACACATACATAAATACACATACACACATATATGTACTACAAACATACATACATACATATATACATATTAAAAAAATAAACGTACATATGTACATACAGATACATACGAGAGTGTATTAGAGAACATATATTAAGAAACAAACATAGAAATCTGGAATAGGTAAATAAATGAGTAAGAAAAACGCCAAGAAAAAAAAAATGAAATGAAAATAAAAATAATAGAAAAAGAAGAAAAAGAAAAGATAAATAAAAAAATAAAAAAAATAAAAAAATTAAAAAATAAAAAAATAAAAAGAGAATGCATAAGATAAAATAAAATAAAATGAAGTAAAGAAGTGTCAGATTAAAACAGAGAACAGGAACAAATAATGTACATTACCATTCCGTCCTTATTCCGATCGACCGAGTTTATTTTATAAATCACAGTATCATCTTCTCTCGCCACAGCAAAGTTGTCGTCAAAACTGAACCGTCTTTTGGCATCTACAAATTCTGAAGGAGCGAAACTTCCAAGCGAGGTGTAGTTAACGTCCACCTTTCTGACATAATCAATAAACTTGCGATCCTTTATTGCTGTTTTCATACTATCACATAAACCGTGATTGCCTTTACAGTGATCCTCATGGGCGTTTTTGGCCGCCACAGCGAATGTGTAATAAGTATCCACTGAAAGAGGCGCATAATCGCTCTGTCTGAACGTGTTACCATTATTATTATTATCATCATTTTGCTGCTGCCTGTACTTTTGGATTAACGGATCGGAGTTCTGTTTGCTTAGGTAATAATCTTTCAGACCACTCAAGACCACATCTGACGGCGAAAGGGTTAATATGCCACTGACGTGGTTCTTGGAGGCGAACACGTCTGGGTTTCTGCCCACGGCGTCCGACATGATCCAGTGGATGTTTTCGCTGGCCTGTTTCGACGAGAAATAAAACATGAGGTTTTCTGCCGTGTCCTGCAGGCCGAAGTACACAACTCCAATAGTGTCATCTTTGGCGTCTAATTTGAGCTTTTTCAGCTGATCGAATACTTTAGACGCTTCCGTTGTTCTGGACACTTCAATGGACAAGACGAAACAGATCTTTTCTTTCCGTCCTCGATCGTGCAGCATGGTGGCCGCAGTTCGCCCGTAGACGTCATCGCTGTGGACAACAGCAACAAACGTCCATTTCAGGCGTTTTAGAATCTCCAAGATTGGCTGCAAAAATTGAAAACAGATCAGTAATAATAACAATAACAAAAACGGCATCAACAGCAACAGCAACAGTAATAATAATCATATTATTATTATTATTATTATTAATAAAAATATAATTTACTGTTGTCCGTCTGTTACCGACTTAGCCAGCTAATTAATCAGTCAATCAGCTAGTCAGTCAGTCAGTCAGTCAGTCAGTCGATCAGCTAGTCAGTCAGTCAATCAGTCAGTCAGTCAATCAGCTAGTCAGTCATTCGGTTAGTCAGTCAATCAGCTAGTCAGTCATTCGGTTAGTCAGTCAATCAGCTAGTCAGTCAGTCAGTCAGTCAGTCAATCAGCTAGTCAGTCTGTCAACTAGTTAGTCAGCCAGTCAATCAGACAGTTACTCTTCTAGTCAGTTCAGATGTCAGTGAGTGGAAAAAAAAACACACACACAAAAATAACGAAGTGATTACTAACTTTAATTTGATAGGTGTCGGGGAAGGCTGTACGGAAGAACGTAGGATAAAGGGTCTTGTTGCTCAGCTCATCTGCAGTTGCCGAGGCACTGACGATTGGTATCCTAGAATCCTTCAGCAGTCGAGACACTTCCACTGCTGTTGAGCTGCGACTTGGGCCAGATATTCCTGGAGAATGAAACCAATCTTAGTTTAGAGAGATTTATTAAGGATCACAACTGTAAAAAGGAAGGACGTGAGAGAGAGAATGAGACAGAGGGAGAGACAGAGAGAGAGAGAGAGAGAGAGAGACAGAGAGAGAGAGAGAGAGAGAGAGAGAGAGAGAGAGAGAGAGAGAGAGAGAGAGAGAGAGAGAGAGAGAGAGAGAGACAGAGGGAGAGACAGAGAGAGAGAGAGAGAGAGAGAGAGAGAGAGAGAGAGAGAGAGAGAGAGAGAGAGAGAGAGAGAGAGAGAGAGAGAGAGAGAGAGAGAGAGAGAGAGAGAATAATAACGTATAACAGACCTAGAAGTAAAGAGGAGTTTCTGCTGCTGTGACAGACTGTTATTTCCTGGGATAACGACGGGTTCAGTATTTGGAAGACGTTACGAGCAGCGTAGACTGTACTTTGACAGCTGTCGTAAAGTTCAAATCCTGAAACATACATTTAACATAAGTTCATTAATATACACAAATACGCAACCCTAACTACCTACTTGCCTTCGTACATAAACACAATATGCATACATACATACACACATACACAAACACATATACTCACGGATACATACATATATGCATACAGACATATATGAATAAATACACATGAATACAGACATACAGACGTAGATAATAAACACATGGACACAGACAGTTTTGGTGACCGAACGGTAACGTGGTCCGCCTTCGGAGCGCGGGTGAATGGGGTGTCATACGTTCAAGTCTCGTCAGCGGCATCTGACGGGTTTGTGAAGTCGTGATTGGACTTTGTCCTCCTGCGCCAGTGCGTTCCCGAATATTGTCTTTGTGCAGAGAACATTCAAACAAACATATATAGATATGTACATACATACATACATACATACATACATACATACATACATACAAAGATACATAGATATGCACACGGAATAACCTGACCGTGTAAATATAAAACACAAACAGACGCACTTGTTGTTGGTTTTTTTTTTGTACGACTCGAACTATAAATGTGTAAAATGCTTTTATGCCATACCCTTATTGTTACACAGCTGCACAACGTTAAAGAAAAGAATCAGCTTTGTTCTCGTGTACACCCGATACTCAGTGCACGGGTTTTGTTTGTTTTGTTTTTTAAGTATTCAGTCACGAAGTAGGTCAGAGACTTCAGACAAATAAATCTACTGCTTCCAAAACAATAAAATAAAATAAAATAAAATATATAGAATATAACTAAAATAAAAGAGCGACATATCAGTGTGTCTGTATGTTTGTTTTGTTTGTGTTTGTGTGTGTGTGTGTGTGTGTGTGTGTGTGCACACATATATAAGGCCGCGCATGTGTCATTGCGTGCTTGTTTGCAATTTCTTTTGCAGTTTGAACAGAATCTAATCAAAATAATGAAAATTCCTTCCTGCCCATCGAATACTTCATTTGACCAATTATCCTGATTTATTGCACAAGGTGAAAAATTGAAGTTAATTGTCACATAATGCCAGAAACGGATGTTAGCGGCCCCAGCGGACCAATAACGTGGAATCAATGTCTACTCATTCGCTTCGGCGCACTGAGAACGCGAAAAACACAGCTGTATCAATGGAGTGTCACGCAGGCTGAATATCGATCCGTTTTGTCACGTGACTAAGGGCGAGGTTTGTAACAGAACTGTAATTTAAATAGGGTAACACATGTTGCAGTGACTAAATAATTAGTAGTGTGTTGATGAATAATATATCTGACGTATTTGTTTACGTTAACATAAGTGTGTATGTATTACTGTGTAGACGCGTTCCTGTTTATGAAGAGGTCGATACAGTGTTGCTAGTTTTAAACCCACTGATTTATCAAAACACCAAGGAAAGAAAGAATGTTAATTCTATTTAATTGTGGCTTTGCCTGTTTTAATTTTAAAGGTTTACTGGTTGGAATGGGTATTATGTCTAGATGGGTTTTTGGGGGTTTTTTTTGGTTTGTGTGTGTGTGTGTGTGTTTTTTGTTTTATTTTATGATGATATAAAATAAAATATCTGTTACTGCCTCTTTATGTGTTATACGCATCGGCAAACAAAAGAGATTCCAAACTGGAACGCGTGTCCCATCATCTTACATAGGGTCAGTGACGAGTCTGTATGGGACTGAACCTGCAGTACGACACACACGGTGAAACACCTTCAACTACAACGCTAGACTGAACAGTTTCGAAACGCAACATTTAAACGACTTGACAGCCGGACACCTTATTGCTAGGTTTCGAATTTCTGCCCATGCAGAAAAAAAAAAAAAAAAAAAAAAAAAAGGCATATAATCATAATACTGAAAGATCAAATCGAAAATGTCAAATGTGTAATATGAATGTTCTGGAAGATGAATATTTCAAAATGTCCTTTGTATAATGAAGTTTTGATTGTTAGAATTTAAAAAAAATATATATTACTGGTACAAACAATCTATATATAATGTGTGCAGCTGTTGTCAGTTGAAAATAGAAAAGACATGCATGATTTTGGTGAATATCTTTAAAATGTCTTAAATGTTGGCTCTCAGTTTATCCTCCATTTCTTCGACCACTTGTCACCTGTTTATGTTTCTTTATTACTATTATTACTATTATTATTATTATTATTATTATTATTATTATTATCACCATTATTTATAAGAATTGTAAGCGAATGAACCGAAATGCTTGAAGCTAATAAACAATACCATACAGTTTGAATTTAATTATAACCAGATAACAACAACGACAACGACAACCGTAACTATAATAATAATAATAATAATAATAATAATAATAATAATAATAATAATAATAATAATAATAATAATTTAATACCTACAAGATCATTTAAAAAAAAAAAAAGAAAAAAAAAAGGTGTATTCTTTATGTCAAGCAGTGCTGGTTTAGATTCCACTAGAAACTCTTTGAAGTAATTTTATTACTGTAATTAAAGAATTATATCTATAATTGACAACAACTGTTACCACAGACACAGAACATCGAGTGGTGGTGGTGGTGGGGGGGAGAATCTTTTACAATCACCTTCCTGGTAACAATGAAAACATATCCCCATTGATTCTGATAAATTACAAGGAAAAAATAACCAGGAAGAAACGATGTGCATTCAACCGAAACGACGTCACGCCAACTCTGTGGCCATGAAATATTATTTCTTTCAGTTTCATGCAGGAAAAGAAGAAAAATTTGTGAAAGATATAGGGACAGATATTTAGGGAAACAAAAGAAGAAGAAGAAAAAATAAAAAAAAGATTTCTCAAGCGGAACGATTATGGGATTTTCGTTTGAAACCGGTTTCTTGTCGTTACCTGATAAAGCTGTGTTGACAACAATTAGTTTTCTGAGCAATAATGGTTTCCCTGGATCTGTCAAAAAATAGTTAGAAATGAAATTTGTATACAGTATCTTCCGTCTTTCCCTTCACCTCCTGATCTGTCCTCGAACATACTTTGGATATCACAATAAAAAAATGTCACGCAGAGCCGGGTAGTGAAGTATAGAGAAACCAGTTTTATTTACAACCTTTTTGTATAATGACAAAGATAATGTCAAGCGCAGAGATTAACGTAGCGATACCACATTTACAACACAAACATGCGGCATGAACGACGTTGTGTCTAAATTTTAAAGGGATTGGCTTTAAGGGGTGTATTTTTCTGACACTGTGAAAAGGTTATAGTGTTCTTATCATGAGATCCTACAGAACGATTTTAACACAGATTTTAACACAGATATAATACGTACGTTTGTTCACTGTCTTGTCTTGGTCTCTTAGTCTTATCTGCATGTCATTTCAGACTGACCATATATATATATATATTTCTGTATATCTACTTATCTGTCTGTCTGTCTGCTTATCTATCTATTTATCTTTCTATTTTGTGCATCTATTTAGCTATCTTGTCTTTTTTTCTCTCTCTCTCTCTCTCTCTCTCTCTCTCTCTCTCTCTCTCTCTCTCTCTCTCTCTCTCTCTCTCTCTCTCTCTCTCTCTGTGTATCAGTGTTATACAGAAACAAACTAGCCTAATTAAAAATATGCTCCAAAGTATTAATTTACACGAGCCTGCCATATTTCGTGTTAAAAAAAAACCGATATGTATTGTCTTTCAAATTTCAGAGAAAAGATTACGTAATCATTCAAATATTCGCTTAATGAAAATATATCCTTTTTTTTTTATCTATATATGCCTAAATATTACTTTTTTTTTTTTTTTTTTTTTTTGTGTGTGTGTTTTTTTTTTTTTGTTATCTCAGTATTTCATAGATAGGATACAACATTTTTGATTACTATTAATTAATTATACTATTGTGGTTGTTGCCATGGTAATTTTCAATACGCTTTGTCGTTTCCAACTCGTTTTTTTTTTTTACCACATCTGCTGAAGGAAATGGCTCGATATAATGCAGCAGTCTTTTGTCTGTCGACTCAGTAATGTCAAATATTTGTTTTACATAAACTTATTTTATT
>CM022671.1:31478749-31533749 GCA_012295275.1 Chrysomallon squamiferum
AAAACCAGAAATCAGAAACAGCGAAAGATGCAGGAAAAAATGATTATGGAGAAGAAGATATGAATGAAATTCAAAAGAATGATCAAAAACAGCATGCAGAATATGTGACTCAAAGAGATTACCAAGATAAAAACCCCGAAATTGTGGCTGAACAGAGTGACGTAATTCTACAGGAGAAAAGTGAAGCTGATATTTCTTTTGTGAACGATGATGATAAAAATGACGTCATAGACGATCGTGGTTCTGATTTGCATAATTTCAAAGATTATAACAAAAATGAAGCACAGAAAGAGGCTAATTTGCATAATTTTAATGACGTCATTGATAATGGCGATGGATATACCAATGAAGATGATAAAAATGACGTCATTGACAATGACGAGCTAGAGGACATTTCTGAAATTGAGTTTGAGCTACTGGCAGAGGCCATGAAAGAAAAAGAAAAACAAAGAAAAAAAACGGATAAAGAATTTATACCGATTCCGATGCCGACGTCGTTTGAAAGTTACGACATTAACAACGACGACGCCATCGACAAAGAGGAGTTGATCAGAGTAACGGGGGCATGGAAAAACGTCGACATTGTTTTTGATGTTGCAGATTCTAATGGTAATTTAGATGTTTTTGTTCTCTGTTTTGTTGTTGTCATCATCGTAAATGTTGTTCATACTGTTATAACCACGACTGTTAAACGAAATCGACTTACACATCTGTCTAACTATCGTTTTGAACAATAGCTATCGTTATCATTACTAAAATCAGTATCATCATCATCATCATCATCATCATCATGACACTTATGTCAATAAGAAGAGATGATTATCTTATATCTGCTTTTACAGAAATAATTCGATTTTCGTATAGATAGAAGACAGAATGAAAAAAGACAGATAGACAGACAAACAGATAGATAGACAAAGATATAGACGGACGGATAAACAGAGAGAGAGAGAGAGAGAGAGAGAGAGAGAGAGAGAGAGAGAGAGAGAGAGAGAGAGAGAGAGAGAGAGAGAGAGAGAGAGATCCTGCCGAGGATATACAAGACAAAATATAATTTTTTTGTAAATTAATCCTTAACGAAGAATCGATCTTTGTAACTCTCATGCTTTAGCCGAAACAATGAAAAACTAGTGGAACATTATTTCATATTAATAAGTAATTTAATTAGGGTTTTATGGGAATTTTTGTTCTCTAAAGGGAAAAAAAAAAAAAAAAAACTTCCATTTAGAAAGATATTCGATACGCGTCACAGAAATTAATAGCTTAATAATTTGCTATTACAGACGTTCGGTTGTTTAATTCAGATTGAAAAACAGGCCACCATTCAATGCTTTTTTAATGTCCTAGGGGGAAAAGATAACATGCGCGAGTGGATTTTTCAGTTAAAGCGGCTTCTCATGTGTAGATTTGATAATAGAATTTTCTCATGGTAGTAATTCACAGATAATGCAGAGAGAGAGAGAGAGAGAGAGAGAGAGAGAGAGAGAGAGAGAGAGAGAGAGAGAGAGAGAGAGAGAGAGAGAGAGAGAGAGAGAGACGATAAGATATATACACATACGAAAATACATATAGATGCACACAAATATGTATACACACCTACACATGGATATATATAAACACTTATATACAAGCGTACACACACATATTAAAAACATACATAAAAAAACCCACATTTATACATAACATACATAAATGCACATACATTCACAATATAAACATGCACATGTATGCGCATATGCACAAACACATACATACGTAACTCACAAAATCGCATCTGTCCGTGCGGACATACAAACATATATAATTATAACACTTATTTAATAATTACAGAATTACAGAACACACCCCAACCGAACTGATTTATTTAATCAACTTCAGTTTCTCTGTCTCTCGAAGCAGTCTATTTCAGTCTTTTCAGAGACTCTCCTTTTTAAGATAACCCGTACGTAGATCAGAGCTTTCATTCGACTGCTTCAATCAAAACACTTTAATTAAATAATTTTACAGCTTAGACGATTAAACACTGGTTTATCGACATCTCGCAGTTCAGTAAAACTTAAACATATTGATTATTAGTCAAATACGTTTCTATTTTCTTTTATTTTGTTCGTTTCTATTTCTATCTTCTTCTTCTTCTTCTTCTTTTTTTATTATTTTGTTTTTGTTTTGTTGTTATTATGAGTTAAGAACGCACAGCTTTTTACCCTCTGTCTTTTGACACTAATTTGACAACAAAAATCTTTAATATACAGTTTCTGACAGTACGTACCACTGTATTTCATAAATTAGTCAGGAGTACTGACTAGATTGGGAAATAGCCCAAAAGGTCTGTCCGAGCAGCAGGCTGTACAAAATTATAATGATGATGATGATGATGATGATGATGATAATAATAATAATAATAATAATAATAATAATAATAATAAAATATATTTAAAATAGATTAAAAAATAAAATATTTCAAAAAAATTAAAATAAACTTTAAAATGTTTCAAAAATTTTAAACTTTAAAATGTAAAAGAAAATATATATATATATATATATATATAAATATATATATATAAATATATATATATATATATATATTAAAAAGTTAAAATATGTTATCAAGATGTTAAAAATGTCCAACAATATTTAGAAATGTCAAAATAAGTTAAAACGTGTCGTCCTGAAATTAAAACAAAGTCTAAAAATCTGTTATCAAAACAAGCCTGACTATGTTTACCCTGTCAGAAATGGAAACTTAAGCATAATAAAACTGCACCAGTCAGACAAGTCAGTTAATGAATCGTTACATGTTTTTGTGTCCAACAGCTCGGATAATTTCATCAAAATTTATTACTTCAGACATCAGCTTCTATTCTGTTTGCAGAGAAAGCGTTTTTTTTTTTTTTTTTTTTTTTTTTTTTGTGCGAAATGAGGAAAGAAGTTTTCTGTCTGAATGAAAACAGAAATGTCACTAAGAGCAGGATCAGTACCACTTGGTGCCCTGTTTGAGTTATTTCCAGTTCCAGACAGGGTCTAACGATATCAAAGGCTGTGTAAACAGTTTTCGAGTAAACCGAAATTTATTGTTATGAAAGATTACAAGCCGAAATTCGGTAAGAGTAGCTCATTGAATGGTTGGAGTGAATTTTCACTTTCTCAGGCTGTATGTCTATGGTCATACGTAGTAACATAAATGATAACTAACTAACTAACTAAGTAAGTAAAAAAAAAAAAATAAAGTAAGTAAGTAAATAAATAACACAAATAAATAAATAACATAATTTTGTTTGCAATTACAAGAAAAGAAAACAACAGCAATATAATAATAATAATAATAATAATAATAATAATAATAATAATAATAATAATAATAATAATAACAATAATAATAATAATAATTATAATAATAATAACAATAATAACAACAACTATAAAAAGCATATAATAACAATAAAGGAAAAATAAAATTCAATAAATAACAAATAAACACAAGAAACAAAAAGCAATAAAACAAAACAGAAACAATATAATAATAATAACAACAACAACAACAATAAAAAACATATAATAACAATAAAGCGAAAATAAAAAAATAAAAAAATAAACATGTGATGTACCGCTGTGCAGCACAAACGTTCATACAGATCAGGTGCAATCATTTAACGCCAGTGATATTTGTTAACGTGTTAAAAACTTCAGTTGTAATGTGGCGTTTCATTGCATGTGTAAATGTCTTGTACCTGTTTGTTTTGGAACTCGATGAGCAAACTGAGAGAACGCGTAATTCACATAAACAGTGAGAGAAAAAACACACGCGCCATGACTGACAGATTTAATGTTACGTGCAACAAAAACAAAGCATTAACAATTCGTAATGCCAAACTGGTGAACGAGAAAGAAACGGATTCTTATTATTTTCTTAAAACGATTATTTGTTTGGTTTTGTCATTTCAAAAACTGATTGGTGTCTTTTCTTTTGTATTGTAAATGTTCAGAAAGAGATTTACGCACACATACATACATACATATACATACATACATACATACGTACATATACATACACACACACATATATTTTGCTGAATAAAACATCTCAATGGCCCACTTAATTATCAATTTTTTGTTTTCTTATTTTCTGCTTTGGCGCATAAAGAAGCCATACGATTTCACTGAAGCGTCGTTAACACCGTGTAAGTGTTTGCCATTATGAAGCTCTAAAGGTTTAATGTGTTATTTGTAATGTTTTAGCTACAAAGAGATTCGTAAAACGAGTTGTTTGCAGGCTCTCCAAAACGGTTTCTTAATATTATCGTTAGCAAGGTGATAAGAATTATATGTATGTGTATGTACGCATCTATGCATGTATGTGTATATGTGCGTACATACACATACATATATATATTCGAATAGTTATTTTTACATTGGAGGACGGAGCAAGACAATATTCGAAATGATTTTAGAACATTGGAGGACGGAGCAAGACAATAACAAAGACCTAGAACAATAGAGACAGACAAGCAAGACAAGATTTCACTATGTTAACATGACCACCACTATCATCATCATCATCATGATAATAACTTTCTCATTATCATTATTATCATCATCACAACAACGCTGACAGTTATCGTTATCACCGTCATAACATCAACAACCTCTTCTTCATTAGCATCACCACATCGTCATAGTCGCGATAACAGCATCATCATCATCATAGCAACAGCAGCGTCGTCAGTACCATAACAGTCTCTGCATCCTAACAACAACAATATCTGTTAAGAAGGTTAAGAAGAAAAAGAAGAGAAAAAAAGAAGAAGAAGAAAAAAAAAAAGATTTGGTATTCACGGAGTGTCAGTAACAAAATTATCGCTAACTATTTTTGACGTTAACGTTTACGTTCTTGTTCATTGCACATATAACGTTTCAAAGTCTGCCGTAACTGTAAGTACCTTTGTAGACAAAAAGACGTCGATGCGAAATCGTAAACGTTACATGTCAGAGTAACTGCTAATTAAGTCTCGCCTCAGTGATCATTATGAGAAAGTTAGAAGATTAATATTTGGCTTTCTTCAAGAAAAGAGGGGAAAATGCATGTCAGGAAAACATATTATTGTGGTGTGGACTGTAAAGTCGTCCTTCAAAATAAACAGCAACAATAACATCTACAACAACAACAACAACAAAATAACAATAATAATAATAGTTATTATTAGTAGTAGTGGTATTATTATAAGATCTTTGTTAGATATACGCATATTGTACATATGTCTGTCGCATCATGTATATGTTTATGTATGTATGTGCGCCCGCGCGTTTGTGTGTGAAAAGAGAGAGAGAGAGAGAGAGAGAGAGAGAGAGAGAGAGAGAGAGAGAGAGAGAGAGAGAGAGAGAGAGAGAGAGAGAGAGAGAGAGAGAGAGAGAGAGAGAGAGAGACACTTACATATATACACATACATAAATGTATTATGCATACATTATAAATGTCCCAAAATCAACAATAGGATTAAATCTTTCTTGTCAAAGGGATCAGTCAAAGAACCTGATGCATTTGAAGCATGTCTAGTTCCCGTTACTGAAAAACTACTATTCCTACATCACCAGTTACATAGACTGATATGACAATGGTAGTTTATCACTATAATTATTTGTAACATTCATCGCGTATCATGAAGAAAAAACCCAGTTCAAAACAAAAAAGACTTGCATTTATTGTTGAGTATTTTAGACTGGTTTGTTTCTTTATCTTGATGACTGTCAACAGTTATTTCAAGATTTCTGCACCTGTTACAGTCATTTTAAACGATCGTAGACATAATGTTAGGAATTTTGTATTCGTTGTGTTGTCTTTGATTTTACGTAGATAAACACAGGCTGGGATAGATTAGATAAATAGACAGAGAGAAAAAGAAAAAGATTATTATAGAAAGACAAAATTATATAATATAATATAATATAATAATATGTAATATAATATAATATAATATAATGTGATACAATATAAACAAACAAACAAACAAACAAACAAACAAACAAACAAACAAACAAACAAACAAACAAATAAATAAATAAATAAATAAACAAATAGCACATACAAAATAAAACTTACACAATTATGTTCAAAACATGTCTGCCTCGACTTAAGGAAGCATCAAGTATTATTATATGACAATGTTACAACACTGCTGTTATCAGTGACTGCAGTCAGAAAACGAAATCTCGGGAACAATTATCTTTGCCTTGGGTAAGTTTCTAAATTTTGTTACTTATCTTTCCGTTAGTACAGAGCTGTACAGTGGTTTCTGAACAGTACAGCAAGTCCCCAGCTTTACCCAAACTCGATTAAAACGTTTCAAGAATTAAAATGCGGCTTACGAATTACTGCTTGTTTTTGTCTCAGCACGGAATGAAAATAGCTTAGAGCTAAGAAAAAAAAATAACAAAAATAATAATAAATATAAAAAAGAAAATGAATGGAAAAAAAAATAAGAAGAAAAAGTAACAACAACATCAATAAGAAAAACATAATAGCAGTCGTAGTAATAAATAATAATAAAGGATATTGTCGGATCGTATTTTTTTTTTTCTTCAGATATTTATTTATTTATTTATTTATATTTTTTTATTTTTTTATTTTATGTATTTATCACTTTGTTTCAAAACAAAAACAAAATCACACTCTAAAACCTGAAGTATTTGTGTTCAGTTTACTACTAATCAATAACATTTTTTTTTTTTTTACCGCATTTTCTTTCTCACTTCAAATTACTATTCCTGAAGCAACAAATATAAAATGGCTGCCCATTTGTAGTCCTATACATATAAAACATGATTTTGGTTTTGTAGTAGAATCATAACAATTCACCAAAATATATATTAAATATTTATAAATATAATAATAATAATAATAATAATAATAATAATAATAATAATAATAATAATAATAGGAATAAATAAATAAATAAATAAATAACAAAAAGGTAAAATAAATGTTTTCTTTCATTTTTTAAATTTATTTTTATTTATTATTATTATTATTTTTTTTTTTCAGATGACAACAAAATTAGCAGAACGGAATTCTATGAGGCACCCCTAGACCTATCAGGCAAACTTCCCGAGAGATAACAACAACAACAACAACAACAACGACAGCAACAGTAACAACAACAGCAACAACAAGAGTGATATGAACGAAACAATTGATAGTGATTTTCCGCAATAAATGTTAAATAAAACAGTTCAAAGATACTGACGCAGACATACACGCAAGAAGCAAAAATATATATAGATATATATATCAGTAGAAGCATTTACACACACACGCACACAACACACACACACACATACACACACACACACATATATAATTAAAAGGTTCAGTGATTAATCTCAGATCATAAAGAACAAAAAAAAAAAAAAAAAAAAAAATACAAACACAAACACAAAGAAGGAAGCAAATATGAAAATGACACATGAAAGAAATAATTGAGAAAACAATATCTGGTTGGTTATAAATTATTGTTTCTATATCACCAGTGTAGAACTTGGGGTTAAGCAAATTAAGCGCAAGGATTTAAAAAAACTATAATAACCACACACACACACAACACACACACACACACACACACACACACACACACACACACACACACACACACACACACACACACAGAGAAACACACACACACACACACATATATATAAAATTCGGTGCAAATATTTCGAGGAGAAAAATGAATTTTTGAAACATGTGGCCTTCAAGCTTTGTATAACTTCAGGTTTAGGCTCTGCCCATTACAGTTTTGTAGATAATTGTGTAATAACAGCTTTTTTGTTTTGTTACTTCATTCTTTTATAATGTGGTGGGAGGGTGAATACTAAATGCTGTAAATGTCTTTGTATTAAAAACATGATGTAATATATACAATGAGTACATATGTAATATATACATTGAGTACATTGTAAGGCTGTACTTTGAGCAGATAATTAATATAATAAAAAACACTTGTTAAATTGAATATGTGTGTGCGTATGTGCACATATGTGTGTATTTCAGTTAACATAGTTCAATAATATGTAGAGTACAAATCATGTATGAGTGAATGTGTGCATGTGTGTGTTTCTCTGTGTTTCTGTGTGCGTGTGTTACGCAGCTACGGAATTCTCAAATTGATTAAGGATTTTTTTGTTCCGTTAATAATAATAAAAGTACAAATCGCAGACGCTGAACTGTGAACGTTTGAAATTAAATGGCGCAAGTAGCTAAAATACTCAAGTAATATTATATCTAATTGTGATGCGTTTCAAATTTAAATGTCAATATTTATCCTATAAATTATATGAAAGCAAAACCATGTATTTAACGATTTAGGTTTATTTTAGTTTAAACTGATTAGATAAAAAGAAGAAGAAGAAGAAGAAGAAGAAGAGCAACAATAACAACAACAACATTAATAATAATAATAATAATGATGATAATAAAATAATTATATAAATAAATGTAAATATAACATATAATAATAATAATAATAATAATAATAATAATAATAATAATAATAATAATAATAAAGTGTCAATTTAATATAAAAAACAAACTTGACTAAATCATAAAAAGAATTTCCCACATAATAATTTTTGCAGAAACACGAATTTGTAAATAAATATAATAAATGGATATTTTAAACGATTGCTAACAGCATAACGTCTTATTACAAAAGAAAGATTAATAATCGAATAAAAATCATAACAAAAGGTCACATTAATATATAACAGAACAACGAAAAACAAAAACATTTCAAATAACAGTTCTAAAACGAATGGTAGATAACTCTAGCATGCATATCTTAGCATGGTGCTGGAGTTGTCTCCCATACACTGTCACAGAATAATTATTGCTTAATTTGTCTTTTTAGAAATAACGAGAAATCTCATAAAATATTCATGCATATTGACTTGTATGTTACTATTACAGCAGCAGCAACAACAGCAATATCAACAACAACACCAGAAAGAACAACAGCTACTGCTACTTCTGCAACAAGTTCTACTACTGTTACTACTGTTACTGCAACTCCTGTTACTACTGTTATTACTATAATCACTACTACAACCATTATCACAGTTACTACCACTATTACTACTACTAATAATAAAAACAGTAAAATGAAGTCGGGCTATGTTAGATCACAGGATCTGTGCCTGACATTGGCTAATTTTCAGTAACTAATTAACTGAAAAAAATAAATAAATAAATAAATAAATAAATAAATAAATAATATTAATAACAAAAAATAAATTAAAACTGTAGCAGTAATTAGCTATCTAATAGGATTTTTTATATTTATACAAGAGGAATGAATGATGTCACCAAATAAAACTAATAGAAAACCCTCTATGCATTATTTTATGATCTTACTTTATTAGACGTAAAAGATGGTGCCTAGGAAAACAAAACAAACACCTCCTACACACTGATAAATAATTTAGAAGTACACAGCAAGCTCCAAGGCCATACGTCTGTTTTACATTAGAAACATTTTTATTAAACATGCGCCATTTAAATCACAAAATGAGTTACTGGAGTAGAAGAAGTATGGCAAAATCACCTGACGCTTCTCCTTATTTCTGCAGTTTAGTTATTAATTCTGTCACAGAGTGAGAAAGAACGTCATAGAGGCGTGGGAGGGTTTTGAATTACATCACCATTTAGCTGTTTGTTAGTTTAATTTTGGGATTTATTCTATATTTATATATATATATATAAATAATAAAACAAATTTCTGTTGTCTAGCAGTTAGATCGCAGATTCATCTGTTATGACAAATTATGTTGTCTTATTTTCTCTCACGCAACACACAAACAAACATTCACAGATGTAATGTGTTTTTTCTCTCGTTTGCGTTTAACAACATAATGCTTGAGATCAACGTTAAATAAATGTTTATTACTCTGTTTTGTCATATGGTAATTTGTCATATGTTCTTCCAACCGTGGGAAGGTTCATATAACTACATCCTTACTGCTAGCTGATAACTGGAAACAGAAGTTGCATCTTCCATTTATATTTATATATGAACATACAGTATTTTTTAATATTATTTACTTTTGTGTGCTAATAAATGTAAAATAAAATAATTACACACACACACACACACACATACACACATACACAGCTCATATATAGATAGATAGATAGATAGATATGTAATACTCTTTGAATGGAATCCATAATGTTTATTCTTAAAGTGATGAAAGTTAATAGAATGTTAACCTATATATTATTTATATAATTTGTTTGTTTTGTTGTTGTTTTTTTGTTTTTTTTACCCCAAAGTATTTAATTTGTGGATGCTATTTTAAGGGTGTTACGAGGTAAGCCTAGTTTTCATAGCAGAATGTTTTGTATGCTCTAGTAAAATTGGTGTCGTATCAAGACACCTCTCCGTGTTGACAAATTGGGTGAAATAGAAATCTGAATGTTAGATTATTACACAGTTTCTTCTCTGACTGTATCATAGTGAGACTGGGGAGGAGATAAAAACATTTAAAAAAAATAATTGCTTGTATGTGGTATTTACTTTAAGCTAAATAATAAAGAAATGCAAAACTTGACTTCTGACATTGACGATTAACATCGCCGATTTTGATTCTGGAGTAACATGGATGCATTTTATTATTATAAGTATGTGAGAGAGCGAGAGAGAGAGAGAGAGAGAGAGAGAGAGAGAGAGAGAGAGAGAGAGAGAGAGAGAGAGAGAGAGAGAGAGAGAGAGAGACGTAATATGCGTTAGTCGATACATTTAAATATTTATTTTTGTACAAATAGTAATAATAATAATATATTGTTGTTGTTGTTGTTATTAGTGTTTGCTTAAGATTATTATAATACGTCATTAGAAGGTGAGAGAAATGAAGGACTGTTTTATGACACCAAGTTTTTTTTCTCAGTGTTGCGCATTTTTCTGTCGTTCGCATGCACTATGCGATTCAAATAAAAAGCTGCAAAAGAAGTTACACAAAATAAACTTGGATTGTTTCCCCTTAGTCGTCATTTTTAATAAGTTTAAACCAGGGTGTTTATTAGAGGCTTTCAATTCCGGAGAACGAGGATTAAAGCTTTACATGATATGTATTACGTTCTAGAACGTTCCTTATGTAATTAAATCAGCGTATGTGTGTATATGTATGTCTGCATACGAATACGTCCACTTGTCTGTTCGTGTTTATGCGTGTACGTCTGTGAATATGAGTATGAATGTTGCAGCACGTGTTTTAGTGAGTGTGAGTATTACTGTGTGAGTGTGTGTTATTGTGGCATGATAAATAAATAAATAAATAAATAAATAAATAAATAAAGTATTCTTGATTGCAATGGTCGTAGAAGTAATGATCTGATATAGCTCGACTTCATTTTACAATTTTTATTATTACTAGTAATAATAATAGTAGTAGTAGAAGCAATTGTGGCAATGGTTTTAGTTGTAATAGCAGTGGCAGTAGTAGTAGTTGTTGTTGTTGTTCTTGCCTATGTTGTTAATAACCATATGAGAAGCAGAAGTCGGACTATTGGTCTTGATGTTTATTTGTTGAGGATGGTAGTATTCAAAGATGTAGTAGTGGTAGTAATGATGATGGTCCTAGCCACTGTAGAAATAGTAGTAGTGGCAGCATAAAAGTAGTTATGATAATTATAATGAAGAAAAAGAAAATAAAGATAATGATGACGAAGATGATAATCGTCATTATCATGAAGAGAGATTGATGATCAGTAAGAAAAAATAAATACTAAAACTCGGGAAAAAAGATCGAAAAATGCATGCACGCGCGCAAATTCATACATTGAAACATACACGATGAAAATAAGAGAAATAGATGAGTGACTATGCTGGAGGGGGGTTTCTTTGTATTTTTTTTTTTTATTAAGTCCAAATTAATCCACCGGGTGATACAAACGTGTACCGTAAATCTCCTAAACAGGAAACTACATCCAAGTGCAAACAGAAACCTAATTTCAACATCGCCGCATCCGCTGAAGGAATTTAACATTATCTACCCGCATTAACATACCCTCGTCACATTCATCTCGCACTTCAGGGACCAATCCATTACATCGGGGGGGGGGGGTGGGGGGCGGTGGGGCGGCCTAGCGACGTAATTATTCAAAATGAGATTTGTTAACGTATAAATGCATTTATTTAAAACTGGTTAGAAGGTGCGTCGGGTGCACACAAACCTCGCACTGGATTTTGCGCGTTCATTTGCGAGTTAGCAAGAATCCACGTCTGAAAACGGCTCGGAAATTGAGGCGTAAAGTGGGTCATTGCGTTTTGCGGTCTCCGGCCCAGCCGCATACTGGAATATCTCATTTGCATATATGATAATTAGCATAAGCGTATCATTTCCGAGTACTGCCTGGTGTCTCCTATGGGTTTGTCTTTAGCTGTCACATAAAAATATTATTGTTTATGTTGTGTTTGATTAGTGTGTCTGACAGATGAGGATAGGTACGAACAGACGAGCAAGGGGCAGAATTAGAATAAAATTGGGTAGGGTAATATCTGTTTGTGTCTGTGAGAATCTCTCTCTCTCATTTTCTTCCGTGAATCTCTCTCTCTCTCTCTCTCTCTCTCTCTCTCTCTCTCTCTCTCTCTCTCTCTCTCTCTCTCTCTCTCTCTCTCTCTCTCTCTCTCTCTCATATTACGTGACTTTGCCACCCACGGACCTAATCATCAGTCATTTCTGAACTATTCTCGAAACCTGAACAAGTTCCTATCACTAGTGAGTCAACAGTCGTACAGTTCCCTATTCTGACCCTCTCATGAAGGTTGAAGAAATCCTCACACACACCCCCAGTCTCATTCTGCTTCATCTTCTGTCTGAACTCGTTCTTCGAATATCTTCTAAACATCAACACTTCACTCTGCTAAAATGAATCCTCGGTCATTTAGTCACCCGATAGATCGGAACTCATCGTTCCAGAATTATATCGTCAAATATTCACCTTTCAGTCACCCAGTCACCCACTCACCCACCCGCTTGTGGAAAAATCTTCCCATCGTGTTTTCACATACCTACATATATAACGAAAACATCTTTGAAATGCTGGAAATAGTTTGTTCATCATAAATGATCACCAACCATAAATAAATGCAATCAAAATATGATAAATGAAATATAATTTTTTTAAAATTTTTCCTAAATTTATTTAACATGACCTCGTTTTTGACTCGGCATAAGAATTCTATTATTTTTTTTTTTTTTTTTTTTTTTTTTTTTTTTTACCAATTAGATTACGTATAATTGAAAGTAACGTATTTATTAACAGTTTAATGTCGGCTGATTCGACGGTTTGGTATTTTAACAACATTTTTCCGAGATCTTTTTCTTGACAATGATGCATGGAGACGGTATGTAAACAAGGAACAATCGTCTGTACTACAAAAATAATAAATAATAATAATAATAATAAATAATCAGAAAAAAAAAAAAAAACATTTACGAAAACAAAATATGTGTTTATCACAGAAGACGTCACGAAATAGACATTGTAATTTATAACCTATTTTGTTTATTTATTTTTTTTTTTGTTTGTTTGTTTGTTAAATGTGATTTTTTATTTTAATTTTAATGCAACTATATTTTAACACAGTTCATTTTTTTTATTATTTGACAATTAATTACGACGACGATGGCAACAAAAAAATAAATAAAAAAAAAAAAAAACACGAAAATAACAGCTACAAAAACAGTAGCAAAAGCAATAACAAAAATAATAATAGTAATAGTAGTACTAAATAACAACAAGAACGAAATAAATAAAAATAAATTAATTTTTTCAAAGATTAAGATATATTTATTTTATTAACGTTGAATAATTCTTCAGAATTTTTGTTAAAAAAAATTAAATAAATGATCCATTTAAAGCAGCAACATTCTACTTCTTCTTCTTCAAGCTATTATTAATAGTGATAGTAGTTATCATCGTAGTACTAATAGTGATGACATAAAGTCCTATCTCCTAAACTTTAACCAGTGCTGCTGTCGTCAATATGGCAACTACTACCAGTACTGCAACAACAACAACAACAACAACTACTACTACTACTAATAATAATAACGACTGTTACCATTTCTATTACTACTACCGACTTTTACTACTACTACTACTTTTACTACTTTTATTACTACAGCCACTAATACTAATTCTGTTACTACTACTACTACTACTACTAGTTCTAGTATTACTACTACTATTTCTGTTGCAACAACAAGGACTCGTATTACTGGTGCAACTGCAGAAAATAAAAATCATCTGAGCAAGAACTAATTTACGCTATTTTGCCTAAGTTTTGTTTTTGAGTGACCAATTTTTAATTATTTTGTCCTGTTACAAAAAAGTCCTCACACATTTTTTTTTTTCACCCCACTACACTTGTCGATGGATCTGCCCTAACTTAATGTAGAGTTTTGAGGAAATCCTATCCAAAAACTACCTTTTAAAAATAGCCTAACAAGGAAACAACAGTGCTATATATATATATCTACATATAATTTTTAGCAAAAGCTATAACCTTTTTATTTTTATTTTATTATATTTTTTTACAATCTCCACTAAAACAAATTTGAATAAATTAAGTATTTATAAATTAATTACACGTCTCTGTAACTTTAAAATATTTAGAAATGATTTTGTATAAATTAGCTATTAATAAATATCTTACAGATACGAAAATAAAATACCGGGTGGTTTATTGAAAGCGCGTTATAAAACTGTAATTATTTGACACAGTCAAGCTGGGTAAAGGGCTGAAAGGATGCGTGAACTAAAGTTAGGATATTTCAGCTGGGAACGTTATATAACAGCGGTACGCTGCATACACGGTTGTGGGAAAACCGAGGTAACAACTGACAGAGAAATAGAGAAAATGTGTCACGAGATTAGAAGAAACTCCGTTACTCATTTTTGTTAGTTTTACTAACACTGATATACCACCACTACTACTACTACCACCACCACCACCACCACTACTACTACTACCACCACCACTACTACTACTACCACCACCACCACACTACTACCACCACCACCACCACTACTACTACTACTACTGTTACAGTTGCTGCTGCTATTAGTTCTACATTCTTAATGCTGCTGATACTACTATGACTGCTGCTATTACTGCTACCTCCACCTCAGCTACTGCTTCTACTATTATTACAACAACAACTACTACTACTATTACTACTTCTACTACTACGGCCGCTGCTGTTATTATTTTTTCCACTTTACTACTGTTACAATAGCTACTACTGGTACTACTGCTACAACTGCTGCTGCAGCCACTACTACTACGACTGCTGTTGCTGCTACGACTACCACTAGTACTTCAACACCGCCATTTCACTTTTAAAACAACTACTACTGTTTTATTACTATCACCAATACTACCGCTCCAGCTTTTACTACTACTATCTCTATTGCTGTCACTCTGTTACTATAACCATTACCGCCTCCACTTCTACTACTATTAAACTACTACTACTACAACAACAACAACTACTACTACTACTAAAGAACTACTGCTGCAACTACTGCTTCTACACAGCTTGGGAATTATGCAGTGGAGAAAGGAACTGTTCTTCAATCAGTTATAAATATGCATGATACCCTGAAACGCTGAAGCAGTAAGAGATGATATTATATTTCATATTATTATCTTGATATCTGTATATCGTGAGCTACATCGACCACAAATGACGTCAACGAAGAGGTTTAAAGTCTGCTACAGCAGCTGCCAATGTCTACCGTTATCTTCTCTGGCCGTTATACTATTAATATCAGATACGTTGCGTTTTAGAAAGTTGCTAATAATAACAATGACGACGATGATGATATGGATGATGATAATGATGATGTATTTGGTGATGAAAATGATGATGTGGACGGTATTTGCTGGTGTTGCTACGTCTTTAGAGTTAAGTCATGGTTGTCGGATAAATACTCCTAGGAATACACTTAGGTCTGTTTCCCGTTCCAGTTCGGCTCCATGTTTTTCCTTTATGGAAATATGTATTAAAACAAATCCAGTGCTGTTAATTAATAACAATATCCAATAGAGTGAAACAAATAGCATTAAAATGTAAATAAATAAATAAACAAATAAATAAATAAATGATGATGATAATAATAATAATAATAATAATAATAATAACAATAACAATAACAATAATAATAAAAGACAAAACAAAGGCCAGTGACTTACAAATACGTGTGGAAATGGATTTGTTGCATGTTTTATTATTTAATTTTTATCCTCACGTCAGTAATTTCTGCGGCTAGGTTTCTTTAGTAATCGTATTTGTTTTTCATCATCATTAATTATTAATTATTATTATTATTATTATTATTATTATTATTATTATTTTTGTTATTGTTATTTCACAATTACGTCACGGTTTACGCACGAACTGAAATTAGCCGAGTGATAAATCTGCTCTTCCCACACCTCCTCACAATGGACCTGGAACGGAAGTGGTTTTCTTTCACCGACGCTCGCCTGCCTGCCATTAACAAACAAATCTGTTATCTGAGCGATTTACCAAACGTATCGCGTTATTATCAGCCATCTTGCTTTTGGGATGGCGAAATAATTTGTCAGACTAAGTAACGTTTATCGTGCCGTCTGCTGGCCACGCGCCGGATCTGTTTTTGTCTTTTGGTCATGCGCAGCGTGTTGCAACTGATGTTATCGCCCCTTATCTGCCGGTGTATACGTTTTTTATCTCCACGTTTTGCTCTCGTTATTCGCGCCTAGCGCCGCCACTGTACTGTAATTCTTTCTTTCCTTGAATGCAGGTAGTGCTGTGCATTCTTGCGTGGAAAGAGGAAGATTTTATTATTATTGTTAGTAGTAGTAGTATTAGTATTATTTTTTTATTTTTTATTTTTTATTTTTTTTTAAAAGCTGTTTTGTTGTTTTGCAAAGATGTTACTAGCGATCGGAAAATCGTGATTATACTAGGAGTAGCGTATGCGTTAGAATTTATTTTTAAATCAAATAATAATAATAATAATAATAATAATAATAACGATAATGATGATGAAGAAGAGGAGAAATAAAATAATGAATAAGAAAAAAGAATCTCATTATTTTCTGATTTCGTGAGATTGTCTTTTTCTGTTTCTCTGTTCAAAACTGGAAACAGTTTCTCTCTCTCTCTCTCTCTCTCTCTCTCTCTCTCTCTCTCTCTCTCTCTCTCTCTCTCTCTCTCTCTCTCTCTCTCTCTCTCTCTCTCTCTCTGTTTCTGTTTTATAGACTGCATTCATTATCCTTGTTTTTCAACAAATGCATTAATTCTACCAAACATGTATTTGTACTACGAAACACTAATTCACGAACAAAGTATTGCTTACATCAACACTTACTAAATAATCAGATCTAATTTTTTGGTGAAAACCTCACAGTCTGTCTACACCTAGTTTGTTAGTAAACATGTCTAACATTTAATTAACGGAAATTTAACCAATCATAACCGGAAGTTACTGGCGTCACGTGATCATGTCTACAAAATGCGTCTAGTTTAACAAGACTACGCAGATAAGACAGAACGAAAACTGGCTCGAGTGAGCCCTCTTTAAATGAAGATGTACTTTTTAATTATCACGTTCGCCACCAGGGGGCGCTGGTGGCATTGTTGCAATTAGATGCAATCTGATACGAACACAGGAAATAACAAAGGTGTACAGTGTAGGAGCTCCTGGGATAGAGAAACAAGAGGAATCTAGTATGTTCTGGAAGGTGTTTGTAGCGTTCACGGTAATTATGTCGCCAACGTGAACGCTGCATGCGGGGACGCAACGACGTGCCGAGAGCGTCGAAGGAGAGGCAGAAGGGTCATTACGTTTAAAGCCGGTAGACAGTGAGTTCGTTCCTCGGAAAGGGATCAAGGGTCAGAGTTGATTGTGCGATATCAGACGCCACATCGCCTGACAGTAATTAGTATTATTTGTAAAACAGTTTGTTGTGTGTGTGTCTGGAATCACGTAATTTAATATTTATAATAATAATAATAATAATAATAATAATAAACTGAACTAGAGATAGTGCTATAAGATACATTTAAATATCTATAAAAATTAGATAAACTCACACAAACACGTATGTACACACACAACCATGAAACTCCTCAAACCTCACCCTAAATAAACCCACCAAAAAACAAAATAAAATCGTTTTCTTTTGCTATTATTATTATTATTATTATTATTATTATTAAAATAAAACAAAACAAAACAAAAATTAAGTAAAAGCCTTTAAAATTCTGGGGTTTTTTTTGGCATTTATTTATCATAACTTTATAATATTACTGGTTTTCTTTTTCTTCTTCTTCTTCTTCTTCTTCTTCTTCTTCTTCTTCTTCTTCTTCTTCTTCTTCTTCTTCTTATTATTATTATTATTATTATTGTTATTATTATTATTATTATTACTGTTTGACATGCACACATTTGATTAGACTTTGAACATAGATAAACTCGAACAACCAACTTGAACAGAGGGCAAAGTCCTGACAGTCTTCCAAAAAGTCACTGTAACTGTCGAAATTCGATCCAGGAACCTCATGACCCGCACTTAGGAACACAGCTACCAAAATATTTGTAAATAAGGAATGACTGTATCGTCGTGTCTTTTATATTATTTATTGCTTGTGGCTGTTAGACTTAAATTCAGTGAAAATAATCTATTGTTAAAGATTTGTCGCTGTGTATAACAGAAGAATTAGTGTACATCGGTAGACGTCAGATATTATTTTCTTACCATCAGCAGCAACTGCGTTACCACAATATTACTTTAATAAACACGACCACGACGACAACGACCAATAAGAATAGCAATAATGATGACGATGATGACCATAATGCAATATAAGGAAAAGGCAAATGATGATGTTGATGTTGATGTTGATGATGATGATGATGATGATGATAATAATAGCAAAAGAAAACGTTTTATATTTTATTTTTTTATTATTATTATTATTATTATTATTATTATTATTATTATTAACTTTTATAAATAAAAAAATGGTGAAAAAGAAGAAGAATAACAATGTCGACATGATAATAAAGAGAGAGAGAGAGAGAGAGAGAGAGAGAGAGAGAGAGAGAGAGAGAGAGAGAGAGAGAGAGAGAGAGATCTATGAACACGAATCACAAAGCCAATATACGCTTAAGACCTTAACACAACAGTATTTAGTGACATATAACTGTTCTTACGTGTCAGGCGGTAATATTGGCAGCCACCCATCACCCTGATATCACGGGTGGTTTAACACTCGGTCGTGTGAAAATCCATCCGAGAATCGAAAAAAAAAAAAAGAGAGAAAAAAAACACAACTATTTATCGATACTGACGATGTTTGGACTCAACCGTTTAGAAAGGGACATAAATCTTGAAAAGGTCTTACAGGGGTGTTAAATGACATTTGCCGATTAACGCCGAGCAAAACGATGGATATATATTACCAGTGACATTGTAGCCGTGATTCTGAGAAAAATAATATTCCCCCAAAAGAGTAAATCTGTTTTATTCGAGGCAACGTGAAAAGAGCGTATAAAATCGTTTGATTCTGATGTACAGATATGAAAAATAAAAGACGTTTGAAATCGGAGAGTAAAAAATAAATCAAAACGAGACTTCGATGAATCAGTCGTGGTGTTTTTTTTCTCTCTCTTCCTTTGTTCGTTCGTGTTACCGTGCAAGTTTTAATGTCTTTTAAATGTGCGTGCTCCGACGCTTTATGCTCAAAAACCAAACACCTACCGAAAAGGCGAAAGTAACAACACAGCTGAAGAGAAATTGTCCTAAGAACTATAAAGGAGAGCGTTGTATTACCGATAAGATCCTATCTCCGCTTGTTATCAAGGGTAGTGTTTGAGAAACAAAACGTTCAGTTTTGGTGAATTTTCTTCTATGTGAACATTTCACTGCTATTTTCTCAGCTCAAACGTCAATCTTTCTCTTTCTATCCGTCTCAGTAATAATAATAATAATAATAATAATAATAATAATAATAACAATAATAATAATAACTGTTATTACTGTCTGTTTTTTCTTTTTCTGTTTTTTTTTTTTTCTCTGTTAATTATTATAATTAGTATTGATGTTGCTGTTAGAAAATAAAAACTATTACAAATTAAATGATAAAGAAGTAAAAATAAAACATAAAAGTATTAAGATTAAGTCGAAAGCGAAGACAGTTCGTAAAGAAGACGACGTTTTGTTTGGAATTAGACATTCTGAAACTTGTGTAAATACAAAAATCATTAGTTAAACTGTAGAGAAAGAAAAAAACAATTAGAGACAATAGCACTTCAACATTTGGAAAAGTTCAAATCAGGAATTTGCACATGCGGAGAACGTCAGCTATTACTTTGACCCAATGACACCATTAGAAAAGTAACCAAAATATTGACACTCTGAATGGCAAGACTACGTATTCCTGGCAAAAGATTTCCTCCAAAATGCCAACGAACGTAGAAAAGGCGAGACTAAATTTTCAATCTGGGTCATTGACCTTTTTCTACTCTCTCTGTATATCCTTCGTTCCATCCATCCCTCTGTCGTTCCTTCGTTACCTTTCCCTATATAGTTGCCCGTTTTTTCTCTCTCTCTCTCTCTCTCTCTCTCTCTCTCTCTCTCTCTCTCTCTCTCTCTCTCTCTCTCTCTCTCTCTCTCTCTCTCTCTCTGTATGTGTGTGTGTGTCTCTATGTGATATTTTCTTTCTATCACATTCATTCTTTCTCTCTTTAGCCCATCTCTCATTCTGGTTTTCGTCACTTCTTTCCTCTCGTCCTTTACTCTCTCCGTGCTCGATTTTTTTTCACAATTTCGTTCTTCCGATACGCGACATCAGGAAGAAACTGATTGTACACATATTTGCACACATCATAGTGCAAACGTATTTTGCAGGAAACAAGTAGGTTAGTGTGGGAGGGGGAGTCGGGACAGACCGATAGAAGTCACGTGATCAATGGTCATAGACGGCTGACGTAGTCTTGCCAGAACGGAGACTGAAAAACCCGGAAGTCCCCGTGATGGTCAGATTTTTCGATACCATCAATATATGAAAGAACATGTATAATTAATTAACTGATTTCTTCTTCTTCTTTTTCTTCTTCTGATTATTATTATTATTATTATTATTATTATTATTATTATTATTATTATTATTCATAGTCACCTAATAAATATTGTTCACACAACAGAAATAGAATATTAACACTGGAAGTATTTGTTCCGTTTCTTATTTCTGTTCGAAAGTTTCCAAATCAACCATTACAGGTGTTTTCATAACCACTTCCTTTTGACAGTAACATTACGTGTTTATTTTTAAACCAGATTATTTCAGTAACGTAGCTAATTTGACGAAGAACTGTTTCTACGTATTCAGTATATTCAACATTGTAAAAAATAAATTAATGAAGTTAGAAGAAAATCTCTCTCTCTCTCTCTCTCTCTCTCTCTCTCTCTCTCTCTCTCTCTCTCTCTCTCTCTCTCTCTCTCTCTCTCGTACAGTCTAAATAATGTATATAACACGGACGTAAATGGTTTTAAAATGAGAGAAATTTGAGAAAGAAAGAAAGAAAGAACGTACGCAAACTGTACACATGTACTTTGACGCGGAAGTTACCGAGGTGTGTAACGAACACACACATTTTTCTGTCCGCTGCTCCGAAGACTGCTGAGTAAGGCTGCGTGCTGAAACATTTGCTCTCAGACGGGCTAATATTTGCCACAGGAACCGCGTTTGCTAAAAATCACGTCTTCTTGTTGAACAGTGTCCCGTCTGTGTACCGCTTGTTTAGCCGCAGTTTAACATAGCGGAATAGACTGTTTCCAAACACTTGCGGTGGAAAAGCGTGGCCCGTTCAAAAGGCGCGGTCCGAAATGACACAGTAAC
This sequence comes from Chrysomallon squamiferum, assembly GCA_012295275.1. Classification (NCBI taxonomy): domain Eukaryota; kingdom Metazoa; phylum Mollusca; class Gastropoda; order Neomphalida; family Peltospiridae; genus Chrysomallon; species Chrysomallon squamiferum. The sequence continues at coordinate 31,500,695 of CM022671.1, forward strand.
CTAGAAAATGCTGACGAAGAAGAAGAAAAAAAAAAAGTAATTGTTATGGAAACGAAAATGTATCTGTGTACAGTGAAGAGTCTAGAGATGCTCATGTTTGGGTTAAATCAGGAAGAGAAGAATACACATAAAATTATCTATCTATCTATCTATCTATATATATTAATTTTTTATAAAATATTTTTGCATTAATTCACAAAAAAACATTTTCGTACATTCAAATTGAAATTTTGGAGTAAACCATTATAAATAATACAGTATGATATTTTAATATTTCATATAAAAAGTCCACAATTTTTTTCAAAAAATGACACACTTCCCCAACAGTGTATAGGAAAAAGTATCGATTTGTTATTCATAATAAGGCTGAAAACGTTTCACACAAAAATATGCCTTTATCACTTTAAATAATTACCACTTTCATCATATTGTTATCATCTTTACAAACCATCATTCTTTTTCTTCTTATCACAAACATCATGACCTCGTCGTCTTATTCATCATCATCATCAACAATGTCACTCTAACTGCCACCTACAACCAAAAACTGAAAGATGAATTAAAAAAAAACAAAAAAACAACGTATAAAATATAATATACGTCAGCGACGTGGTGGGATCTTCACAGTTATGATTAACACTGAATGAAACTATAAAAAGACAATAACAACAATAAGTAAATAAATAAATCAATAAATACATAAAGTAAATACAATAAGTAAATAAAAGTAATAATAATAATAATAATAATAAAATGTTTGCTAATCATAAATTCCACAACTAAACAGAAAAAAAAAAAAAAAAAAAAAAAAAAAAAAAAAAAAAAAAAAAAAAAAAAAAAGGATAAGGAAAAAAGAAGAAAATTATTTTACATTTAAATTAGTATGAGTCATACAATTAGCGATGAGTCAAGAATGTGACTGCTGACTGGAACAGAGAGACCCTTGTAAACTGCAGATAAATAAAAAAATTAAAAAAAATTATAATAATAAAATAAAACAATACAGACTTTATCTGCTTTTAACAGACACACTAAATATATCACCACCTTGCCTCACCTAGACCGCCATTGAAAACTGGTACCGGTGTCTGGCACACGGTCATTCTCGGTGATCTTCAAGGCCCCCGTATAAGCCGGAAATAACGTCATCTCAAAGGAAACTTTAGGATACAGTAATTCTATTGCAATCTTGTGACGTCGTCAACATCAGCCTGATGACGCACTGTCGCCGACGTCTGACATAAAACATTAATCTATCGAAGTAAAACTTGTCTCGTAAATAATATCGTGCACGTAAAAGTGAGCATGTTAAACAACGTGACAGACAGAAATGTTCCCTCTATGACTATCACTTCTGATTTATGGTGCACCGCAAAAGAAACAGAATTATAGAATTACATCAGTTAAAAAAATAATGAAAAATGAAAAATGTTATAAAAAAAAGAAAAGAAAAAAAAAAAATGAAAAAAAACAACAAAAAAACATTGTATATTTCAAGGAAATACTTAAAATAAATAAATAAATAAATTATGATGATGATTTTAATTTGAAACACACACATACACACACACACAAAAGAAAAAAACGAGGAAAAAACATACACAGAAATTAATCTACTTACTTGCTTATCTGTCTACCAATGTACTTACAAGCATGCTTATATATGATTCATTCATACATACATACATACATACATACATACACACACACACACACATACATACATACATACATACACACACACATACATACATACATACATACATACATACATACATACATACATAAATACATACATATATACATACATACATACATACATACATACATACATACATACACACACACATACACACATACGAACATACATACAAACAAAGAAACACACGCAACATCATATCATAATTACTTTTCAGCATTTTCGGCATTTTTCCCCAGATTTCAAACTTCCATGAATTAGAGTGGTTTTGAAATAAAGGGAAGGGAGTGTAACTCGTGTTTAATCCTATTAGAAGTATCTGCTAATGCGATTCTCTTGTTAATGCTGATTAAGTCTTCTGTTAAAACCATCACACAGTTTTAATTAGCGTATTTATCTTCACTACATCGCCTTGGATCAAACTACTCTTCAGCCGTTTATTCAGAAACATATATATATATACATACGTTTTAGTAACTCGTTTTTCCGAGTCACAGATTTTGGATTTTTTTTTTTTTGCTGATGAGTTTTGTTTCTTGCAATAAGTAATTCAGAAGGATAAATCATTTATTTTTGCTTTTGGATTTTGGGGTTTTTTTTCGTTTTTTGTTCTTTTGTTGTTTTTTGGGGGAGGGTTTGGGAGTTTTGTGTTTTTTGAAGAAAGAGAAAGCAATTTTTAAATTATTTTCTTGTGAGAAAAAAAACAACAAAAAAACACTGACTTCATTATTGGATTTTATGCTTGCATCTTTCAGAATATGAGAAACGCTGTAAGGAATCATTTCATTTGTGTTAATTTACAGTTTGTGAAAGAAAGATATCTCGTGTAACATAAAAATCTGATCGTTTGTGGGAAATTACAGTTGTGAAACAACGATATCTCGTGTAATAGAAAAATCTGATCCTTTGCTGAATCAGCACAGATTTACCCAGAATGAAAAAAGAGAGTTAATCGTCAGTAATCATGTAAAAGGAAATCAATTACAAATACCAAGTTTTATAATTACAGGAACGAATTTGAAATTTTGTAGACGTAAAAAAAAAAAAAAAGGTTTAAATTTTATGGACGGTGAATCGATTAATAAAATTGATTAATAAACAGAAAGACTGTATTAAGGAAAAAGAACAGCAAAAACAAACAAAAAAACAAACAAAAAGAAGGCAAAACTTAGTTTTTGGATTAAACGTTCTTTCAGATAAAACTAAAACAAGTCAACAGATATAGAGACCTAATATAATTAAGTTATAAATAATATTTGTACAGCGAAGGACGGAACATTCAGGTATTCAGCGCTGGAAATAAAATGGTGCACTGTGGGTAAGTATAAATTAATTTATTTTTAATTTACATTCAGTTTATTTAATTAATGTATATGTGTGTGCGCGTACGTATGCTTGTGTGTGTGATATATGTATATATATATATATATGTGTGTGAGTGTGTGTATGTATGAAGAAAAAGAAAATGCCATGGACATTATTTTCTGTGACACGTGACCTATATTCATCACATACCATCACAAACAAAGCATAATGGCGTCGCCACTGCATGAAATAACATTTGCTAACGCTAACGAGAAAAATTCCTGCTTACCAAACAGATGAAACATAAACGCTATAATTATTACAGCGGTGAATTCTGCTCTTCTGCAATATGAATACGCAAAGTAAGGTTAAAAAAGACTTGCATAAGAATATACGCAGTGTCTTCTTTGCAAAACGTAAAATTTAATATTAAGAATCAGTTATTACTATATTGTTATTTATTTATTTATTTATTTATTTAAATAATGTTACTAAAACACCAAGCGACAACAATTTACACAAAAACCGAATTAAGGATTACACGATATTTGGTCGACCTCTGAGCCGGAAGACGAGAACACGAGGAAACAAGGTAGTGAACTCTTTTTGTTTTGTTGTTGTTAATCTTTCATTTCCTAAACAAAAAACTCTTGACCTAGATTTCCTTACCTTGTTTTATTATCCTTCTGGTGGGAAGTGGGAACAGTAAGACAAACACACGCATGTGTGTGAGTGTGTGTCTACCAGTCTGCAGACGCCCCGAAAAGTACATAAGTATTATAAAACGCGTCAAATTTTTTAACTAGGTCAGAAATGCTCGCATGCAAATAATGCATCTGTTGTCCACGCCTTCTCGTGTGATGGGAGGGAGTCGAGTGTTTTTTTTTGTTACTTTTGTTCTTTATTTGTTTGTTTTTGTTTTTTCTTTAATTTCATCTTAGTATTTGTAACGATAAGCAAACATTTCCGTTAGCTGATTGCTTATCGTGTTAATTTAGCACGAACTGAAAAAATTCTGTGACAAAATTAATTTTTCAAAAGTCAGGTGATTAATTATTTTAGCTTAATAATAATAATAATGACGACGACGATGATGATAATGATGATGATGATGATGATGATAATAATATTTGTCAGACAACCGTATTTTTATTACATAGAATTTTCCGTCACGTGCAAAATGTATTAGGTCTGTATGTATAAAAACATTAAATTTTAGTATTGGTGCCTTGGCGCAAGAATAGAATTTAATATAAATCATTTGATCGTCAACTGCCAAGCAATATTTACACACGAAATGAATCATCTATTAAATATGAATTTCTTGGTACCACTTTTGTTGTTATTATTATTATTATTATTTTTTTTAATAATATCGGTTTTGTTAAAATAAAATAAAATAAAATAAATACATATAAATAAATATACTTCTACAATCTTATCAGCAGAAACAGGATTATTAACTGACAACAGTTACAAATCATATACGTACGTACGTACGCACACAGGTGCATGCACTTACACATTCATAATCACGAAAATAATAATAATAATAATAATGATAATAATGATAATGATAACAATAATAATATCTAGATATTGTAAGAATTTTCTGTTTGTTTACTTTTGTTTATTTATTTTATTTGTTTGTTTGTTTCTTTCTTTCTTAAACCAATATAAGTGAATAATTTTTAGGGAATATGCAAATGAGCATGGACAGTTTTAAATTAGACTTCCGTGTTTTTCCGTCAAATGTTTGTGTAGCTTTCATTGTTTGTTTGTTGATTTATTGTACCGTTTTTCTTCCTCCGTTTCTTTGTTTTCTTTGCTCTCATTATTCTTTCTCTACACTTTTCTGTCATTCTTTCATTCCTTCTTTGTCATTCTTTATTCGACCTTTGTCAATATCTTATTCGTTCTTTTTTCTTTCGTCCATTGCTTCTTTATATTTTTCTGTCTTTTTTTTATTCTGCATTTTTCACAAATTCATTCTTTTTCTCTCCTTCACTCATTCATTCATTTGTTCTCTCCTTCGCTCGTTCGTTCATTCATTCATTACTATGAATTTACTTTTATACTTCCAATACAAGACGTTAAAAATTTCAAATCAGAGACAATCATTTATTTTTCTGATTCTTCTATCTATTTACTTGTGTCTCACTTTGTTTTTGCTTTGTCTTGGCTTTGTTAAAATAGTGTTACTAACAATGCACTAGCTATCTGTAAATCTTCTCACATCTTCCTACTGGACTAAACACCTTGTCATCTTGTACTGACACTGCATGTGTAAAACTTTCATTTGGTTTAATATTTACATTCCAAGGTTCTGGTTGACTCTCGAATTTTTGCGCGGATAACGCATACGATTCACAAAACCTTGCGTTAGTTTTGTAGCTTGAAGGAAAGTTTAATTACACTAACCAAAACGATGATAAAGCACGCCTGTTGTGGTTACGTGTACCCTAATCATGTCTTGAGTGCAATGGTTAAAGTGTTAGAAGGTTAACTACGACTACTGGCGCCTTGCAACTATTTCAATTAGTTTTCCGTAAGTTCCGTTACGGAGTGTCGATCCCATTCTACTGAGAGGTTCTAAAGTCGATTGCAAGTGTTAGTTTTCTTAATGCTGCTTACACGTACAGTTTAGTGGTCGTAGCTTAACTACAAAGGTATGAATATCTCTTGTTAATACCACGTTACAAAGCTTCGTAAGCGACTTAAAAGGTCTCGCATTTGCATAGTTCGTGATTAATTGACATTGTTAAAGGATTTTCGGCTGTGTATTAAGGATACAGCATGCCATGGGACAGATTCGTTGTTTGTTAACGAATGGACTTCGACACCAGAAGAGCATGTATGAAAGATAATAGAGAATGAATTGCAAAATATACGATTATTTAATTTTAAGATATGTGTTATTTATTTATTCATTCATTCATTCATTCATTCTTTCAAATTTATTATTGAATTATTTATTTATTATGATGATGGCGATTACGATGAAGGTGATGTTGCTGTTGTTGTTGTTGTTGTTGTTGTTGTTGTTGTTTTCTTATGGTGATGAAACACACATTCCCTCGTAATACCGGTTTCTTTTTATCTTGCTTGGCCAAAACTGTTTGATATCAGTCTTAGATTAACTAATTATATCAATTTGATGTTCAAACACGCTTGTTATGATCGGAATAAGTGACAGAGAAAGTACGGCGAAAACGAAAGAGAAACTACAAAAAATCAAAACACAACAGAAACTGAAACACACTGGACCCAAATAATATTAAAAATTTTTAAGAAAAAGGTAACCAACCAACCAACCAACTGACGTACAGACTCAAATAACGACTGACTGACGCACAGACTCACAGACCGACTGACTGGCGGACTAACGCTGACTCAGTCTCTGAATGGCGGAATTACTCGCTGATAATTCACTAACTACTAACGTCTGTCTCATAAATTAATAGCTTCTCAGCACTTTCACGCTATACCTGGTATTTCTGTGTCTACACACGCCATGTGTGACAGCCGCTTTACTTACTACCATATCCAACTGCTAGAATGATTAATAACACGTCGAGACAGATTTATCTGACAACGCGGCAAAATGTTTTCTTAGCTGACCCTATTAGCATAATATTATCAAGCTGACGACTGATAACGAATAATGAGAGCCAGCATATTCTTATCTTTTCTCCGCTGATTGTTTTAGAATAAAAATTATAATGAACAAAGTTTTTTTTAAGTTTTTTTTATTTTTATTATTATTATTTTTTTTTATATTAAAATTACTTTTCATCGTTTATTATTATAGTGTCTGATTAATTCAAAGTGTATAAAACAAAACGGGTCCGCGATTGTTCGTAGTGTATTGTTTTACCGTTTGATTATAAAATACACGGTTTATTACGGACGTTGACGAGCGAAATCGGTTCGCGTCGTTTATTGTTTCAGCATATAATTGTCACAGAATACGATTTATTACGAAAGTTGACGAACAATCATTTTACTCGTCATTTCATCGCTTGTTCTTTTCAGCTGGTAAATCATCAGGCATACGAACGAATTATTTCGAACGTTGACGATACAATAAAATTTTTTCTCGTCATTTCGTCGCTTGTTCTTTTCAGCACGTGATTATCAGACAACACGATTTATTACGAATGTTGACGAACCAGCAGATTCGCGTCTTCACGTTTTTCCCCGCGGAGTTCAGGACCTTGGCACCTGTCATCGGCGAATTTCTCCGGCGCATCTCGTAAAAGACGGATGGGTCGGTATCATTCCCGATGCTCGTTTCCTGCGCTGTTTCCACTTGATCTACAGCGTGTTGCTGTCTGGGGCTTCAAAGACGACGGTGATAAAAAGTGACAAGTGTGTTGGCTTTCTGGATTCTTCTACGACGTTTGCGAAACGTTCGTTTTGCCGCTTCGTGATTATCAGCCACATTTCCCGGCAGTTTAGACAATAAGAAAACAATCATCGAAATTTGTACGATAATTACCGAATGGTGAATAAATCAAACACGTCATCCGAGAACTGCCAGAAAGGTAGAAAACGTCAGGCAGTTTTGAGGGAAAGAGAGATAGAAGGGGGGGGGGGCGGGCGAGGGGCTGTCAGTTAAAGAGACCGGGATTTGGGATGTGATGTATGTTAAATGTGGTTTGAAAATAAGAACAGCAAAAACAGGCTGGGGGTGCGAAGAACCGGTAATCATACAACATTTTCAAATCCTGATATCAGCAAATTTTTTTTTTTTTATATTTTTTTTTTTTTAGTAGCAATAAAGCGAACTGTTTGAGTTGTAAGACACTGGTGATTTATTTATTTATTTTGTAAAGGTAATTTATTTCTCGTTCCAACCAATGCTCGCTTTGTTCTTTACCGAGAAGATAATTTACCTTCTTATTATTTCTTTTTAGGGTGTAGTCACACATTAATTAATTAATTCATTAATTTATTCAGTCAGTCGATTAATCATTCATTTTTTGTCTTCTTATTCTTCAGTCAAATTCGCAATTACGCGATAGGGTGCTCAGAAATCTTTGTTATAAAAGGAAATAACACAGTGGCTCAAAAACGCTATCACAGCATAATCCGGGTACTTCAATATGGCAATAAGTTCCCCACCCTTCTCGTATGGAAGTCATTTTTAAGTAAACAAACAATTAAAAAGCTCCACAGCTAGCGTCACTATTGATAAAAAAAAAAAAGAAAGAAAAAAGGGTCAAAGTTTATTTTATGTCGTCATGTCGCATTCCGGTGTCTTGTATCCGTAGATAAACCTTTTTTTCCCTTCTTCTTCTTCTTTAACGGTAAAAATATACCACTGATTGTTTGTATGTGTGTGCTGATCTATGTCTCTTTATAATCTGTGCCTTTGTAAACGTAACTTAGTATGGTTTGACGTTGGGTGGAGTGAGCATATATTTATCTATGTTTCTTTTATGTTTGGGAGTCCACCGCAATGAAGGCGCAACCTTTTGGAGGAAACGTGGATCCGTCCCTGCTTTCTTTTTACCCACGACCCACACCTAGACAGATATATTTCTTTAACATAATGCTTGGTTTTGTTTTTGTTTTATTTCACAATAGCCACAGGTGATTTCTACTGATTCTGCTGAATATATACATTTCAGGTGTGAACGCATACATCCGACATCGGAGAAGGTAGGAGATGACCAAGATAGAAATGAAATTTAAAACCTCATTAAACAATTGAAAACTACGCTATAGACAGATAGTAATCCTCCGCATACATGGTTAATTATAAACAAAAACAAAAACAACAAGAAAAGCTTGTGACAGGTAAAAAAAATAAAAAAAAAAATTTACACGTTACAGTTAAAACAGCAGAGGTATACGATGTATCTTCGAGAGATATTAGAGCAGTATTTTCCTCATAACTCGGCCTGGTTTTAAAGTAGCCATTTTTTTTTTTTTTTTTTTTTTAAACTGTCCGAATGTTACACACAGACCGAGTTACGTGATTCAAATCAGACTTGTCTACATGCTGACTGTCAGCGCTCCGATAATGATCTAATCTACCATTATGATGGAGTAGTTCCGATTACAAAAACCAGGGACACTCCCCTCCCCAGAGCGAACACTCCCCTGTTCAGTTTGTAATAGAACCCGGATCTTCTATTTCTTTATTTCTATATTTTTTTTTTTTTTTTTTTTTTTTTTTTTTTTTTTTTTTTTTTTTTTTTTTTTTTTTATGATGTAATTCAAGGGATTATGATATCATACCTTTTTAGACATAACTTAAATCTTATCAGTTAATAAGGGAGGAGTTTCGGGGTTTTAATTTCCGCCCTTTGGCCCCGCCTTTATCATCTGAATAATCCTCACGTACGTAATTGTTCCGGTAATAGTAGCTGATTAGGAAAAAGAAAAAAAAGAAAAAGAAATAAGAAACAAAACCAGTGCGAGAGTCCCACTCAGGAAATGTATTCATTGTCATAGAAGAGATAGTTAAATTAGTTTTGTTCGTGCTGAAGAAAACATTGATTAAAAACATTAATATTATTTCGATCCACAACAGAAACCAACAAAAAGCGAAGAAACAAATAAATGAATAAATGAATAAATGAACGGAATGGAATTAGGTAAAACAATAAAAAAAAAAAAAAAAGAAGAGACAGACAGATATATAGATAGACAGACAAATACAGTACAAGATATAGACAAATGAAGAGACAAGACGGTAAAAACATCCAGACAAAGCAAACATTCATACACTACTATACTTTTATATTTCGTGTTTCTGTCGTTCTTGCATCGATTACAATGAATACATTTTCACGTTGAGTGTTTTGACTAAGCCATTAACGTTTTCCTCTTCTTATTTACCTTTATTTACGAGAGCTACTTTGTTCAAACCGAATGATAATTAATTAATGAACATATGTATTAGTATTCTGATCCTAGCTGTACAATTAAGGAACAAGAATAATGGAGACGACCAAAGTGTACTTCCTTATATTTTTATAATCATTGTATTCTCTGATCTATCTTTTTTGTGTCTGTCTGTCTGTCTGTCTATCTATCTGCCTATCTATATCTTTTTAAATATATCATTTCTTTTCGTATTGTTTTTTCTATTATCATCATTTTTTTTATTACTATACTACTACTACTACTACTACTACTTACTACTGCTACTGCTATTACTACTACTACTACTATTACTCTACTACTGCTAATACTATTACTGGTACTACTAATATTGCTATTACTATTACCTCTAGTACTGTTACTATTATAATTATCATCATCATCATCATCATCATTATTATTATTATTATTATTGTTATTGTTATTGTTATTATTATTATTATCTATTGTTGTTGTTATTATTATTTATTATTATGGTTATTATTATTAGTAGTAGTATTATTATTATTATTATTATTATTGTTATTATTATTTTATTATTCTTGTTATTGTTATTGTTATTGTTATTATTCTTATTATTATTATTATTATTATTCTTGGCATTATTATTATTATTGTTATTATTATTAGTATTATTGTTATTAGTATTATTCACTTCACACTGACTCTCCCTTTTACTTCGACTTGCAACATCTCGAGACTGAGGCGCTGTGAACTCAGGATGTCGTGAGCACGTCGCAGGATGCGACCTGTCGTTCACGCACAGAATGTTACGTCTCGTTCGCCACGACGTTGGCTTAGGCGGGGCCGTTTAGTTTCGCGAAAGGGCAAGGCCGAATACGGTGCACGTATAACGGTTTTCTTTAACGCGACGTAAAAAAAAAAAAAAAAAAAAAACGGAAGAAAAAAGAAAGTTGCCATTCGGTATGTGGCGAGAGTCACATAGAAAATATTTCGATGCAAAAAGTTATTTACGTGTGAACACGGAAACACACACATAGAAACAAGATAATAATGCAGTCAGAAAAATGTGTAAGATTAATATCTGTCAGTCGCTCTTGCCTCTGACGAATAGCAGAACTTGCGTCCATCGCAGACATGCTTGAACCTTCTCTGACGAAAACCTGTTCAGATGATCTCGTCCCACCGAACTCAGTTTTCATGTACGTTTGTCTGTGTGAACTTACATTTGTATATAATGTATGTGTGCATGTATGTATGTATGGATGTATGGATGTATGGATGTATGGATGGATATATGTACACGTACGTATGTATGTATGTATGTATCTATGTATTTAGTATATGTATGTAGGTATGTGTGTATGTGTGTGTGTGTATGTATAGCATAGTATATATATATATGTATGGATGGATGGATGGATGGATGGACGGGTGGATGGATAGATGGATGTATTTAGTATGTATGTATGTAACATATACAAATTTATTCTATTCAGGCTGAAGTATATTTATTTTATTCACCTTATCGTGTTAACGCTGTGTAGATATTTTATCAGAGACTTGTGTCAATGGTCTGTAGATAACTGTAAACATTACGAACATCGTTAATTTCATCCGCTTTTCGTGTTGACAAATACTTCATATCGTCGATGTGTTCCTTCGAAAGTCTCGGTAAACACTTAACCGTTACGTGTTTTCAGCTGTAATGACAAGACAGTTTTCAAATATATGCTGATATTCAACCCGGCCGCCCATCATGGAATTCTTTTTTCTTTTTTTATTATTATTATTATTTTTTAATTTATATCTGTATATCGGTCAGGAGAGGAAAACACAAAATGTACATATTTTTTTATTATTATAAGCTGTGCTTGAAGTTTAATTGAATATATAAACTAATTTTAAATTGCAGAGATAAAAAAAAGAAAAAAGAACAAAGTTTGAGTTTCTTGAAGAACTGTTTCAGACATCTGGTAACGAAGCGTATTCGGTTTAGACACTGCTTTGAAACTGACTCGGTTTTCTTAATAAAAGATACTTTTCGCTAATTAGTCGTATTAAAAATGAAAAAAAATAAAATAAAATAAAATAAAATAAAATAAATAAATAAAATACGAAGTAGCATAGGTTTTTAAAAATAAACGTATACACACTAAAACCACAATCATGAATAAACAACGATAAAACAAAAATTATAAACCAAAACAATAACAACATTTTTTTTTTTTTTTTTTCTTTCTCCAGCTTTCCAAAATACTACACTTCACCTTCCTTAAAATCATTAGACATCTGTTCACATACGATAAAATCGTGAATCACTCTTCTCTTCTGTACAGTACTTACGTCTTGTTGATATAATCAGTCTAACCTCAGAAACATAACGTGTGTGTGTGTGTGTGCAGTTGCTTACGATGACCGGAAAAAAATCGTTGATGTTAATTACACCATTTACATCTCCGTCTTCTTTCTTTTCTGTCATTTACACTTTTTCTTCTAAGGTTATTCTACTACTTCAGCTTTTACAAATATTAGTACCGCTGTTGACAAAAGACGACATGTTTTCTGTTATTATCACCAGCACTGTCACTCCAACCAAAGAACTAACTTAAGTATCAATAGCGCCATTATTATTATTATTATCAACATTAAAACGCTGCTCTATAAAAGATTATTTTGTTATTATTGATTTCGCTGCTACTATTACTATAACCATTATAATTACTGTTAATGTTATTATCGTCATTGATGTTATCATCAACATTAAAACGCTATATTATAAAAAAAAGATTATTTGGTTATTATTGATTCCACTGTATTACTATTATTAATGTTAATGTTATTATGGTTTTTGCTAAGACCATCGCTGTCAGTATCAAAACTCTTGATCATATTACTAATACTACATCCTTTTCACAATCTCTGTTATTATAACACAGCTACCCAACAATTCTACACTGCTGTTACGACATCAGTTACGGTATCCGTCGTTATGGCAACGACAACAACGCCACTTCTACAATCAGAACATCTTTACCTGTAATTTCTGAAACTACTACTTTCACCTTTTTCAAGTGCTACAACTACTACCACTATCGCGAGAACAATAGTAATAGCAACAGTATCAAACTGTACTACAACTACGACAACTACCATCACAACGATCACCACCGTTACTATTCTTGTGTGGATGGATTTTCGGCCGATTCTGTTCTGATGTCAATAATAAATTAGGGAATCGAACAAATTAAACCAAATCAAAGTAGTAATAGTAGTAATAGTAGTAGTAATAATAATAATAATAATAATAATAATAACAACAACAACAACAACAACAATAACAGTAATAATAATAACAATAACAACAATAACAATGACGATGACGACGACGATGATAATAATATAATAAAATGAAAATTATCAGTTTATCAAAGACAATAATCTTAAACCTCAAAATGTTTTTTCAAAGTAAATATCAGAATCCTTTTTTTTTTTTTTTTTTTTTTTTTTTCAAAACAGTTTGTTTCATTTTAACTCCTATTTCTTCTCTCTCTCTCTCTTTTTTTTTTTTTTTTTTTTTTTTAATTTTTTTTCCACTTTGTCGCCAGTCAGCTATGATAATTAAGGACTGACAAGTTTGTTTTCTAAAGTCCACGCCACTTTTGACCACATTACTCGCATGCCGGCGCTAATAAAAAGCTCTCTTTTGTTTTTATACGAAAAACCACACAGGATCAAGCGAAACGCGCCAACGTGTAGCTATGTGGGAAACCTAGCAACAAGCATTAACTCTGGAATTCAATGGGGAATCATCACAAATCCACTTTAATTACAACCGCGAAAGACAAAAACGAATTTTTTTTTTTTCAGACACCGGTAAACAGACGAACTTGTTCGTTTATTGTGTGTGTGTGTGTGTTTTGATTTTTTTTTCTCTAGAGCTTGTGAGGCACGCGCGTGTGTTTTCATCATGGCCTCGACATTGTATCAATACGTTTCAGTGAACAGTTAATCCAAGTTTTGCTCTACGCTGATCCTCGGCAGCCATTCTGAATTCTGATTAGGCCACCGTGTATTTTCCGTCTCATTTCCTGCGAGGAAAGTAATTCCTTGTTGACTTTTTACATGTCCTCCATTTTAATTACATGCTTGTATACAAACACACATATATGTGTATACACACACACACACACACACATACACACACACACACACACACACACACATACAAACACATATGTATTTATAAAAACATAGGCTATATGCATACGTACATACATAAATATATGAACATACATACATACATACATACGTACGTACGTACATACGTACACACATTAATATATGAATATATGCAGGCATATACACAGAGAGAACACAGATTTATACATTTAAATACGTATACACACACACACACATATATATATATTCCCTCCTTCTCTCCCTCCCTCTCTCCATGTATCCATCCATTCACCCATCTATCCACCCATCTACCCATCCACCCTTCATCCATCCACTGTCATTCCACCACCCGTCCATGTGTCCACATATTCCGGGATCATTCTGTGGATCTAGACTAGACGCGAAGGACGAGCGACACAATACGACAGGCACTTTAAGGAGACAGACACATCAACCTGACAGTTAATACTGCACTGTAACGAGCAAGCCAGGTGTTAAGATTTGTCAGTGTGTGTGTGTGCTGGTTTAACGTGACAGGCTGAAGTAGCGCTAACGTCTAGCGATATCACAGTGACACGTTCGTAACGTTTACGACATTTTGTGACACACTTTCTCGTTAGTGCAGTTTAGATAGAGTAGATTCGTTTTCTCTTCCTCAAGCGTTTAAGTGATATTTAAAATATAGTCTTTGTTTGTGTGTGTGTGTGTGTGTGTGTGTGTCCCCGTGTGTTTATAGCGAGACAAATTTAGAAATGTATAGATGTATAGTGGATATACAAATACTAATACCACCGCAAGCTTCATTAACACAACCAACAACCATGACTACTACATCGAATGCTACTATTATTACACAAGCTGTTATTATTACTGTTTATCCTAATTCTCTACAACAACTACTACAACTTCTATGACTAGTACTATTACTACTACTGCTACTACTACAACTGCCACCACCACCACCACCACCACCACTGCCACTACCTCTACTAACACCAATAACAATAACGATGACAACAACACCAACAGTAGTAGTAGTAGTAATAATAATAATAATAATAATAATAATAATAATAATAATAATATGCATGTCCCACGCTCACTTTAATTTTTCTTTCTTTTTTCTTTTTTTTTTTTTTCTTTTTTTTTTTTATTATTCAATTATTTTAAATCAGGATGTCACGTTATTAAATTCAGTAATACCAAGTTATTCATAATATTTTAATTTATTTATCCGTAATACAAAGCGGACTCCTCCCTTATTATTATTAAATTCACCGACGATACACAAACATTTGACAAATACTTCAGCATGCATGGCCTGCCTATCTTCTGTCGACTGAAGAGCGAATGGAATTTTTAAATCTCTTTGCCGGTAAAGCGTCATCAAAACACTCGAAGATTAAAGTAGTTTGACACTGAATGGCCAGACGCGGATTTTACCGTTACGTCAAGCTGCCGTCAGCCAATCAGAAACGACGTTTAAATTGTCCCCGGATAGCAAATACGTTGCAGACTGTTATGAACGGTGAATTAGCAATTAATCCATGTCGTGAGAATTTTAACAATTTTATCTTGATTTCCTGGATGTCAATGGAACGCGCATCATGGTTTTTATCGTCACTGCGGAAATACGTGTTTACTAAGTTAGCCGCTTTTGTCTGTGTGTGTGTGTGTGTGTGTGTGTGTGTGTGTGTGTGTGTGTGTGTGTCCTTGTTTATATGTTTGTATGTATGTATGTACGTATGTACATATGTATGTATATGTATGTATGTATAGGTGTGTGTATGTGTTTGTGTGTGTGTTTCGTTGTCCTTGTTTATATGTATGTATATATGTATGTATGTATGTATGTATGTGTGTATGTATGTGTGTGTGTGTGTGTATATAAAATATATTTGTGTGCGTGTGTGTGTTGTCCTTGTTTATATGTTTGTATGTATGTATGTATGTATGTGTATGTATGTATGTATGTATGTATGGGTTTGTGTATGGGTGTGTGTGTGTGTTTGTGTGTATGTTTCTTTGTCCTTGTTTATGCGTGTGTTTGTGTGTGTGTTTCTTTGTCCTTGTATGTATTGTGTGTGTATGAATCATGTATGAATGTATGTATGTAAAAATATATATCTATGTATGTGTGTGTATGCATGTATGTAAGTATGTATGTATATTTACATAAATGTATGTGCATAGAGATAGAGTGAAAGGCAGAAAGGCAGAAAGACACGGATAGGGCGGGGTGGGGAGAGCCAGAGCGGTTGTGGTTTCTGTCAGAGTTTATAATACTTTGTTTAACACCCCAAAACCACAGATCCGGAACAGATAATTTCTAGAGTACAGAGTAACCACATAAACTGAAATAAACCCATTTCTAGAGCCTACAAAACAAAACCAGATTTTAGCATTACCAGATTTCTCTCTCTCTCTCTCTCTCTCTCTCTCTCTCTCTCTCTCTCTCTCTCTCTCTCTCTCTCTCTCTCTCTCTCTCTCTCTCTCTCTCTCTCTCTCTCTCTCTCTCTCCTTCTTTCCATTTACTTTTTTTTACCTGCTGACTCAGATATTGTAAAGTAATATAGAAACTTTTTTTTTTCCCTTAAGACAGTTTTTATCAGATCGTCACATAAATAGAAACACGAGAACAATAAACAAACAACGAAACAAAACAAAACAAAGAAAAAGAACAAGGCAATAAAAGTTGATGTGAACGCTGATGACGTCGTCTCCTGTCATTCAGAAGTGTTCAAATTAGTTTTAAGTGTTACACATGTCGTTGACCGGTTTGTCAATGGAAGATGACAAGACACGAAAATGAGAAGCTGTCAAGCCGTGCAGGATTTATGAATGAATCTGAATGTTTCGAAAAAACGTCATTAAAACTAAAATAACAGCACTCTATCACAAAACTGACTGCCTCTGCATGAGATAAGTCTTAAATGATTGCCGGTGTTGTGATCTACCTGACAAAGTAAAAAAAAATTCTTTTAATCTCTGTTGTTTTTTTTTTTTTTTTTTTTTTTTTTTTTATATATATATTTTAAAATAATAGTTTTTCTGATGTGCATTATTCTGAGTTTTATTTCGTGTATTTTGTAACTGAATACAAAGTCTACGTTGTGTTGTATGCCATATATTTGTTGCAGTTCTGGTAGACACATACATATACGCATTAGACATACTGATATATATATATATATATATATATATATATATATATATATATATATTCCATACATAGGTAATAATGACACATGTACACTTAAAATCGTTGTAAAATTGAGTATAAAGAGTTTTATATAGCTTCTTTTCTTTTTTTTTTTTCTTTTTTTTATCTAATTTGAAGATATTAATCTGTTTGTAAGTTAATAACAATCATCTATGTTGTGTTGTTTTCTGTATCTAATCATCATCATCATCGTCAACGTCATTTTCATCACCTCCATGACCCAAGAAGCCATCACACAAATTAGCGACATCTCCACCACCATCACCACTGCGACATCAATGTATTTTTTACATCTTCGGACGACAGCTACAGAAAGTTCAGTTTTATCTGTGAAACAACATGGGGGAAAGGATAAAAATAATAAATAAATTTAAAAACAAAAAACCCCAAAAAAACCCAGACTGATACTGATGACAACATAATGAAGGACATGATGACCATCCAGACAAGAAGACAAGATAATTGTTTATCTTTAGAAATAATAGAGAGCTCAATGAGGATCACGATCTCGAACACGTCCATTTCGGTTTTAATTTAAGAATCTCCGTAGCCAAGAATAGGTCTTCATCTTTAACCAAATCGACGTTAATACTGGAAGCAGAAAACGTTTTAAGAATAATGTCGCCGTTATGTTGTCAGAGACGAAATATCACTCCATTAACTTGAAAAGATCATATTCATTGAGGGGGAAAAAAACCAAAAACCAAATGGCTCCCACTAAAATATGGCGTCGGCGTAATTGATGTTGAAATAAGCTGCCAACGTAGTTGTTGTGTCTGTGAGAGATTTCATTCTGACTGTCTCCTGTTTGTTTTCATTTCAGAACAAAATACTTTACTGTCTAAAATTATTTAGTTGAAACTATAGCATATCTATATAATATATATATATATCAAATAAATAATAACTGTCAAGAATGACAAAGAATGAGAGACAGAACTATACAGAAAACAGCAATACATTAAGATTTTTTTATGCGGATCATTAAATTAATTATTTATAATATCAATAATTAAAAAGCAAAAAAAAAAAACAAACATATCTTATTTGTTGCAAATTCGCAGAAAAAAAGTGTCTAAGGAAAACTAAACTGACAATTTCATAAAAAATTATCGATTCATAAGAAAATGTTTCCAAAGATTACGAACTAGTTGACTCGAAAAGGGTCAATAAAAGTGAACTTTGAGTAAAAAGTATTTGTTTGATTTCACAGGGAGTCTTCTTATTTAATAAGAAGTAATACTTCCTAAACGAAGCGGAATGCTTTAAGTATGTAAACTATATAGGATGTCAATGAATATGTCCTTGTGATTATTATATATAGTATATATATATGCGTGTGTTTGTGTTATTACTCTCTCTCTCTCTCTGTCTGTCTGTCTGTCTGTCTCTCTCTCCCCTTAATAAAAGAATTAACATAAACAAGTAATTATTTATATTAAAATAATTATAATAATAATATTAAAATAAAAAAAAAAAAACAAAATAATAAAACAACCTGGAGGGGATATTAAAACGAATGGGACGTGCATGTGTGGGTGTTCGAAAATTTTCTCAATCAGATTAACTACCGACTAAAAAATGTAATTACGAACTACTCCAAAATATTTAATTATTACTGAACGGAAATAATAGTACGTGACTTTCCTCTGGGGTCCCCGAATCAACTACCACCCACACTCCCTCCTCAACCCCCAAGTAATAATTTGTCTAATGACCCTCAGTCGATGTTAACTACTTCAGTGTCCCATTGTCTTGTCTTTTTGTCGGGATGTGAAACTGTAAAATGATTACTGATCATGAATTATGAGACTTACACATCAGTTTTGCCGGATGCTTTCGTTTATTTATACAAATAATATCTTGAGGGCAGGAATTTGTTTCTATATGTAGCTAAAACTCTCTGTGATATGTCACTGTTTTATTAATTACGTACACGCAATTTAAAACAACATATATGTGTACATGATTGTTCAGATCTAAATTTGTAAATTCACTGCCGTACTTTTAAATTGTTTTGGTCTTTTTGTTGTTGTTTTTTCTCTTTTTCTCTGTCTGTCTGTCTGTCTGTCTGTCTGTCTCTCTCTCTCTCTCTCTCTCTCTCTCTCTCTCTCTCTCTCTCTCTCTCTCTCTCTCTCTCTCTCTCTCTCTTCCTCGCGTCGATAATTCCTATTCCTTTCTCTTATACCTTCATTCCTCCCTACTCCTGTTTTCTTCATTCATTTGCTCATGTTTTTATCTGTCCATCAGAATCGGTTTTCCTGAGTTAGTTTTTATGTATCCGTCTATATAAAGAGCTCACTTGCAAAAAAGCCTTAGATCCACTTTTGTCAAAATGTTAGCACTGCGTTATTGTGATTAATCGTTGCTTTACGATGACAAACCTAATTAGTTATAAAATAAGTGACATCCAGTAATAAAGGGCCACTGTATCATTAGTGCAATAGTATTGAAATCCTATTCATTTTAATTTATTTATTTATTTATATATTTATTTTGTTTTATTTATTTATTTATTTATTTATTATTATTATTATTATTATTATTATTATTATTATTATTATGCATTCTATTTTATTTTTTTTTTTTTATTTTTTTTTATTTTAATATTTTTATTGCTTTAAAAGTGATAAATTGTCTATCAGCTTTTTATATTCATCAACATCACTATCTGAAAATCGTGCTGTTGAGTTTGTTCAGTTTTCCTCGTTTCATCATCAGTTTTATTTTTAAAAATAATTTTTTTTATGCATCGGTTATTACGTAAGACACGTACATATAAAACTATATCTCGCGGGTATATATCCTATTTCTATATTTGGAAATGAATATTTGTGATTTGTCACACTTTATTAATTAGGAACACAAACGTAATTGTATGAATGAATTTGGGTCTGTGGATTTAATTTTATTTCTGTCAATTCAGCCTTTTGACTGTCTTTTTAATTTAGCTTTCTATTTCATGTGCCTGTCAATGTGTTCGTCTGTATTTGATATAGATAAACAGACAGACAGACAGACAGATAGACAGAGATTGAGAGAGATAAAAGACAAGACTGAGACTGGGTGTGGTGTATGTACGTGTATGTATCTGTATTTCATGTCAGTATACGCATATATACGAAACTAAATCACACGTACAATAATGTTCGATCTAAATCTTTTTAAATAAAAATCATGGCTATACGATTTTTCTTAACTTCGTGCCATGAAATATTATTTTTCTTCAAAAGTGAAATTGTCAATGATTTTTTGTTGGTGTTTTTTTTCTCAAAAATTAAATAAAGAATTCATTTTTTTTTTTTTTTTTTTTTGTAACTATAAAGGAGTTCAGCAGCATTGACTAAACTCTTAAACTCGTCGAATTTTGTCGCTGCAAACTCATTCACTGGAAAAACAAGGACAAATATTTTAGTTAGGTTGGGAACGAGTCTCAAAGACGAGTTAAGTTTGCTCTGCGCATACAGGAAGTAAGCGACTGGCTTTGTAAATGTGCTACGCCGTCAGGTGTAGCGAATTCTCACTCGGGTTAAAAACGAATACGAAAAAGAAAAGACACATGTTGAAATCAATGAAGTTGAAAACAAAGACGAAGCTGTGTAAATTTGATTTTCTCTCGTTTTGTCGTTAATACGGATTGTCTCTTTTTGTGTGAATAAATGATTTCGTAGCTTGTTTAAGTGTTCTGATAAACAAAACAAAACAAAAATTAAAATAGGAAAGAAAACGAAAAATAAAGAATATATATATATATATATATATATATATATATGTATGTATGTATGTATAAAGATATTATTTTTAAAAATGACGGGAAAAGGTCGTTCCGTTTTTAGGACAAAAAAAAAAAAAAAATGAAATAAGATAAAAAGAATCAATATTTAAACTGTAACAAGAACGCATGAAAAAAATTTTCTTTTACTTTTTCTATTTTTAATTTAAAAAATCATTCTTTCTTTCTTTTTTTCTTTTTTTCTCACATCCTTCGTTTGTTTTAACGTCTTGCAGGCGTAGAACTATTGAGTTCTAGCGGATCTCAAACCGTCTGCTAACGAATGTATTATTATAATTTTTCTCATTACGTATGTGAAATAATGTTCTGTGATCTTCTTGCACACTCAGTTAAACCGTATATTTATTCACACCATTGAAATTAAGACTTTATAAAGACAAACAGCCAGCTTTAGAGATACTCTGACCATGTATCTGGACTGCCAGGATCTTGGATTTTATTTTTCCTTCTCCATGTCATTTTCTTTACGTTATCATTTTCATCTTATTCTAGTCATCATTATGATTATTTATACCATTATAATAATTTCCTTCACATCATCATCATTAATATCATTATTATCATCTTCAACAATAACATCATATTAACATCACTGTAATAGTTTTATCACATCAGCGTCATCACCGTCAATATCATCATCATCGTCATCTGCATATCATCATCAAGGGGTCATCATCATCATCATCATCATCATCATATATCATCAGCATCATCTTCTTCATACCAACATCATCATTATCTT
Organism: Chrysomallon squamiferum; assembly: GCA_012295275.1. NCBI lineage: Eukaryota > Metazoa > Mollusca > Gastropoda > Neomphalida > Peltospiridae > Chrysomallon > Chrysomallon squamiferum. The sequence continues at coordinate 31,522,497 of CM022671.1, forward strand.
CATAATCGTCAACGTTATCTTCACAGCACTGTCACCATCATCATCATCATCATCATCTCCACAACATCGTTTTTATCATCATCTTCAGCTTTATCTTCATACGTTGTACTCACTAGATCTTATGATGACATGTTAATTCATGAGTCAGCAAACTTTCACAAATTCAGAAACCACAGAAATATAATATTAAATCAGAATTTTGGAAGGAGCATAAATAAATAAATAAATAAATAAATAATCGCAGGATAATTGTCTCTTGGATTCTTACTTGTACATAGGTTTAACATTTTAAAGACAGGATTAATTTTCCTTTCTTTTTTTTTTTTTTTTTTTTTTTTTTTTTTTATTAATAGTTACGTCAGACGATCTATTTTGTCCAGCGGATATTGCTACGGCTTCGAACTAATTGCACCTAACAGTTTAACGTTACGAATCAAGTACTCAGTCTGAATAGGTTAGGAGAGCAAGTTGATTGATTATACTACACCACTGTGTCTTTTCGCTCGTGTTGTTATTGTTAGCGCGATGTCAGAGCCTAATTCTGCTTGCGATATTAGCTTTGGGTGAAATTTTGGCTTTTCCATCAATTAGCTGAAAGCATACAGAGAAATTCTGAAGCACCGATTAGCTGGAGGCAAAATTAATGTGCACGTGCAAGTCCATTTACTGGTGCAGGTAAGGTCAGGTGTACTTTATGAAGCGAAAGGTTGCAGATATAAAGAGATAATCTTATGGTTGCATGTGTCAAATGAAGACTATGATGTATGTGCTATTACCCAGTCATGTCTGTACACCTGGGTGTTTGTTTATTTGTCTGTCTCTTAGTATATATATATATAATGAAAACAAATAGAAATGCAGTTCGAACAGAATATATAATTATATGTAGATAGGATGACACGTGCATGCTTATATATATATATATATATATATATATATATATATATATATATATATGTATGTATGTATGTATGTATGTATATATAGATACATATGCATATATATACAAACTTACAAACATACACCAAAATGCTAATAAACTCATATCTATATAAAAGCATAATAAATGATTTATTTTATTTATTTATTTATTTATTCATTCATTCATTGTTGTTATTATTATTATTATTTTTTTTTTTTTTAATTAAATCCTAAAACCCATTTTCTAAATATTTTTCCATTAAGCGCTAAAAACTGAAGAAGTCCCTGCACAATGAACTTATTTTATGTAGGTAATGTAATATACATTCTTACTTACATACTATCTTTAAATTTAATTATTCTTACCTGTACATATGGAAGAGTGTTTGAAATTTAAAACAACAAAATTCGCACAAAACGTTAACCAGAATTTTAATTAATTTATAAAAGAATCATAAATAGAAAGTAAATTAAACTGAAAGGAAAAACGTTTTTAAAAATTAATTCAATCAACGTAAACGAATTAAATAGAAAAAAAAAAAACAAACAAACAAACGAACAACAACAACAAAAAAAAAAAAATAAAAGAATAAAAAAAAAAACTTGTTCGTAAATGAACCTGATTAAATTACTAAAACAAAACGAAAGAATGAAACAAAGAAACGAGAAAAAAAAAATGCAAATGAGGGAAAGAAAAAATATAAAGAGAACGTATATAAATAAATATGAATCACGATGATGAAATGATGATGATGATGATGATGATAATAATAATAATAATAATAATAATAATAATAATAACAAAACAAAAATAATAATAATAATAACAATAATAATAAAACAATAAATAATAAAAAAATAATGAATAAAATAAAAAAAAAAAAAAATAAATAAAAATAAATAAATAAATAAATAAATAAAAAAAAATATATAAAAATAAGAATATATATGGACCAAACAACAACCTCTTTATGTCAAACACTTGAAAGCCCCCGAAAAAAACATTAAAAAAAACAACAACAAGAAAACCCCCACAAAAAACGACAAACTAACAACAACAACAAAAAAAAAAAAAAAAAAAAAAACAACAATAAAAAGAATACTTCAGGTTTCGCTGTCACCTGTACAGTTTCGACAGCTATTTGTATCACGTAGGCTGGCACGTAGAATCCCAACGCGTCTCATACGAGCCTGTATGTGTCATAACCATGATCACCTTTCCTACCTTCACAGGTAAAGTTTTATTTAAGAAAACAACAATCCTCTGACGTGGTTAACGTTTCGGGAGCCTGTTAGGGCAAACGGTCTGGGTCATGCTAATGAAGGCGAGGTGAGAGCACACGAAAGGTAAAAAAAAAAAAAAAAAAAAAAAAAAATACCCAACAAAACTGTAGGTTAAATAAAATTCTATTGTCGCGTTTTTTTTTTTTTTTTTTTGCCTTAAATCTTGCATGGTTGACATCTAATGACATGCTGTCTTTGGAGCTAGCCGATTTTCAAAGCGTTTTATCAAAAGTCGTGTCTCGTAATAGGCTGAACGGTGTAATCCCCGCGTTTAGAGCTGTCACAATAAATTTGTCTATCTCGAAACGAACACCTTTTTTTTTCTTCTTCTTCTTCTTCTTTTTTTTTTTTTTTCTTTTTTTTTTTTTTTTTATTGTGTTGTGTTAAACGACTTGAAGAGAGTCCTTCTTCTTTCAATACGCCGTGTGGTCTGGCAATGATGTTTTTTTTTTTTTTTTTTTTGTCTTTCAAAAAGGTATCATCTTGACGGAGGAAATCTGATATTTAAATTATTGTCATCTGTTCTGCAGTGTTCACAGATCTGAGTGTTTTTGTAAAAAAAAAAAAGTTTCTCGTGAGCTTTTTAACTGCTCCAGGAATTAGGATGCGTTTACAAATAGGTGGTTATAACAGCAACACGTGCTCGGGGTTACCCTTATGAACACAGGGGCGCAAGCAGACGAACAAAAGACGGTACTAAAAGTCGAGCTAATTACAACAGAGTCGGAGAGCAAAGGTTAATGCGGGTCTGTGGCGCACTAAATAAAATAAACGATAATGAGACGGCAGATCGCTGTTAAAGGTATAATCCTTTTTTAAAAAAAAAAAAAAAAAAAAAAAAAAAAAAGCTGCAGCACTTTGTTAGAAGAGATGATGATAAAGATAAAATGGTTTAACTACCTCTGTGTGAAATAGAAAGAAACGTCGGAGTTAACTCTAGCCGATACTAGTCGAAGTTTGAGTATAGAGAGAGAGAGAGCGTATAATGTTTTTATATATTTTATTTTGTTTGTTTTTTTTGTTTTGTTTTGTTTTATTTTGTTTCGTTTCGTTTCTTTTATTATTATTATTTTTTACTTCATTGTTTTCTTTTACATTATTTTCTATTATTTTTTTATTTTTTTTTATTAATTCATTATTTTTCATTCATTCATTTTAAACTATAAAAATTACTCTGCCGTTTCAATAGATTGCAATTTATATGATTACCACAACAAATGGCATATTTTTCACACAGTGATAGTAATTGATTTTACGATGCACCTCTACAAATCCACAGCACATATTTAGAAGATTCTGTACACTGAAATCTGAAATACGGTTCCAAAAAAAATCCTCTACGTGTTTAAATGTAAAACACAGTTTTAGAAGATTCAACGTCATAAATCTTAAACAGTTCTACAACACATCAAGTTGCAGAACATTCTACGTTATAAATCTAAAAACAGATTTAGATCGTACTGCGTAATAAACTTAAAACACTGTTCTAGAACACACTACGTTACAAATCTAAAACTTTGTGTACAACAATGTTATATTAAAAATAAAGTTCTGGAATATTCTGCGTTAAAAATGATGTCATAGAGTTTAAATTTTTTAATTTTGATTTATTTATTTATTTATTTATTTATTTATTTATTTTTTATTTATTATTTTGTCTTTTTCATAACTGTTATATTACTGAGAATATTTTATACACAGTGTTATGAATCGCTACGCTAAACCGATTTATGTTTTAATCTTTCCCAATTTTTGTATATTATAAAAAAATATTTACATAACATATGATTATTCAAATGTTTAACTAACCTTCGAACACATAACCCTAATACTCTCTTAAGCCAATAAATGTAAACATTAATGAAATGACTCGACAATTTATTATTGAATATACTAAAGATGATTGTGAGATTGATTTCATCTTCGTCTCTCTCTCTCTCTCTCTCTCTCTCTCTCTCTCTCTCTCTCTCTCTCTCTCTCTCTCTCTCTCTCTCTCTCTCTCTCTCTGTTTTATAACAACTTTCTATTATTAACAATTAAACGAGGTTAGAGTTAGATAAATCATCACGTGTTTATTTAGAAGGAGACATGAAAAAGATGAGACCACAAACCTCCTTGAATCCGAGCCTGTAAAAAAAAACAAGACAATGAAACAACATAAATATCTAATCTTTAAATAGTCATTCTTCATTTTCAATGTGTTTTAATTCTTAACGTGTTTTGCTTTGTTTAAATTTATTATTATTGTTGTTGTTGTTGTTGTTATTATTATTATTATTATTATTATTATTATTATTATTATTATTACTGTTTTGTTTTGTGCTGTAGTTCAGAGTCAGCGGTCAAAATCAGCGTTATTCTTAGAATATTTTCATCTTGTTTTATCTATGACTGTCTCTCTAAGAAATGGCCATCGACACACCTGTTGAAAAATGTACCTGTGTAGCAGGTCACTGTAATCCTGGGATTAAAATGTTTCATTAGAACTGATCAATAATGAATGCTTTCATCAGCCGCTGGTCGAGTAACATTAGTGAGTCAGATAAATCAATCTGTGTAGTGTACAACATCTGGTCTACCACGCCATCACAAACCCGTTTTGATTATTAATGTTCTTGAATGAATTTTGTTTTGTCTGTGTGTGTGTGTGTGTGTGTGTGTGTGTGAGTGAGGGAGAGAGAGAGAGAGAGAGAGAGAGAGAGAGAGAGAGAGAGAGAGAGAGAGAGAGAGAGAGAGAGAGAGAGAGAGAGAGAGAGAGAGAGAGAGAGAGAGAGATGGGTGTGTTTTTATATGTCTGGATGTGCATGCATAGATATCTGTGTGGGTCGTGCTATCTTCATTTCTCTATCTCTCTCTTTCAAACAAACACACACACTCATACACACAGTCACACACACACACACACACACACACACACACACACTAACAAGTTTATGTCTGTAGATCATTGCCAAATAGATATATATATATATATATATATAATAAAAACCCAAAACAGTAATACTTCCGTGAAACCGTGATTAGGAGGATTGTTTCGCTTCACCTGACATATGGATGTTATTTTAAAACTTTTAAAAGTGTAATAACAATGATAATAAACTAGAAATATTAAGATGGTACATTAGAATATATCTATTTTGAAACCAGTAACTAAACAAAAAAAAAAAAAAATTTCTTTATCAAGGCTCGTAATATTGGAATCGAAGACAAACGATGAATAATAATTCTCAGAAATGCGTAGAAGAACTATCGATTCGGGTTTTTCCAGCAAAAATTCCATCATCAACAAACCTGCTGGCAAATTGTTGCAATTAAGAAATTAGTACGCAAAAAGAAATAAGTAAATCGAATTGGTTTTGTCACATTCTGAGAAGGATAGATACATAAAAATACCGCTGACAAGTTACAGCGTACAATTTACTCATGCCTCTGTTAATACTAATCTTCCTGGTCGAGTGACAAATGCACGATGACCAATTCATGGATTGATCTAACAACGATATAAATCTACGTTGTTATGTGAATGAAGATGTGATGACGAAGAGAAATAGAGTGGAAGAAAGAGAATCAGACAGAGAGAGAGAGAGAGAGAGAGAGAGAGAGAGAGAGAGAGAGAGAGAGAGAGAGAGAGAGAGAGAGAGAGAGAGAGAGAGAGAGAGAGAGAGAATTTGAAATAAAGGAACGGAGATAAACATACAAATTGGCAGGCAAACAGACAGCTACATAAATAGAAAAAAAGATGGACAGCTATATGTGTAGATAGATAGATGGATAGATAGAAAAAATAGACAGATAGAAAGACAGATATACAGACAGACAAACAGAATGACGAACGGAAACAACCTATCACTCTCTTTCTCTGTTTTTCTTCTTGCTTTTTTTTTTTTTTTTTTTTTTTTTTAACAGGAAACTGTTAAGCTATTAATTCAAAGAGACACTTAATTTAGTCTTAATTTAGTTGGGTATTTTTTTTTTTTTTTACTTTTTTTTTTCTGGCTTTAACCCATCAACAAGCCACGCTCGCTTTGATAAGAGTCAACAGCTTCTGACCCGCTTCCTGTCACTGTTAGGACCAGACGAAGAGCGTCCCGTTATTTATGAAAGACAATGTGACAAATTTGCGCAAAGTTTATCTTCTTCGAGAGTCGCTTATTGAAGACTGCTCGGGTCTGTATCTCCAAGTAGTGCGTATGTCGCTTCACCATTCTCAAATCAGTTTCCCACGAAGTCAGTCTCTACTCTTTTTTTTTTCCCCTTTATTTTTTTTTTTTTTTTTTTTATGAATGAAATAAGACGTAACAAGCCAAGTGAGTGAGTAGCGTAATTCCGTCCCTGGGGTGCGGCGCTTCCAGCCAACCTCAACGATCTCGAGATTTCCGGGTCGTGTTTTCCTTTTGCGGTTCAAAGCTATCAACAGACATGTGCCTAAGAGTTTTTATTTGTTTCGGCGATAATGTGAAAATAAGGTGTAACAGCAGTTTCTGCAGCACGCAGACTGAATCAGACGTTTTGCCTTGATAAGAGGGTAACACATGATACGGTTAAACTTTCCATTATTATATCCGAGAGGCTGGGTCCCAGTTTCTTTTTTTTTTTTTTTTTTTTGACTGGTTGGATGTGATGAGTGTGTTGTGAGTGCGTGTGAGTGTTTGCGTGTGCGTACACCCACTCACGCGGTGCACGTACCCTATCTCGGGGTAAAAACAGACACGTATATAAGCATGAATACCCGAGTGTGTACGTGTGTGAGAGTATATCTTTTTATGCAGATTTTATATGAATCTGCGTTTGGTGGTTTATAAAGCGATCTGTTAAAAAAAAAAAAATTGTTTAATTAAAATAAATAAATAAATAAATAAATACAGCTGTGTTTATTACATAATTATGACTGGACTGAAATATTTAATTTTATTTACTGAACTATTATAAATTTGTTCCCTTTAAGTGCATAATATATAATTATGAATAAATTATATGAATGCATTCATATATGTATATATGAATGTATTCATATATGTGTTTCTGTATGAATTTATATGGTTTATATATATATATGTTTGTGTTTATTGTGTTTAAATAAATGTTGATTGTGTGTTTATTACTCTTATGTTTATAGAATATATTATCATTTCAAGCGCGGGTCTGTATTTGCATGTATGTCAATGTATCTATGAATGAATGTATGTGTATGGTTTATTTTTACGATTAATTATCGTCAGAATATTATTAAATTTTACAACTGTTTTATTCACGAGCAAACATTAAATAAATGCTTATGCTTTATTACGCTTATGATTTTTAGAATGGATTATCATTTCAACAACTTCATCATCGCGGGTCTGTATTTTATTTTACATTAGGGGGATGTCAATCAAACAAACCCCAACACCGACAATTTATTAGAATGCCTTGTATTGAATATTATTATTATGTTATTCATTATTATTATTTATTATTACTACTACTGTTATTATCATTATCATCATCATCAACATCATCATCATCATCATTATTATTATTATTATTTATTATTTATTATTATCAACATCATCATCATCATTATTATTATTTATTATTATTATTATTATTATTATTATTATTATTACTGTTGTTATTATTATTATTATTGTTATTGTTACTGTTGTTGTTGTTGTTGGTGGTCGTGATCGTTGTGTTTATTATCAACATCATTATCATCACTGGATATTAGAAATAGAACACAAATTTCCGTTGCACTTGTACATGGGTTTGGCAGGTACTTACAAACTGTAAAGTTTATTTAAGGAAATTGCACATTTATTTCAAAAGGACGGAGCGCCCATCTTACAAGCTTTGTGTATTTGAATCGCTTGATGACATTTCCTACACTGCATGAGAATGTTTGTCAGTTTGAGGGAATTAAAGTGTAACAGATAATTCTGTACGTTACTGTCATATTATAGGCTTTTGTTTCTGTTTCAATTTATTTATTTAATTTCTAATTTAATTTGATTTAATTTAATTGTTATTATTATTATTATTATTATTATTATTATTATTATTGTTATTATTATTGTTGTTGTTGTTGTTGTTATTGTTATTGTTATTGTTATTGTTGTTGTATTATTCTACCGGTTTTCGTAGTTTATATCTATACATAATTATACAGATGGAAGGATAATAGAGATGGACTGATGTATCGACAGTATATATATATATATATAAAAGCAGAGAAGTAGACAAAACAGACAGATAAAGAAACAGACAGACAGAAAGATAACTATAAATATACTAGTTCAGTAACGTCACTGGCCGTTTGACTACTGTTTCTGTTACGGCTATATATAGCTCCAGCCATTTTTCAAAGACATAAAACACCTGAAAAGTTGGCCGCCTTCATCGGCGTTTGCGGCACGTCACGTTAATTGATGCCACTTGTCATATTTACATTATCACAATCGTTGGATCTTTAAGCGATGTTTTTCTTTCGTTTCCTCCCCAAACAAAACGGCAACAAGCTGTCAAGTCAGCCGACCGCCATTGGCTCCAGAAAGCGACCTCTGGCGCACAGACAGCAGATCTCTGCTTGCTGAAAACATATATTAATTTTCTGCTACGTTTTGCGAATATTATCAGCTCATTCTGCTTGGAATTTTGTGTCATATCTACTGGCGAGGAATGCGAAACGCGGCGTGCGGAATACACAGACAGAAAGCTGGATTGATTGGGACACTGCCCGTGCCACGTCTGATTTCAGGAATCATTTGTATTTGTCAAAGGATTGGATGCGAAACGTCTTCGCCTGTGGTAGGCAAATTTTCGGATAGTTATCCGATGAGGTCTGAACCGCTTTGTCACACAGAATGTAAACTAAGAAATTTTGTTTAAATTGTTATCTCAGGAAAGCTGAAGTGAGTCTGAATATGTCTTTGAAGTGCTCGTTTGACGCAAGAATACAGAAGTATGCGTTGCCGGGATTTAACTGAAGCAGACACCCGAGGTCTCGTTCAGTCGGGTCCAAAAGAAGATAGCCATCTTTGCTAGCGAGATGCTCACTTGGAACATTTACAGAAAATGCGTTATAAATATCATTCCAATTCTTTTGCCAGTTTTATTTTTCATGTTTCTGTTGGGTTTTTTTTTTGTGGTTTTTTTTTTTTTGTTTTTTTTTTTTGTTTGCGACACGTTAATCTTTCTGTGGTATCTTGATTTGGCAAACAGGCGTATGTTCATAACGTTGTATATTGTCGTTCGATGATAAATACTTGCAACATAAGCAATTAAAGTGTTGCCAAATTTCAAAATTACTCATCGCTAATAAAACATTTTTACCAAAGTTTTAAGTGATATTTTCTGCGTTTTTCTTCTTCCGCATTTTTTTGTTCATTTTTATCTTCTTCTTTTTTATTTTTTTTTTTTTTCCTCTTTTTTCTTTTCTTTTTATTATTATTATTTTTTTTATTATTATTATTATTATTATTATTATTGTTGTTGTTGTTGTTGTTGTTATTATTATTATTATTATTGTCATAGTCATCACAATTATAATTATTATTTTTACTGTTGTAGTTGTTGTATTTGTTGTTGCCGAAGTTGCTGTTCATATACATTTTTATAATGTGCAACATCATAAAATGTATATTATATTTCTCCTTCATTGTTTCTTCTGCTTTTTTATTTACCCACATTACACTATAGATCTTTCTTTCGTTCGTTCTTAATATACGTATATATATATAGTTCTATTACGAATTCTCAGCAAAACAAAAAATAAGAATAAAAACGCATCAAAGGTCAGTTCTTTGAAATACAAGATTAAAGTAAACATAAATGCAAAAATCTATGACTACTTAAGTTTAACAAAAAGAACTGACCTTTTTTTTTTTTCTGGGAATCTTGGACCTGGTTGAGGTGTGGTTACGAAATCGATCAGCTTTACAAGAACGTGGAACACGAAAATGGTGCCCATGGTAAAAGGAACTCACGATTTGGCGCTTACTGGACAAATTGTGTTACTTGATATGTTTTATTATTTTTCTGTTCTTTTCCCTTCAAAAGTCGTCTGAATTTCAGATCTCAGTCCAAGAGAGATTTGTCGTACAATTTCTGACCTCGGCGTTTTACAAACATATAGGTGTTTGTATTTCTTTTATTTTATTTTGGTATGTATGCATGTATGTGCATGTAGGTATACATGTATGTGTGTGTGTGTGTGTGTGTGTGGGGGGGTGTATTTACAGAAATATGCACGTACATGTGTATCTATGCATATATGTATGTATATCATTTATTTCTGTTTGTATGTGCAGTGCATGAAATATGTATGCACGTACGTACGTGGGTTTTTATTTGCGAGTAGATATTTTATATTCCATAGTATGTGGATATGTGCAGCTGTGTCTGTGAATGTGTATGTATGGCATATTTGGGTTTGTGTAAAATATGTCAAAGTTTCGAAAAAACAACTGCTGTTGGTCACGTTTTTAGAACAGAGAGTGACGAGAAAAAAGGTGAATCTGCTATCAGTCTGAATATTTTCAATCAGTGTCAAAATATTTATTTCTAAGAAATAATAATCACTTGCCAGTAGACACCAGACTTCTGCTTTGTTTGCTTCTGTGTGCTCATGCGCTGCAATTTACTAACTTTCTAAACAACAAGAAGGAAGAAAGTTAATAACAGCCTTGTCATGCAGAAGAAAGAAAATCTGCCATCGCTAATTAACAAACAATAAAGTAAAATGAAGTTTATAAAAAAAAAAAAAAAAAAAAAAAGCCATACGTGCATTATCTTTTATCTCAATAAATGATGGGCCACGCGATCCAGCACGTTTCTCGCGAGATCTCGTCAACGCTGGCACCGTGGGAACCGGTCTCCGCTGAGAGAACCAGTCGAAAGTGAACTCGCCCTGCTTTGCTACGCTTAATTTAGCCCGCTGTAAGATCGAGACGGGGCAGCTTTTGTGTGACATTGTTTTGTCACACGGCAAAGGTTTTGTGTCTGGCTGGTCAGATCTCGGCTGAAGTCACCTGACCGAGACTGAGCGATCAAAACGGAGTGCCTTGGTGG
>CM022671.1:31538749-31561249 GCA_012295275.1 Chrysomallon squamiferum
TAATAATAATAACAATCAACATCATCATCATTACAAATTAAATTTATAAATTTCTTATTATCCATTATTCATTAGGATTTACGTTAATCATTTTAAACTATCAAATACAATTATAAATACCTTATAACAGCGACATCGGCCAGTTTCTTCTCTAAACAATTGTTGGCAAAATGTTATTACTGAAAGTTAATTACAGTTAATATAAAAACATTAGGAGTCATCATAAAACAAACGTCATTATTAATTTTTATTAATCTTTATTCATTAAATGATCTTGTTACTCGTTTTAAAACAGTCCAACACACAGTGGCACATAAATTGTTAATTCCACCACTTTGTATCTTTCGTTTTCGATTAGATTCCCAGTTTTTAATAGGCGTTTTTACAAGTAACCAATCATTTGACTGTTTAGAGTCGCTAGCGACAAGCCAGACTACCGGTCAGTTTGTCGTACGATGATATCTCTAAGTTCTGAACAAAGAAAATGCCGTTACCATCGCAGTTTTGCTGTGATTGCTTGGATAACAAGACGACATCGTGGCCTTTATTGGTTTGGATAACTTAGAACTGCACTCGATGCATGGGCAATACGCGCGAAGTCAGGCATCCTAAATGAAGGGTGTCAAAGATGGCGGCCGATACGTCTGCTGGCTTGCAAAGACCATTGAAAGATTGATCTCTCTGCACTAGGTGGCGCTCCCATCATTGCTGGAAATCAAATGAGAAATGATATTGCAGTTAAATATCTCGGACAAAATTCATTTCTCGGAGAGTCTTCACGGCGACAATAAAGTGAACCCCAATCAGGTAGATACATCAAAATGAATTCCAAACCAGACGAAATAGAACTGGAATGCGGAAACACTAGAAAAAAGGACACCTTGAACTTCTTTGACGTATCAATTATTCTTCTGTAGATAATTCCTGCAGATGAATGATTGCGGTAGATTCCCCCCCAGATAACAGAAAAGAAAGACAGTTAAAAGAAAAAAAAAATATATATATATAGAAAACAGAAGAAAGAAATGGAAAGGCCATGAGAGAAAATGAGAAAGAAAGGCGGGCTTAAATAGATTATATAAATAAAATGTTCAGTGAATGAATGAGAGAGAGAGAGAGAGAGAGAGAGAGAGAGAGAGAGAGAGAGAGAGAGAGAGAGAGAGAGAGAGAGAGAGAGAGAGAGAGAGAGAGAGAGAGAGAGAGAGAGAGAGAGAGAGAGAGAGAGAGAGAGAGAGAGAGAGAGAGAGAGAGAGAGCAGAGAATGATGCAAGAAAAAATGCGCAGTATAAAAACACATCAAACAGCAGATTAAATTGTTCTTAAACGCTTATAGCTAAGAAACTAGACAGCGTATTTCATTAAGCGGAAGCTTATTAAACTAAAATTTCTTCCCCTTCCTTTACATTCTGAATTTTTAAAAAGGAAAATTTCAACGGTTCACAAACCCTATTAACTTTTGACGCATAACCGAAATAAGGATAGATAACTAGGTCACGTTTCTATACTGCAAAAACACAAACGTAAAAAAAAAAAAAAATAATAATAAAAAAAAAAAAAAAAAGATAATTTAATATCGTAATAAATAAACCAACTCTCGGTCGTGACAGTCATATTAAAACTAATTAAATCTCGCGAGAATTACACTAAATTTTTTCACTTGAACACGTAATGTGGTAATAAAAAAGGAAAATGTCTGATTTGAAATGGTGATACTTGAAGAAATAAGGAAAAAATATTTAATAGCTTCACACGTCATAAAACACCTGACAACAGTCGTGACAGCTTTTATAACAGAACTACTACTACTAGTACTGTAACTACCACAACTGCTACAACTGACAGTATTAAATGTACGTAGTTTTTCTTGCTTCAGCTATCATTACCACTGCTACTGCTGTAGCTCCAAATGCTACAGCTACTACGTCTGCTCCTAAATTAACACCTGATGCTACTACTACTGCAACTGCAACATAATTACTACTACGATTAGTGCTGCAGCTACACACTACTCCTATGATTACTACTATAACAACTACTTTTATTATTGTTAGAACTAATATTACTATTACTATTATACTGCTAATGCTACTACTAACTATTGCTATTACGACTGGTACTGATGACACTACTGCTGCTAGTATTACTACTATTACTCATAGACACTATTATAGTTATTATTGTTGTTTGTTGTTGTGGTTGTTGTTTTTGAAAACTGTCACAATTTTTAATGTAGTTGTTATTTTTTTATTTTCTTGTTATATGTTCCTTTTTCTCCTTCGACCCCCCTCCAACTATCAGAAGCTATTTTTCTTCTTTTTTCCATCTTTCCTATTTATTTATTTGTTTATTTATTTTGTTTTATTTTTTTATTTTTTGTTTTATTTATTTTTTTTTTTTTATTTTTATTTTTTTTTCTCTCTCCTATATACTCACTGACACCAGTATTAACAAACGCCGTGATACGGATCACGTATGGACTACATTTGGATCATCATAATAAAATTATATTCAAATTAGTCTTGTTTTCCTCTTCGCTTAAATATTCCTCTCGTTATTTTAAAACCATGTCCGTGCATCCGTCGAATCCAGTCAGTCGCCAACGTAAAACGACAGAGAAATGCGATATGTCTGGAAAAAAAACAACAAAAACATGTAAAATTGATTCCCCAAAGATTTACTCGTTAGTGAGTCTTGCTGTTGAAGAGGGATGGTACAAAGACCAATTAATTGTTTAATATTTCATCTGAAGGACGTTAAAACGCGCTGTGTACTTAGAACGCACAGCTAGAGGAGATGGGATCTCGTGGGGCCGACCGATTAGTTGTGAGAGAAAAGAAAAGCTTTTTCTTGTTGCCCGACGTGTTCGGATTTTCAGCCACTTCTGTGGTCTGGCCATTTTGATTCCCTTGTCTTTCTCTCGCTCTCGTATAGTTTTCTTTCATTCTTTTTTTTTTTTTTTTTTTTCTTTTATTTTAATTTTAATTTTACTATTTATTTTAACTCTGTTTATGTGTGTGTGTGTTAAAGGATATAATAATTGAAATGAATTACTCAGAGTGTATTCGTACGTACATATTTCAGTATATATATATATATATATATATATATATGCTAATACATCTACTAATACTATTGCTACTGTAATTAATAATACTAATACCACTGTCATTTCTAGTAGTACTACAACTACTACGACTATAGCTAGTAATGCTATTCACTAGTATTTCTACAATCATTACCAGTCAAAAGTACTACTAATACTACTGCTATTACTAACATTACTGCAACCACTGCTGTTACTACTACAACTACAACTGCTTCTTATATCATAACTAATTTCATAATTATTTTACTACTACTATTACTACTTATATCATAACTAATATAATAATTATTTTACTACTACTATTACTACTTATATCATATCTATTTTAATACTGCTAGTATTGCTACTTCATATTACTACTTCAGCTGCCACCACCGCCATTATGAGATTTCTCTATCTTTGACGTATTTGAAGAGGGGTAGGGGTACGGTGGAAGATATGTCATACCCCCACACACACACACCTTTTTTTTTCTTTCTTTCTTTCTTTCTTTTAAATTGAATATCTAAAGAAATTTACGTCTAAGCTTTTGCTCAATAGCTTGGCCCTTCAAGGGACTTAATAGAAGCGCCAACTAAACACCCTTGACTGGTCGTTATCGACGCCTTTCGCAGACTTGTGTCTCCCTCTGGCGTTCAAAAGTCAACAAGCCTAAGTCTCCTAGTCGTCCGCGTGAGCCAATGTCCCTGTCTCTTTTACACGAATTGTAAACACAGTTTGCACAACTGTCTCTCCCTGACAACAGTCCACGTAACAGCGACTGGATTCCAGTTGACGCGTCTTGCCACTAAATAGCGATACTTGATTATTTGATTGATTATTGAGAAGCATTCTTTTCTTTTTTTTTTTTCTTTTCTTTTTTTTTTTTTTTTTTCTCGGTCGAGGAGGACCAAGGTTTTTTTGTGTCCGGGACTCAGGAATGATCATTAACTTTATGGTAAAGGTGTGGAAAAGGTTAAAGAATGTTGAAAGATTTTTTTATTTTTATTTTTTTTTTTTCTTCTATTTTAATTAGAAATATGGCTGGAATTAAACGAAAATAAAATGTCATGGTTTTGTGGAAATTAGATTAGAATATGAATGACCACTGGTTTAAAGCAGTCAAATTTAAGCGTATATTTATATGAATAAAGTTGAAGAAACATACAGACGCACACATATCCATACTTACCTACCTATGATACGTTCGTACGTACACAGATCCATGTATGCGTACGTACGTACATTAATACATACATATATACATACGTACATACATAATCAGTATTTGTTTGCACGGGTTTGATCAAATTTTCTATTGTATACAAACTTCTAGTTTATGTGATTTAAGATCGTTCAGTGACGTCATCAGCCATACATCAAAATGTGTTGACAACAATAATGAGTCTTAAGTCAATATTATTTTCCAGTTTCAACAATCAAATTACGTCACGATCAAATTAAGACCTTTGTGACGTCATAAAATTTCAAGGTCCTCTAGAAAACACGGCAGCTAGCGATAATGTCAAAAAATAGACATATTTTGGGATTCATTTCGACGATTAGCCCCACCCTTTTGCCATGGTTCACCGTAAAACGCGAATATAAACAGAGGCATCTTCAGATCGGAGTATCCAGTTTCGGAGAGATGTGTCGGAGTGAGTGTGGGAGAATGTTAAAACTCAATTGGATTTCAATATCGTGTGTATTTACATGCAATTATCTGTTGATTTTTTCATAACTGCCATTACTCGCCAACAGCCGGCGTTTTGTCCCTGACACGTTGTGTTTGTTGACAGAGAAGAACGCGAAGAAATCCCGATCGTATTAAAACACGCGTCGAGTAAACCGAGTCAAGTGTATTGTGCTCTAACGATCCAGTACAACATTTCTGTTGATTTCACACGATATCTGAATTCGTAAAACCTCTCTCTCTCTCTCTCTCTCTCTCTCTCTCTCTCTCTCTCTCTCTCTCTCTCTCTCTCTCTCTCTCTCTCTCTCTCGGGAGCCTACTGGTTTGTTTTCTGATTCTTATTAAATATCTTTTTCTTATTAATGTAATGTATTTATATCGCAAATTTGAAAATGAAAAAGGTAAAAAAAAAAAAAAAAAAAAAAAAAAAGAAGAAAAAGTTAAAGAAGAAGAAAAGATAAGAAAAATAAAATATTACGAGGCATGTATATTGCGCTTTAGGCGTCGAAGTTCAAATAACGAAGTGATGATTTTCTCACCATTTGAATAACTGCGCGTGCGCGTGGGCGACAGGCACGCGCCACTCAACCAGGTGGAGATAACACAACCCACACTAAAGACAGACTTCCGCTGGAAATGGGTGGTCTGACGTCATTTAGTGTTATGGTTAACTTGACAAATACGTTTTTGTGTGTGTGTGTCTTTTTTTTATGGTAAGGTTTTAACTGTTTTACATTTTGACCTTTTCATCTTTTTTTTTTCTCATATTTGTTCTTAACACAAACACTCCTTAAATGAAGAGGAGTGAATCCTATTTAATTTAATAAATATATATATATATATAAGAGGCGATGATTCATTAATAGTCCTATTAATTCACTTGCAATAAACTCATTAATAAATATTAAAACTTCTATTGTTACAACCACAACTACAACTTATTAATGCTGATATTATCTTATATAGCACTACTGCATCACCATACTAACACTACTACTATTACTATTTCAACTACCACTACAACTGTAAGTATTATTAATACCACCACCAGCTCTATGCTTCAAAAATTACAACACTATTTCTTTTGATAATAACGCCTCTAACATAGAACAGATTTTTTTGGATTTTTTTTTTTTTTTTTTTTAAGTATAAAATTATCGTCTTGTTTTTTTTTACCGTGAAGTCATTTTCCATGATTGCAGTTTTGAGAGTTGTTCGTGGGTCTCTCAGTGACTGCAGGTAGGTAAGTGAAATACGTACAGATAGACAACAGCTATGAAAACAGTGGAGTGGCGACCACACGTGGACCCAAGACTCCCCGACTGTGTACAAAGAAAACACGACACATGCTATCAACACATCGGATAATGGGACACACGACAGAGTTCTGTCTCTGTCAGAACACACACACACACACACACACACACACAGTTCTTCAAAACACGACAAATAGTTCTTAGATCAGCGGCCAGCACACGTGTGTGTGTGTGTGTGTGTGTGTGTGTGTGAGAGAGAGAGAGAGAGAGAGAGAGAGAGAGAGAGAGAGAGAGAGAGAGAGAGAGAGAGAGAGAGAGAATGTATTTAATGTAAATGTGAGTATATTGAATGTGCGTATGTATAAGATAGAGAGGCAGAGAGTATGTGTGTGTAATATGAATATATATGTGAGTATTTTTTAATGTGTGTGTATATTCTTCTCCTATCACCACAGTTTGTATTGGTACTGCTTCTACTCTTACTGCTGCTGCTACAACTACAACCATTGCTACTCCATTACTTTTGTTCTCTACGGAATCTGCTGCTTCTACTACTGTTACTACAACCGTTATTATTATTTTTTATTGTTATTATTTTTTTGTTGTTGTTATATTTGTTCTTTGTTTTTTTCTTCTTCTTCTGCACATAGAAATACAGATATCTGTAGACCCACACACACATCACACACACATAATGCATACATACGTACATGCATTCATCAAGAGGTGTTATTGTTTGAAAACTTTTTGTGTATGGCTATTTGTCATCTAGCTATAATTACCGTCTGTGTTTTTATTTATATCTGAACCCGTATTTAGAAACTTGGACAAATTCACCTAAAAACTGGACACAGATTAAAACCGTTCTGCTGACAGCCTGTGAGAAACACAGCAGTAACGCGACATTAACAAATGCAAACACCATGCATATATGGTTTCTATATCCGACTTTAAAATACTCTTTGATTGATGCCGTTGCCAAATAAACTAAACGCCGATGGAATTTCTGTATTATTGCACCGATTAAGAAGGGAAAAAAGAGAGAAGGACAAACACAGCTTATTAATAAACGTTCAGTTTTAGATGTCGAGTATTGGTTCCAGAATAGAGTTATTAATCGCCAAGTTAAAGCGTCGATAAAACAAAGCGTGGGAACTCCCGTTATCGCGTGACCTTCACCTCTGACTCTAATGGCGACGTCATAGGCCCGCGGTATCGAAGCGGTGTGAAGATTTTCGAAGACGAGGTTCTGGTTTTTGTTACGCGTTTTACGTCAAAAACTAATTTCCTAGTAGGGGGCGTTTTTTTTTTTTTTTTTTTTTTTTTTTTCTTTTTCATCCCTGTGTTCGTTGATGCTAAACCAGTCTTGATATATCGTAGCCGAAACGTTTATCTTCGTGTGAAATGTGTTACCTTGTATCAAATGATTAAAATGAGAGAGAGAGAGAGAGAGAGAGAGAGAGAGAGAGAGAGAGAGAGAGAGAGAGAGAGAGAGAGAGAGAGAGAGAGAGAGAGAGAGAGAGAGATATAACAGGTTCAGAATAAATGAACTGAATTTTAAAAAAAAAAGTAATAATAATATCAAGAGAAAAGAAGACGAAAGAAAGAATGAATAAGACAGTGAATGGATTAAACCAACAAAACAACAAAAAAATAATAATAAATATGTAAATAAATAAAAGAATAACAAAAGAAAGAATTAAAGAAAACTAAAGAATGAAAGAAAAGAAATCAGTGACAGAACTGTAATAGTAAATCTTTCAATTTTTTTTATCGTGTTTTATATTGTATATTATATTGTATTTTATAATATAATATAATATAATATAATATAATATAATATAATATAATATAATATAATATAATATAATATAATGTAAAGTAATGTAATGTAATATAATACCATACTATACGTGTACTATTATATAGCATATTATACTAAATCATTCTGTAGATCAAAAGGCACAGCAAAGGTCAGAATAAAATTGATTTGAATAGCATTATTTACAATAACTTTTATTTCATATAATGAATAAACTAGTTTTTATTAAATTCAGTTCATAAGGATGTTATGTTATGATCACGATATTTACTAAATGTATTTAATCATAGCACGAAGAAATACGCAACAGTTCTATCGCAATCTGCATAACAACTTTACCCACTCCCTCTAAGATTGAAACGTATGCAGCCAACGAGCCGGTTTTCAAAGCCAATAAAGATATGAGAATTCTGAGACTAAGTCTGTTTGAAATTAATGAAGTTAACTTTTGTCAAACACTGCGTGTTTGCCGGAGGGTTGAAGTACAATGGATCGGACATTCCGTTTGTCACAAAAATACCTCGTTAAGCGATATTGATGATGTTGCAGGTAGCAAGCGTGGGCGTGAGATTAATCGCGTATCATGTCGCCAACGTCGTCAGGGGAAGGGAGATAATTACACGCCCCATTCAGCATGGTGCAGGAAGTGACGTAATACGTAACACAACTGATGAGATAAAGGCTTAGACGCAGACTCTTTTGCGATGTTTGCAGTTTCTTTGATGGTGACGCAACATGAGTAAACTATGACGTCATAATCAGTTCGAGGCGGTTTCAGCGGAATGGACGGAATGTTACTAAATTCAGCCTCGATTCTGTCGCGGTCAAGGTATTTTAGCTTTTGGCATTTCATTACCTGTACAGTGCGTGGGCGAGGCCGGGTAATGAGGTTTCGGACATTCCCCGAATTAGGTGATAAGAACTAACAGGCTGTTTAGAGCGGAGAGAGATCTTTTCTGTGAGCATGTTGAGTGTGTGTTGAAGTGATTTTACAAGCACGTGGCAAGGAACGGCCCACGCCCTTTTTACCTGGACGTCCAACACACGTCAGAGCCCGTTCTTTTGTTGTAGTCACCCTGGGCGAAATGTACTTGTATAAACAAGTGTTTAAATAAATTCTCGATGATACGGAAAATTAATGATAATTGAAATATGCACATCAGTTACATATCAACAAGGTTAACCAGAAAAGAAAAAGGGTGTTTGTTATTTAATTTATTGAAAATATGTAATTTTAGGAAAATTAAATGAATGAATAAGTGAATGAATAAATATTAAATACAGTAAACTTCTTTATTCTATTCAGTAATAATATTTATCTATTTATTTATTTATTTATATTCTTGTTAGAAGGCAAAATATTTTTAAACAGACATACTGTCTCATTATTATTATTATTATTATTATTATTTTACCCCTATTCTCTGTAGGGCAGAACTATAACTATACAGTGGACACTGATGAACTGTGGTCTTTGTCACTAAACAACACATCATTCTTTACACAGGTAACAAAGAAAAATAAAAGATGAAAACTAGGCTTAAAAACATCTGTTGTGCTTTTCGTTCATTTCATTTGTACGGCCATGATGTAAAATCTCAGCTACTATTCTCGTTATAGGTATTAGATATTTGTTATTAAAGACTGAAATTTTTACTAATACGATATAAGAAATTGTAAAATTTCAAAAAGAAAGTTTTTTTTTTTTTTTTTTTTTTTAGTAATTAAAACATTTAGAGTAAGACGTAATATGCGACACCGGAGAAACTGAAGCAGAACTTTTTTTTTTTTTTTTTTAATTTCTTAAACCGCTTCCCCCAAAAGTGTACCGCAGTACATTGTATTGGAAATTCGATATCGCAATTAACCAGTAAACCAGCAATTGCTCTCACACACCTAGAATTTAATTAACTTACAGAATTACCGTGTTCATCTTTTCCATAAAGACAATTCTGTTTTTCTTCTTCCTCTTCTTCTTCTTCTTCATTTATTTCTTCTTTTATTATTTATTTATTTATTTATTTATTTATTTTCCCTTTCTTTTATTTTTGTCTCGTGTATGTATGTGTTTATGTGTGTACGTACGTATGTATGTATGTATGTATGTATGTATGTATGTATGTATGTATGTGTATATGTATGTATTTATATATGCATGTATATATGTATGTATGTATGTATATATGTATGTGTGCTTGTTTTTATATGTACATGTATATAAGTACGTTTGTTTACCTTATATATATATGCATTTATCCATTAAGTATATATGTTTGTGTACGTGTGGGTGCGTTACTGACTAATTTTCAAACTGTACAAATAGATATGAACTATTCCAAAAAAACAACAGAAAAACAATTCTTTTTCCTTCCACCCTCTTTCTCTCTCTGCCTCAGATCCGTTTGTGAGACAAAAGCATATATCAATGACTGACACATTTCCTGATTTCAGGTACAAGTCGTTTCAAGTTGGTCGACTACCTAAACTGTGTAGGCGCCACTTCGTGGTTCGGTTTGTAAATTTCTTCTTTGAAAAAAATGCTTAGCATTAATTCTCCATTTCTGCCGCCCTTGCCGTGTTTAATGTTAGTCACGTTATAACCGTGTGATGTGGTTTCTACGCCTTTAGGATCTCGTTATTTCTTTGTTTTCTATTTATTAATTTAATACGTACAGTGTTAAAAAGATTTAGGATTCGAATGTTTTTTTTTTTTTTTTCTGCTTGGGTAAAACAGGGTGTTAATTGCTGTGGTAATGAATGTGGTGTTATTGTCATTGTCATCATCAGTATCAGCATCATCATCGCAATAATAATAGTAATTTTAAGCTTTATCATCTTAATTACGTTGTGCTTTTCGCTATGACCGTGGTAGAAATATCAGTAAAATCGCCAGAATGATCGAATATACACAGAGAGAGAGAGAGAGAGAGAGAGAGAGAGAGAGAGAGAGAGAGAGAGAGAGAGAGAGAGAGAGAGAGAGAGAGAGAGAGAGAGAGAGAGAGAGAGAGAGAGAGAGAGAGAGAGAGAGAGAGAGAGAGAGAGAGAGAGAGAGAGAGAGAGAGAGTGATTTAAAACGGCTCTGGTATAGGTCAGATCATTGTTTCACATCATCATCTTTCTACTTAAGACAGGATACAAGGTTGTGTTAGTATTAACATATGCCTCAGTGTTCTCTAAGAAGTTCTACAACACAAACATAACTGTTCGTCCTTAAGCGAACAATGTATCAACATTCGGTAGCGATTCTGTCTTGGAGAAATCGGAGAACCAGATTATTCCAATTGAAAATATTTGAAAAGACCCACAGAGTAATGAAGTTTATGTGTTACAAATTTATCGCAACAACAGTTGCCATTCGGGAACACTTCTGTTTGCCTCTGCAAAGACTTCCAATTGACGATAGGACATTCAAAGCGACCAATTACTTGCCAGACGACTTCCGGTCAGAAGTGATGAAAGCGAGACTGGACCTCACACGATATGCTGCGTTTGTCCACAGTAAACGGGAAGTTGTTTTAGTGGAAATAAATTTGGTTTTGAGTTGCTGCAGGTCGCAGTTTCGAAACTTGCTGGAGGACTTGTTGTCTGTTTGTTATTTGTTTTAAGCAGATTTTCGGATTCCTTTTTTTTCCCCGTTTTTATTTTTTTCTTTGTCCTTTTTTTTTCCTTTTTTTTTTTCTTTCTCTTTTTTTTTTTTTTTTTTTTGTTCTCTTAAATATAGCTTTCACTATGATAATAAATAAAAACAAGAAGATGTAGCTCATTTTTTTTAACCTGGTCTATGCCCAAAATAAATAAAAATATAACATGAACACATATATATATTTATAAATAAACACAAAGTCGTAGATACACAGAGAAAGTGGGAGACAGGGAGATACAGGGAGATATAGAAAGAGAGAGACAGACAGACAGACAGAGAAACAGGTATCCAAACCCATATATCATGAATCATGCACTGAATTTGTATCTCGCCCATCTATATCTCATCAGAAAGGAAATATAAATAAATATATATTTCACTAAGCATAATTAATTATTTTTATTACAAAACAAAAAGCTAACATAAAAGGAAAAATATATCTTTTCTAAATCATCCTCTCTCCTCAGAACAGTCCCACTTGACCGATTGGGGCGTCAGAAGTTGCTGTCATTATCTCACCGTCGTTCTTTCATCTCTGCACGCCACGATGTTTCACTCCCCAGTCTCGTTGTACAACGTGGCTGACGTCGCGAACTGATTCCGCCCACAGACACGAAACTCGGACGGACCTGCAACTTGACTAATCCCTTAACACACTAATTCTACCAGTTCTCGCGTCTCAGCTATGGACAGATGTCTCCATCATATCCCTGTATAGGTGTTTTTGTTGTTTTTTTCTTCTTCTTCTTCGTATTATTATTATTTACTTACAATTAACAGTGCAGGTCTAAGACAGTTAGATCTTTTCTAGTTTTAGTAATCCTGTCTCACATAATAGTACTAATTCTTTAATGAACTAGGGTAACTAATCCACTAACACGTTATGGTAACCAATGCTTCAAAACAGATAGTCTTCATAATATACTGTAGTAACTACTCGCCAATACACTATAGTAACTAATCCTCTAATACTCTATAGTAGACAGTCTTCATAATATACTGTAGTATCTACTCGCCAATACATTTCCAGTAACTAATCCTCTAATGCTCTATAGTAGACAGTCTTCATAATATACTGTAGTAGCTACTCGCCAATACACTATAGTAACTAATCCTCTAATACTCTATAGTAGACAGTCTTCATAATATACTGTAGTAGCTACTCGCCAATACACTATAGTAACTAATCCTCTAATACTCTATAGTAGACAGTGTTCATAATATACTGTAGTAGCTACTCGCCAATACACTATAGTAACTAATCATCTAATACTCTATAGTACACAGACTTCTAGTACACTGTACTAATTAATCAGTTAATATAATGCACTGAAGTAACTAATCTTTAATACAAAGCAGTAATCTCTCTCTCTCTCTTTCTCTCTCTCTCTCTCTCTCTCTTTCTATCTCTCTCTCTCTCTCTCTCTCTCTCTCTCTCTCTCTCTCTCTCTCTCTCTCTCTCTCTCTTTCACTCTTTCTTATTCCTATACAATACAAAACATATCTCTAATGACTATTAATATCAAAACTTGCTGAGATATTCGTTAAGTAGACATTCGTTTAGTCATAACAGTTTGGATAGGATGTGCAATACAAAACTAAAAAGACAAAGATGCAGAACAAGTATTTAGACATATATAAATACTCTACAACTTTTTAAGAGTTTATTTAGCCTAAAGAATTTATATTTAGCCTCATACATCTAGCTTGACGTCACCTGAACAAAATGAATTACATGAGACATTTTTGGTATTTATTTATTTATTTATTTATTTATTTATTTATTTATTTATTTATTTATCATTAATTATGTTTTACCTTTTATAAAGACGGCAGAAAATATTTCTGAATACCATTATCAGACTTCGGACAATAAACTAATAATACTATCTTTGTCTTTCTCTCTTTGTCTTTCTTTCTCTCTCTCTCTCTCTCTCTCTCTCTCTCTCTCTCTCTCTCTCTCTCTCTCTCTCTCTCTCTCTCTCTCTCTCTCTCTCTCTCTCTCTCTCTCTCCTTCTCTTTTCTCTGTCTCATTTCTCAGATTTGTTTTATTACTTTTTTTCTCTCTTTCAATCTTTGTTCTTTCTTTCTGACACTCCTACACATACATTCACTGACACACACACACACACACACACATACACACGCACGCATGCTGACACAATAATTAACGATACACAAACGTATCAGTTTGTACCAAGATTTCTCTTTTTTTCCCCCTCCTTTGCAATTCTCCTTGATATTTAACCCAGGTCGCCTTGGTCTTAGAAAAGAAGAACTTAAAAGTTAAATAACGGATCGAAAATCGTCAAAGACTAGCGTAGTGGGTTGCACCTTTGTTCAATATTTCAATTTTCTTAACGCGACGGGGTTTATGTGGCATATTAAAAGAATGATGCACGAGCGTTTCTGCGTATGTATACGTGACATGCAATAACAGAACAAGAACATTAAGCAAGCTGTCCTCAAGGAATTGCTGTGCAGGATCCAGAATCACATCAAAGAGAATCGTGTAGGCTGTATCCTGCGCAGAAAAAGAAATGAAAATGACACGAAGATGGTGAGTACTGAAGGTTGAAAGAAAAAAATAAAGAGAGAGAGAGAGAGAGAGAGAGAGAGAGAGAGAGAGAGAGAGAGAGAGAGAGAGAGAGAGAGAGAGAGAGAGAGTAAGGCTGTAAGAAAGAAAGAAAAAAGAATGAATGAATGAATGAAAAAGAAAAATGAGTAAGAACGAAAGAAAGATCACCGACGCCAACTCTGTGGTTATCATCATCAAAACCACGACTACCAATACGTCTGTTTTTACAAAACATAATGCTGTGGTCGTTTGCCCCTTTATTATTAGTAGTTGGTATTATTTTTTTTTTGTTGTTGATGATGTTGTTGTTGTTATTATTATTGTTGTCGTTGTTGATGATGATGCTGCAGTTGTTGTTGTTAACAAGATACATACACACGTGTCCAAAACATCCATCATCTTAATTCATTTTTAAGCAATAAACTGAATACCTCGCTAGTCACCGTGAAGAATTTATTTCGCGCAGTATACCTTCATTCACGGATTTCGCAGA
Source organism: Chrysomallon squamiferum (assembly GCA_012295275.1). Classification (NCBI taxonomy): domain Eukaryota; kingdom Metazoa; phylum Mollusca; class Gastropoda; order Neomphalida; family Peltospiridae; genus Chrysomallon; species Chrysomallon squamiferum. The sequence continues at coordinate 31,553,320 of CM022671.1, forward strand.
CGCTAAATGAAACTTTATCAATAATTAATCACCTGTGCTAAATAATTCTAATTTGGCCTGCGCAGGCTTTCCACCCACACACGTGCATTAATCAGGTAAGTTTGCTTTCCATTCATGTGTTGGAATTGCCCGCAGGCAAGAAGGGCTTCTGTGGGTTTTTTTTTTTTTTACGCGGATAACGAGCGAAGAACACCTCGCGAGTCAGCTACGGTGGCCTTATCTCCCAGCCCGAGCGAGCTGGAAACGTTCGTTTTGACGTCGCAAATGCCAAATCGCAATCCCGTCCATTAGCAAGCAGGCAGCGGGTGGCGAAAGTTTATCTCCGCGATTGAAAGCCGAGAGTAGCAGAAAACATTAAAACTGCATCAGAATTTCTTTTGTCTGTGTGTGACTGTGTTGCTTGTGTGTGTGTGTGTGTGTGTGTGTGTGTGTGTGTGTTGTTGTTGTTTTGTTGTTGTGTTGTTGTTGTTTTGTGGGGGATGTTGGCACTGGACCGCGCTCACACGCACACGCATTTACGCACACAGTGAAGTTATGCATTTACTCGCAGACAAGTACAGAGGTATCTTCTGTGACTCCAGACGTTAAGGATGAAACCGTTGCTAATTATCATGCTGTAAAGGAATAATGAGTAAAGGAATATTGCACACATACGTAATTACATTGTTTAATACTGCATACATAAAAATATACATGAGCATACTTCAGTATCTGTATATATGGAAGTTGTATCTGGAATAGAACAATACATGTAGTACGGTTATTATTTGTCAGCATTTCATCTTCTCTCTCTCTCTCTCTCTCTCTCTCTCTCTCTCTCTCTCTCTCTCTCTCTCTCTCTCTCTCTCTCTCTCTCTCTCTCTCTCTCTCTCTCCCTCTCTCTCTCTCATTTTCTTCAGCAAAGAATTTCTTTTTGTTGAAATAACTAAATGATAATATGAATAAAACTATTTCTTTTCAAAAATCGTATTCAGTTACTTGAACTTTGATTTACCTCAAAACGGACAGAAATCCCAAAGATTTTCATTACATAACTGGATAAAAAATTCATTTTCTTTTCTCTTCTTATTTGTTTATGTGCTGTTGTTGATTTTTTGGTTTTGTTCTTTGTGTGTGTGTGTGTGTGTGTGTGTGTGTGTGTGTGTGTGTGTGTGTGTGTGTTTTAAAAAAAAAAAAATAATAATAATGATAATAATAATAAATAAATAAAACATGCAATGTAGCATCTTCACAAGTCCAGAAAGTTTAGTGTGTCAAGGAAAGGTTAACAGTCGTTCGTCTCACGCGGAGTTGGTTGTTCTGTCGTGTCCAAACAATGGACAGCTGGCAGTTGCCCATTAAACATTTACGCAGATAACACAGCACATGAACATCTGGTAATCCCCATTAAGTATTAAACGAATAAGACTCGGCTGTAACTGCACTGGTCATTACTGCTGATCGGCAAAACTCTGATCACTGTCTTCAAACTCTGATAGTATGTGTTGATTCACGTATTCTCAGACTGCAGTTTTTGCAGGTAAATCGAAATCTCTGTAATAATTATAATATGTATGACTCCTATTCGTCGATGTAAGTACGTAAGTACGTAGGTATGTACGTATGTACGTTCGTATGTATACGTATGTATGTATGTATGCGTATGTATGTATGTATGTATGTATATGTTTGTATGTATGTATGTGTGTATGTATGTATGAATATATATGTGTATGTATGTATTTATGTGTGTATGGGTGTGTATTAGTGTATATATACGTATGTGTATGTATGTGTATGTATGTGTGTATGTATGTATGTGTGTATGTGTGTATGTATGTTTGTATGTATGTATGTATGTGTGTGTATGTACGTGTATGTATGTATGTGTGTGTGTATGTATGTATATATGTGTGTGTGTTTGTATGTATGTGTGTGTGTGTGTATGTATGTGTGTGTGTGTGTGTATGTATGTGTGTGTGTGTGTGTGTATGTACTTGTGTCTATGTTTCTCTGTTCTTCTTTAATATTCCCCACCACTCAGTTCACTTTCCCTTACCGCACAGTCTCTGCTGGAAGTGCGACACTTCAGACTATAAACCCACCACCATCAATTTTCTGTCATCGCCATCCTTGCGTCTTCTGTCTTTGATCTTCACGCCCATCACTGAACCCCTGCAGCGTCAGCGAAACGGATCTCCTCCTTATCCCTGCGTGTCGTTACAGCAAATGCAGTTTTAGTAGAAACAGCGCCGGTTGTAGTTGCAGTTGTAGTTGTAGTTGTTGTTGTATTATTATTATTATTATTATTAATATTATTGGTGGAGTTGTTGTTGTTGTTGTTGCTATTTTATTATTTTATGTTTTGCAATATTATCTGATCATTTATGAATACACACACACGCATACACACACACACACAGAGATATATATATATACACACATAACAAAAGTTTTATTGAGTCATCAATGTATTTTACCTCCTACTGCATGGGCCACAACGTCGGAACTGCGACCACACACGAGTCAAACAGGCAAGAAGTCAACGACTGCGGTGACAACCCACTCACACCGTGATCTGTTTGTGTTGTAACCGTAATCGAGAGAGCCGAGGAGGCGATACAAAGATGTTGATACAGTCAACTGCGATTACACAAACGTGACGATGGCAGGCACGAAGACTGACGAACAATAGCGAATTACGATCGTAGACTGTCCAGTGGCGCTGGGGGTCAGGGGGGGGACAATAATAATAAAATAAATACAAATGGTGTCGTAAACTTTACGCAGCGATCAAACGGCAGAAGAATGAAATCGGAAAAGGACGGTGAGATTGAAAACGCGGAAACTAAAGTATTGCGTAAAGTAAATGTTTTTTGGAACGGTGGAAAATGATTCATTTATACTGAAGTGAAAGATGCGATTTATTGAATAACAGACATTTTTGACATGTGCTAGTCCAATGGGAGACGTTTTTGAAAAATGAGGGAAGCTTTTATAAGCAGAGATAGTAGGTAGTGAGATAGATATATTACAAACAGAGAGATAGATAGGAAGATCGAGAGAGAGACACAGGGACAGAGACAGAGAGAGAGACAGAGATAGAGACAGAGATGGGGGGGTAAGGAATTTATGAAACTTTGTGCTCCGAAGACAAATAGAGAAGCCGATTATGAAAGATGTTTTAACAGCATATTCGGCCAATTTTTGCTGAAATTTCTGAGTTTGACCAAAAATCAACCATTAAGAAGAAGAAGAAGAAGAATGGGATATTAAAAGACTGAAAAATAATGGAAAAATGACGAAACGAAAAAGTTATTGTTAATATTTCGTTCTGGGTCGGTCATTGAAATCTTCTGATAACAAATTGTTTTAATGTCTGTCTCAGTGTTTTACTCAGGTGGTTTCATTTGTAAAGAAACGTGAAGAACTCAAGATTTATTTTTGTCTTTGTATCTTCGAGACCGGCATTTCAACAGTTGCTATCCCAGAATTAGAAAGGAAAGCCACATTAAACGTTCAGAAGGCCAAATTTGAACAAAATAAACGACTGGGAATTCTTAATGACGTATTTCAAAAATGCACGTGTTTGATAGTTTAGTTTCTCGTTCGGCTTGTACCACAAACTACCCTCGGAGCCCTTCACTGGTCTTGATCCCCAATCTTCAAGGCAAAATACCATTCATGATCTTGTGAAAATTTGACATGCTTTGATTCCGTGGTTTTACCAGTCTTGGGTTGATTGATGTGGAATCAAGAAACGTAACAAAATGAATTGCTAGAAAGTAAGCATTTCGCGATGACCATGTCGTGCCCCTGAAAAATACAGAGTTGACCTCTGCACGTGTATGCACGTGTATTACGCACAGTCTAGGGACAGCACTGGAACATTCTAGAAACAAATATAAACATAGCAGTCATGGGAAGATTCTAGAAAGTACCAAAATATTCCGGAAAGAATCATCTCCTGAAAGGTACCTGAAGATGAAATGATAAGAATGGGAAATATATACTTAAAATATATATATATATTTTTTTTTCTAAACCCTCTCATATAATACAAATTAAACATTAATGCCAAATGTACAACTTAACGTAAGAAAATGAAAGGGGAAATGCTAAAACAAATGTAATAAAATTTTAATTTAAAACCGAAAATTTATTGTTATGTTAATAAGGAAACTGTGTGTCCGCCTATGAAGCGTATTTACTCCAGACTCAGGGAGATGGTGACCGAAATAGTTCAGAGTGTTGCTGTAATAAAGCTTTGCGCCAAACTGTGAGAGCTATCTTTATTTCTCCTGAAACCCCCCAAAAAGCAACATTAATTTTAATTAAAATAAATAATTAAATTAAATAAATGAAGAAAAAAAGATGAAGAGAACGAAAAGTGCTGGTCTTAATAATCATTATGATGATGACGGGAAAAGATGATGAAATGTTGCTGTTATTCACGATGATTACGATACGATCATGCTAGTGATACAGATTAAAAATTCCCAGTCATTTATTTTGTTCAAATTTGGTCCTTAAGAAGTTTTAATGTGGCCTTCTGAAGTTTTAATATGGCTTTCCTTTCTAATTCTGGGATAGCAACTGTTGAAATGCCGGTCTCGAAGATTCAAAGACAAAAATAAATCTTGAGTTATTCGCGTTTCTTCACAGATGAGACCACCTGAGTAAAACACTGAGACAGCAATTAAAACAATTTGTTATCAGAAGATTTCAGTGACCGACCCAGAACGAAATACTAACAATAACCTTTTCGTTTCGTCGTTTTTCATTATTTTTCAGATTTTAATATCCCATTCTTCTTCTCCATCATCATCATCATCTTCTTCTTCTTCTTCTTCTTCTCTTTGATATTTGCTTTTTGGTCAAACTCAGAAATTTCAGATGAAAATGGCTGAATATCACAAAATGCGAAACTGAATAAAATTTGTGAGTTCGGACACTTAGTAATCGCTAAAAAGGATATGTGATAATACTCGTTTGATTTCTGCTTTGACAAACCTTTTTTTGACCTTTTCATAGACATTCAGCATATCGCTTGAAATACAAAATAACGCAACTGTCAAGTGAAAGAATTACTTGAATTTGTCATGATCTATCAAACAGTGTCCATGTTGACAACATTTTTCTTTTCCCAGAAACAATAAACATCATACACCACTGTAAGAAAGTAATAAAGATTCTCGCAAAACAGTAAAATAGGACTGGCTTAATATCATCATCATCATGATTATTATTATTATTATTACTACTACTACTATTATTATCATTATTGAAGTTGACGAACCTGATGTTGTTGTTGTTGTTGTTGTCATTTAAAAACCTTAAAAAGAATCTATAATAATATAGTTTAAAACAAAATATTTTTTCTTCGATCATTTCTCTCTCTCTCTCTCTCTCTCTCTCTCTCTCTCTCTCTCTCTCTCTCTCTCTCTCTCTCTCTCTCTCTCTCTCTCTCTCTCTCTCTCTCTCTCTCTCTCTCTCTCTCTCTCTCTCAGTTCTTACTTATACTCTCTCTGACAGACACGCATACCCACGCACATACATATAATAATATATTTTATCGCTATTTATAAGTGCTTCTTCAAATAATCTTGCAGTAGTTAAAGCGAAATGAAATATTACAGAACAGGAACATAAAATGAGAACAAATATTGAAAAAAGATTTAATTAATAATAATTATATTTTGATATTAATCGGCCACTTTCATTTGCAGAAAATCCTATCCTTAAAATAAAACCTTTAAAAAAAAAAAAAAAAAAAAATGATGTCTTGGGGTTGTTTGGTTATTATTTTTTTTAATTTTTAAAATAATATTGTATTACAAAATCTAATAGGTCTTTGACCTATTTGCGGACATGTATATCTTCCTTCAGAAGTTAGCCACAGAAATAAGCAGCTTTGTCGAACAATCTAGAATTTTTATTATTTTTTTTTTTTCCTTTCTTTATTTAAGCTGTTGATTTTATAACTGCTAGCGAATATAATATCTGTGTATTGATTTTTATTTTTATTTTTATTTTTTTTAAATGTTGTTTATTATTACTTTTTAAAATGACTGTTTAGTAATACTAAACTCGGCTACTGGTTAGCCGACAGGCGTCCCGATTTATTTAGTGAATACATTTTCGTTTATTTAATAAAACATTCGAGAAAGCGACTGGCAAAAATTAGTGATCAAACCGCCTCGCTGAATCACGTGGCCTTTGTCCTGTCTCTCAATGGATGACTTAATTCTCGTTCCAATCACCATCCCACGATTCGTATATCAAAGATGGTGTTTGTGTTTCCCAGTATGTTGCTGTAATGTATGTGTCTATGTATGTAAGTATGCACGAATGTGTGTATGTGTTTATGAATGTAAATATGTACGAATGTTTATACGTGTGTATGTATATAAGTATGTACGAATGTGTGTGTATATGTGTGTGTGTCTGTATAAAGGTATATATATATATATATATAAAAAGGTATATAAGTATGTACGAATGTACTTATGTGTATATGAGCATGCCTGCCTTGGGCAGTGCGCACACAGTTCCAAGACTGAGCGTGGAATGAAATAAAACAATTGTGTGGGCGTTATTGCGTCATAAAGACAAATTAAAACAAGAACATGCAGCTGTGCACGTAAAGGAATTGTTCAAATAACGATTGTCTGAGGCACGTTGCTGGTGCATCCTCGTAAATTAGTAATCATCCACAAACTGATTATTTTTCATTAACCCTTCTCTTCTTCTTTAACTCTTTCCAGACTCCTCTTCTTTTCATTCCTTTCTCCCTTACTTATTTGTTTATTTCCATTTTCTCTTTCCTTCATACGTTTCTTTGTATATAATTTCTCTACGGTATGAATAATAACTGCTAATAAGAGATGATATAGATAGATAGATAGATAGATAGATAGATAGATAGATAGATAGATAGATAGACAGAGAGAGAGAGAGAGAGAGAGAGAGAGAGAGAGAGAGAGAGAGAGAGAGAGAGAGAGAGAGAGAGAGAGAGAGAGAGAGAGAGAGAGAGAGAGAGAGAGAGAGAGAGAGAGAGAGAGAGAGAGAGAGAGAGAGAGAGATACTCGGATAGACATACAGACATATCGATAGAAAGGCAGGCTTCATTTAAGCCGTCACTCATTTCTTGGTTGTTGTTTTTCTTCACGGAAACTTTCACTCACGTGTTTTTCCTATTACGACGACTGCTACATTATATGATTTTATTTTACGAGGCACTTAATCCGCATAGCAAGAAACCATACAACGAGGCGTTGCGTGTCACACGAAGTTACAATGGCTTTTAAATAGTTTAAAGGGCGTTTAGGAAAGGAATCTTCAAAACCGTCGTCGTTTTCTTCTTTCTTTCTTTTTATTATTTATTATTTACTAAACCTGCTTGCGAATAAACAGCACAAAACTTTATCACGTTTCAAAAAAAAAAAAAAATTAAAAAAAAAAAAAAAAAAAAAAAAAAAAAAAAAAAAAAAAATATGTTTCCTTTTGTGATTTGATTACTTCTTGCATGCATGTGTAAAATATTTATTTATTATTATATTTTTTGGAAGCTATTTTTATTACACACAGAGAATAGTAGGAATTCCAATTAGATGACATGGACATTATTATTATTTTTTTTCAACCGGAATTTTACGAGGGTGTATCATGATGCATGTTTTCAATGGGTTTTTAATGTTGTATCATTGTGGAAATGATCTTCATTGAAGCATAATATCATAATTTTTCTTTTCAAACAGAACAGGATTCGTACATTTATGCGCCTTGATAAAAAAAAAAAAAAAAAGAAGAAAATAAAAGAAGTATATATTCTGCTATGCCGGTGTTCCTTGAATTGCTTACGAGCCATTAACGTATAGAAAATAAAACTTTATTGTATGATAAGTAATAGCATACAGTATTAATTTTTTTGTTATGGGTTACACCTACA
>CM022671.1:31568749-31573749 GCA_012295275.1 Chrysomallon squamiferum
CCTCTCTCTCTCTCTGAGCTAATTCTAACATGTCATTATTAGTCTCTCTCTCTCTCTCTCTCTCATTCCCTCTCTCTCTCTCTCTGAGCTAATTCTAACATGTCATTATTAGTCTCTCTCTCTCTCTCTCTCTCTCTCTCTCTCTCTCTCTCTCTCTCTCTCTCTCTCTCTCTCTCTCTCTCTCTCTCTCTCCCCCTGTTGTATTCATTAACAGTCCTTTCAATCTGGAAACAAGCAATGTATCAACAGATCACTGACGTAATTCCTGTTTGATAAAATTTAAGATTTTTGACTTGTACAAACAGGACTTTTATTTGTAAAAAGCGTTCATGGCATATCTAAAATAGTTTTACAATTTCCGTGTACTTGACATAAAGTGTGTGTGCATGTGTGTGCATTTTTGTGTATGTGTATATGTATGTATGTTTGAATGTACAATATATGTATGTATATATGTATGTATGCAACTAGGTATATATGTGGGTATGTCTATAGGTATATAGGTAGGTAGGTAAGTAGTAGGTGTATATGCTTACATATATATTTTTGTGTTTAGGTGCATTTGTGTTTATGTATGTATATATAATATATACATATATGTGTATGTGTGTATGTGTGTGTGTGTGTATATATATATATATATATATATATATATATATATATGTATGTATGTATGTATGTATAAACATTTGTTTATTATGTATATACTCACACTGGCACCGTCTTTCTTGTTCTCGCATACACACGAAATGACGTAACTCTGGAGCTATCACTGTTACAAAAGTCACTGACACTCTTGTCCTCAATCGAACGTGCAGCCTATGTGTGTCACACGGCTCGCTCTAACCTGCCAACATGCTAACACCAACACTGGCACTCTGCATGATTTAACTCCACGCCAGTGCCTCTAATTTAACACAGATGAAACGTTAAGGTTGCGCTCGTATCAAGCAAGCTGAAATATCATTACCGTAAATCAGGAATTAAAGCATAAATTAGTTTACTTAGAGGGTAGCACACACGACAGCGATACCCAGTTGTAATTAAACAGGTAGACTAATAAATATACCTACCTATATGTAGGTCGTGTAAGAGAAAAGTTAACCTGGATAAAGATATATATATATATAGATAGATAGATAGACATACATACATACATACATACATACATACATACATACATACATACATACATACATACATACATACATACATACATACATACATACACATACATACCCATACATGAAAACAGAACGATATATATATATATATAGTAGTAGTAGTAGCAGCAGAAACAGTTGTAATGGTTGCACCTTCTTTTCCTGTAAACCAATATGCATGGATATATATGCATGTAAATGTGTTTATGTGTGTGTGTGTGTGTGTGTGAGTGGGTGTCTGTGTGTACGCGTGCGTGCATTATACGTAACATGCTCGTTTATTTCGAACCTGGTAGCCCGCAGGTAATTGCTTACGTAGTGATTAAGCAGAGTACATCGCAAGCAATCGTTTCCGTTATGTTGAACAAAGCAAAGCGTTTTCCGCTTAGCGAAACGACTGTTTTCTACGGCTGTAAGCGGGTTAGTCTTCAACTCTTCTTTGTTGTTATTATTTTTTTTTTTTATTATTACTTTTTTTTTTTACTTCTAATCTGGGGGCAGATGAGTCGGACATGAGTGGAACAGACAAGCTTTGTTGGGGGAGAACCCGCACAGGCCCAACCCAAGCATGACATCGCTTTTTTTTGTCTTCGGCGAATCTTTCAAAGAAGTCGGTCGATTTGAGATGGTCGGAACAATGGACGAGATCTTGCCTTTTATTGATGAAGTTAGCGTTCAGTCGTGCAAGTACAAATTATCCTAGGATTTCTGCATGATTTCGAGAGGAAATATATAATAGTAATAATTATATGGCTGTGTTTATGTGTTGCGTTACGTAGGCTTGTGTTTATGTGTTTACGTGATTCAGATTAAGGTCGGCCGCTGAGTGATGACTTTCTTCACTCCACCCCAAACCTCCTCTGAGTGTATCCTACAGGAGCAGGGGAGTACACTCTCGCCAATATCTCCTTTTATGGCCAATAATTAATATATTAGAGCGAGCGAGAAAGAGGGGGGGGAGAGAGAGAGAGAGAGAGAGAGAGAGAGAGAGAGAGAGAGAGAGAGAGAGAGAGAGAGAGAGAGAGAGAGAGAGAGAGAGAGAGAGAGAGGGAGAGAGAGAGAGAGAGAGAGAGAGAGAGAGAGAGAGAGAGAGAGAGAGAGAGAGAGAGAGAGAGAGAGAGAGAGAGAGAGAGAGAGGGAAGAAAATGATTTAGATAAATATTATATAGTTATAAGAACAAAAAATGGAAAAATGAATCGAATAAAGAGAAAATATAAAGAGAAAACAAAACAAAACAAATATTAAAGAAAGAATACCCACCAAAACGACAACATTAATAATTATATATCTATAATTATAATCTACAACTAAAACATATTGCCTATAAATTATCTTAGTTACAGATGTAAAACAAATTATAGAAATATGAAGAAAAAAAACCTAAAGTAAAACCCCTTACAAATGAATAAAAGAATAAAATATTGAATGAACAAACGAATAAATGAAGTAGAGAAGAAGAAAAATAAAGGAAGAAAGCAAAAACCAATAAAAAAAAAAAAAAAATAGAAGAGAAATAATGATTAAACGAATGAAAGAAAAATCGAATGAATAAATGAAGGTAAGAAAGAAAAAAGAAAGAAAGAATGAATGAATGAATGAATGAATGAATGAATGAATGAATGAACGAACGAACGAACGAACGAAATATAACGAAATAAAACAATGAATGAATGTAGCTATGAATGAACGAGTGAAAATATTAACCGGATTAAAGCTCTATCTGCAGAGTTCAAAGTCTCACAGGAAAGGGCTGTTAGCTTGAGAAAGACACACCTTAATCATCGAATTGTAGCCAGAGATTAACATGAAGAGATCTTACACTAACTGCTTTGACGTGTGTATTGTAAATGTTGTCGAAACGAAATAAGCTTAAATCTCTGTTGTTATTGCCGTCGATCGACTCAATGAAATGAACAGAAATTTTGTTAAAATTTTCCTTTTCTTCTTTTTCAAACTAATGTGAACTTGTTTGTTTTCGTATTTCTGTTGAGTAGGCTTTTTTTTAAATTATTATTATTATTATATAAATATATATTTTTTTTTAGACATTGTTCTTACGGATATGGTAAGAAGAAAATGTTTTATCAAAAGAAAATTAGTTCATATGTTTTAAAAAAAAACATTATTTGATTCATAGAGAGATAGATTTTCATTTATCATAAGATTCGTACCTTGTTATTCCATCTGCGTATTCCTACTGAAAACCAATCATATCCACACACACACAACACACACACACACACACAGAAATAAATAAAGAAAAAGACTGAACGAAAGAAAGACTCCCCTCAAATTAACTAAAAAAAAAGGACAAAAATTAAAGAACAGAAACAGAAAAAGAAAATCTCCATTCTTGTTAATTTTGCACTCGACACTCACCTCACTCACCTACACACCTCCCCTTGACCTTTCCTTAGATAAGATAAAACATCCTCTTCAACTAAAAGGGACACACTTTAATTGACCCTTACCCTCGTTATACTCGTCATCAATCGATCAGATATACCCAATAAGCAACTGTTGTTAAAAGACAGAGGTTAAAACAACAGAAGAACTGATAAGCGACAAAAAAAAAAAATGTATTTGTCAAAACCACAGTGAATTTTTTTATAATTTAATAACAACAACAACCCATGAATAAGTATGATATCATTTGAGGTGTTATATCTACAGCAGGTTAAATAAATAAATAAATAAATAAATAAAAATAATAAAAAGTTATTTCTTGCAGTTTTGATCCTGCAACCTTTTACAAGCATTCTACCCACCGAGCAACAATCCGCCCCCAAAATGCCAGACAAAAGCTTCAGTCTAAAACGTACATCTTGGCAAACAAAACAAAAAGCAGCTTGAACAGACAATAATTTCACGGTAGTTAGCTCAGTCTAAGACTCAAACATTTCTCTGGAATTTACTGGCTCGGAGTCCGACCTGTCATGCGCTGGATTAACGTGGTGGATAAGGTGACCAATCTTTCAGCTCTTTAATGGCAGCGTATCAAAGCGTTTTTCTTCATTATCTCTAAAATTCTGAAATCTAAATTAAGCGAAAAAAAAAAAGTTTTTAAATTAGTGGGCACGGACACAGAGCGTCGCATGCGCGACTCTATTAAAAACTGCTCGTTTCATCCGACGGGTCAAGAGGTCAAACTCCCAAATTGTTCTGCGCTTGTGCGTCACTTTTGGCGACATTGATTCGTGTAACCCGGTCTCTCTGTTGGTGTCGCCGAGGCAGGCGAACGCCGTGGTCCGAGGGTGCAGTAATTACCGGTGTACAAGTATCAGAATCGCTTGTAGCCGGCCCTCTAACAAGGTTCTTCATTCCAACTGTCAAAATGAAAACCTCTTTTGATTTTTTTATTTGTTAACTTCTCTCCTCGCGTGTTCGTGTCGTCTTATTAGCCATTGTGTAGCAGACACCATTATATTGCCGTTATACACTCATAATCGGATTTTTTAAGCTCCCGACGGTTCGTGTAAACTGCATGAATTAACACGAAGTCTGAGCGACATAATGCGACAACGAGAAAAAGGAAAAGAATATAAAAAAAAAAAAAAAATGTAAAGAAGTAAAAAAAAAAAAAAAAGAAAGAATGAAAAAAAAAAAAGACACCGTGTATTGAACCTCGCGTCATGTTTTACATCTTCGTTTCTCGGCCCCTTTCATGTTCTGTGGGTGGCCAAAAGTTTTCACGTATACAAAACTAGGAAATACCCCTACAACATTTTTGAATTCATCGGTTCCTCCCATTTCGACGTCATACAGACGGCAGACATCAAAGGTCTGCTCGTGAATACAAGACGAAAGGAAATTACTCCTAATAGAAAACTATGAAA
>CM022671.1:31576249-31591249 GCA_012295275.1 Chrysomallon squamiferum
ACACACACACACACACACACACACACACACACACACACACACGCACACATATAAAATGTCTATATATGTAATCGGAGGGTAATTTATTCGTTTTAACGTTTGTCGTTTTTATTAGGTTTTTCTTTTAACACGGCACACAAAACAAAGTCCACGATCAGGCCACAGAAATGTAACACAACAAGAAAATCCAAGAAAATCCAGTTAATCTGTGACTGGAGATCATGAGTTATCGGGATAATCTCCAGCAACTTGATAGGGTTGCTCTGATAGCAGTTTTATGTGTTTGTATCACTTAACTAAATCACGGGACTGATGAAGCGTGATTAATGATCATGTTTTATTTTTAAACTTGTTTTTTTTTTTTTTTTTTTTTTTTGACATTCTTTCGTAGTATTTTACACGATTTTTGTCTGTCTGTTGTTAAGTGGGTGTGTCTATTTGACTGTCTCTCTCTCTCTCTCTCTCTCTTTTTCCTTCCTTCTTCATTCTTTCTATCTTTCTATTACTCTCTCTCTCTCTCTCTGTGGCCCTTTCCCCCCTCAAACACACCATATCCTTACCAAGTTTTAATATACTATCTTCCTCTCTCGTTATTTTTCACCTTATTTCTCTTTCTGACACTTTTCCTCTCTATCTATACGTCTCTTTTTGATTTATTTATATGTAGTTCAACTCTTTTCTATTATCTTCCCTTTCATTGTGTCTATCTCACTGACAGACAGCGAGACAGACAGACATAAACACATGCAAAAAAAAAGAGAAAGGAATTAAAAGAAAATCATAAGAATGAGTGTTTATGAAGGAGTGTGAAACAGATTCAAAGAAAAAAAAGAGACCTGAGGTAGAACGAGAAAAGCAGAAAGTGTGAGAGAGACAGACAGACAGACAGACAGACAGACAGAGATAATCTTTCAATGAAAACGAGAAGAGATTTAAATAAAAAAAAAGACATGATACAAATTAACAGAGATACATTTAGACAGACAGACAGACGTTCAAACAAACAAACAGATAATATGGAACAAAATAATTATTCATTCTTGTTAGTTTATACTACTACACGACCTTGCTACTTCTTCCTATGTGTTACACGTAATAAAACTTTGTAATGTTCTGCGAAGACAGAAGTGCGAGCCGCTTTATTTATTGTACACAATACGATGTAAACATGACGCAAATCAGCAGAACGTATCCGACGAACAACAGAGCGTGTTAATTGTGATAGTATTTCACACATACACACACACACATACACACGCACACACACACACAACATGTGCCTTGTATAGGTCATAAAAACAGATTTTTTTATTTATTTATTTTTTTTAAATATATTTTTATTTGTTTATGCGTCCTTCACGTCAGCTTCCTCTAATTAGCACTTCTGTTTCTTTCACACGATTTATTTTTAATATTTATTATCACTTGTTTATTTTGACCGTTTGGTAGTGCAACATGCCGGTGAACGTGAGAGATGACGTGAAACAGAGTCGCGATTCACTTGATTTCTATGCGCGAGACGAAAGGAAATGGCTGAAGGAAAGCAGCTCTGTGTCGTCTGATTCATCGCTGGTTTCGTAAAACCGGTGACGTATATACGAGCCCTTCGTCTGTACAGAGCTGTCAGTCAAGTGTTTCGTTAGCTCCGCCCCCTTCTCCTTTGAGCCTAAAAATTCGCACGTGTCATGGACTTAAAACTTTATTTTATTTTATTTTTCTCTTTATTTCAGTTTTACGTTTAATTTAATTCTGTTTCGTGAAGTTTAAGTAATATGTGGAAAGTGTTGTAGAATAAGATTTATCGCTTTGTTTTTATTGTACTGATAATTTAATGTTTTTCCGTGTAAAAAAAATATATATATATATATATAATAATGTTCACGGTAAATAAATAAAGAGCAACATATACAATAATAATAATAATAATAATAATAATCTTTTATGTCGGAATTTTCTGTTTGCTTTCTTTTTAATTTTTAAATATTATTATTATTATTATTTACGTTCTTCCTTTATATATATATATATATATATAGAGAGAGAGAGAGAGAGAGAGAGAGAGAGAGAGAGAGAGAGAGAGAGAGAGAGAGAGAGAGAGCGCAAAGCAGAAAAAGGGAAATTGAACGAACGGTTAAAAGTGAAAAATAATAAAAGGAAAAACTAGTTTTCAATACTTTTGTTGAAATAAATTTTTCAATACCGTGACTCCACTAATAAATGAGACAAGAAAGGCGTAAACTGGGATCACTTACAGTAACAAACAAACAAATAAATAAATAAATAAATAAATAAATAAATAAATAAATAAATAAATAAAGTGATTATGTTTACTTACTTACTTACTTATTTAATTATTTATTGTTCACTTATTTATTTATTATTAATTTATTTTAATTGACTTATTGACTTAACTGATTTATATATACATAATACGGCTGTTTTCTTATTCCATGGAAATAATAATATTGACATAATGAAATTTATATGTTTGTCTTTTCCAGAAATAATCTAATTTTAACTATTCAGCGCGGATATATAGAATAATATATTATTATTTTCTTATAAGTTTTTATTTATATATTTGTTCATTTATTCATTCATTTACAGTTGTGTGCCACATTTGAAAAGTAGGATGTCAGGTTATGTTTAAGAACTTTTATACTAACCTAAAATAGGAACAGAAAAGTGAATTCACGGAAATGATTATATGAACAGTGATTAAAATTGAAAAAAAAAATTCATTGAATCTGATATTAACTTAGAATAAAGAATAATGTACAGTATTTTTCGGTTCATCGCAGAGACATCGGTTTTCGGGTAAAACCCAATCCTTTTTCTTATCCGCCGTTCTTTTCTTCTTTTTCTTTCTCTTTTTTTTTTTTTTTTTTTTTTTTTTTTTCTACTTTGTTTTAGTAAAATTTTATAACGTTGTCCCATCCTGAACCTGTAATGTCTACCTCGCTTCCTCTTTTTTCGCTAATAACCGTTCACCGTAATTAGCCGAAATCAGCCGAAATCTGTCGGACTCGATAACGAGTCTTCCGCCGTCTCTGTGTGTGACCATAGCCAAGCCCTGTCGTATTTTAATTACCGGTTTCCAATTTATTGACTTTTTTCTTTTTTTTTTTTTTTTTTTTTTTTTTTAAGATGACTTTTTTAAAAAAAATATATGCCTCAGTTCTCTGATAACTTTAGTATTGTTTTATTCTCTGTAAAATTGCCCTGTGTTACTTTTTATAAAGTTATTACGAATGGTTAACAGAGCATAAAGATTGACGTTTAGGGCAGAAAACAGATTATGAGTAATTTATTAACTTCCCAGTCGAATAATTTAATAATAATAATAATAATAATAATAATAATAATAAAAGTTTTTGTAGTCGTAGTAATAGTAGTAGCATAGCAGCAATAGAAGTAGTAGTAATATAATAATAATAATAGTAGTAGTTGTTGTGGTAGTATTACCATTTTATTATAGTTCTGCTGATTTTATATTATTTAATGTATAAGTTTATGATGGTTTTCTTATTCCGTGAAAACAATAATAAACCAAAATAAATCCTTTCATAAAACAATATTGTGCGGTTGTATTAAATAATATTATTATTTTCTTGCCAATTATTTATTTATTTATTTATTTATTTATTTATTTATTTATTCAGACATTCATTGATTTATTTATCGTAATTTCATTTAATTTTTCATTAAATATCTTTTAAGAAAAATTAAAACAAGGTTTTACAGGAGAAAACAAGTGAAAAACATAATTAATAAGTATACGTACAACATATATTCACATGCATATACACATATATTCGTGTATACATGTACACTCATACACGCGCACTCGCACACACACATACGCACACACGTAAACGCACACATACACATACACTCATAAACATATGCATACATTCAAACGTATTTACATAATTATATACATACGTAGTTATGTAATTATACATATACATAAATACATATATACATATATACATACACATACACAGATAAATAGATATACATACATACATACATACATACATACATACATACTTTAAACTGTTATGATATTATTTATAAATGTATACAAACTTATGACAAAATTACGTTGGCACAGCGACAAATGTTATTTCAGAACTGCCATGGCAGTTTATAACAAGAATAGAAAAGTGAAAAGCAATAATTATATTAAAAGAAGTAAAAATAGAGAAATAGATTGAATCTGATAGTAACATAATAAATAATGACAGATGTTCAAAAAAAAAAACTGCAACTACTACTTCTACTTCTACTACTACTACTACTTCTACTACTAATACTACTACTACTACTACTACTTCTACTACTAATACTACTACTACTACTACTACTGCTACTGCTATTCTTCTACTGTCGATACAACTGCTACCAAAATTGTTGCTACTCTATTTAATAATAATAATAATAATAATAATAATAAAAAACACTATAAAAAATAATAAAACTAAACAATAATACTTTTTGTAATACTGAAGAATAAACTCGATGCGCGTGAATTTGAATTCTTATCTTTTTTCTTCATTTTTCCTTTTTTTTTTTTTTTTTTTTTTTTTTTTTTTTTTTGTTCCACAATTAATTTTCTATACGGCAGAGGTATTGTTGCCAGTCACAGTTATTTTTCTTTGTGTATCCTCCCACTACTACAGGCTTGTCTTGTTCCGGTTTTGCGGAGGGGTTTGTGATTCGTCTTACCGTGGTGAGCGACGGCAAGAAGCCCCGCCCACCTATGTATAAATAGAGTTAACATACAGTCAGCTGAACATACTTATCACAGGCATCTTCTTGGGTTTTAGCAGCCTTATTTCGTAAGTATACGACTTGATTCATATATATAGTTTACATTAGTCGCGAGTGTGTTGAAAAATCTCTAATAATCCTGCAGTAGTTCGGGAATTTACAAAATAAATAAATAATACAGCGGTTGAGATTAACGTACCGAACACGTGCAGTTTGGCTTTTTCATTTCCTTATTGGCCGTGTTTGGTTTATTTGGACATTTAGTAACATTTTTTTTTTTTTTTTTTTTTTTTTTTTTAAATTTAAAGATAAATTAGAAAGCTTATAAATATTTATTTTAATCAACTGAAAAGGTTACATTGGCTGTTTCAAATTGATAGTTTTGACATTTAACGCTTTGCCGACCGATGGTGCCGTGATTACCGTTGATTCGTATTTATGGTTGTTTATTATTAGCGGCTATGGGCGATATAGTAAATGTGACTCACTACACGCTGCTCGCTCATTCATGTCTTTTGTCAAATCAGCTGTTCACATAGGATTTTCTTACCTCGTATATATTTCATCATCGTCGTTTTCTTTTCATCTTCTTTATAAGACGAAATCTACTTTAACTTCGCGCGGGCACATTTCTCTCTCTCTCTCTCTCTCTCTCTCTCTCTCTCTCTCTCTCTATATATATATATATATATATATATATATATATATATATATATATAAAAAGGAGAGACTTTTGTTTCTTTTTTTTTTTTAATTATAAATTTCACTTGCGGTTTATGAGTAAACGCTGTCACCGTTGTAGCGCTTGCTAGCACACCTGTGCTGACGTCCCTGTCAAAATTCATCATTCACCGAGGTCGCCGTTTTAGGGTCATCATTCCCGTTAGCCGACAGATAGAAGGCATACACGTGTTCAGCCGAAATGAACATTTCCCCCAGTTTCGTGTCATCGGCAGCTTGTCAAATCTCAATACTGTCAACCTCAGATACTGATTCACAGCGTGATCTTTAACTCGTTAGCGATTTAGTAGGCATCAGTGTTAATGCTCTTTTAGTTGTGATTTACGATCGTTATTATACATACATATATATACATACAGATATATATATAGATATAGATATATATATATAGAGAGAGATATATAACTTTTATATTAGGGTATTTTTATGGTTACAACAACGTAACACATCAGCTATCATTGTGTTAACAGTAATTAAGACAAGCGTAACTGAATGATCCATCGATATCAATAAACGGATATTATCACTGCAGATAAACAGGACATCGACGTGTCCAGCTCTTTATAATGTTTCTATTTTAAGGTATGATGATTTACCTCTCATTCTGTCCCGTTATTTCTGTCAGGTATGCAGCAAACCGGGAAATCCAGTGGTAAGTGTCTATTTCCCGCGACTGACATCATTAACACGCGTTGCATAGCGGTTTCGTAAACACTATCAGTGCTTGGCTTATCACCGTGGGTCCGAAACGAACTTTAATGTGATCGATTTAAATCGTGTGGTGACATCGACGGTGTGCAATACACGGAGGCACAGATAAACACTCGCACACATGTCTGGCAATTTTCTCGATCGATTAGCTTTCCGCGAAACGATACGTTACGAGAGACGCGATACAGATTTTGAAAAATAAAGGTGAAAATTAAGTTTTAAAAAGAAAAGGGGGGATTTATTGAGTGAGAAGAAAGTGTAAGGAACAGCGAGAAAGAGAAAGAGAGAGAGAGAGAGAGAGAGGGGGGGAGAGAGGGAGAAAAAAGCGCTCTATTTCACTATTGTGATTGATAAAGGTTAGGAAATAGCGGCGATATATGTAAAACTACGGTGACATGTGTTTACCGCACATGTGACAATCGTAGCGAGAGGTTGATTTTTTATTATCGTATTTAGAATTCCTGTGAAATATTTCCACACAGCTTTGGTAGTATTCCATTCTGTGTGTTGTGGGAACATGGTACTATACACCGTTTTGAAACATACAGGTCTATCTGTCTATCTATCTATCTATCGTAATTCGTCTCAATTTCTTTCTTTCTCTCTCTCTTCGTCTCTTTCTTTTACTGTCTAAATTACGCCAGCTACCCTTTTCAATCTTTTTTTTTTTTTTATATATATATATATATATATATCTTCCAACCTTTTCGTTCCATAAATATTAACAAAACTTTTCTTTTTTTTCAACATTTCAGAAGTGAATTCGAGGAAGTGGAGAGCAACAGAAGGAAATTTATTCTCTGAGTCAAGGATTATTGGATTTTAACTGTTTTTCTAACAACGTTTTCACGATACATATCAACATCATGGTAGCCGTAACATTCTACCTTGCTGCAGCGACAGTTGGACTGACGTTGGCTTATGTTAAATATCTATACAGAAGAAGGTAATATATACATACATATATATATATATTTCTTTTGTTTAATAATTTTTTTAAATATTTTTCTTAAAGATAAAATCGTACGTTTTTACATATTATTTATTTATTCTTACTATAAATAATATATGAACTCACATTTTGTTTATTATAATTTTATAGATATTTTATTCATCATTATTCTTAGTATTATATTTGTAATTCTTTTATTATTACAATTTTTATTATACAGATAATATTATTCTTAATATTGCATCTGTTATGATTACGCATTCACAAGGCTGAGACTATATATATATATAGATCGTTTTTTAGTTATATTTAATTTGATGCCAAAAATAAGTTAATACACACGGAAAGATGTATATTCTAAAAGGTCATCGAAGATATATTATACGTTACAGTACTAATACTAAGGTTATTAAAACGTGGGAATGAACGAAAATCTCTAATGATAATTATTTTATAATAAAATATGTTGCGTAGTTCGGTGTTAGGCAGGCAGATACAAATTAGTTCTACTTCTACGTCGACTATATATTATTATTATTATTATTATTATTATTATTATTATTATTAAAACACTTTTTTGTGGAGCGAATTTAATAGGAAGGGCGACAACTCTCGAATGATCGTTAAAACAATACTTGTTATTATTTTTATACTACGGTTGTGTTTTTTCTCTCTCTCTCTTTCTTTCCTTCTCTCGCTCTTTTCTTTTCTTTTTATTCTTTAAAGCGCTGTATTTCCTACTTCACCGAATCCGAATGCTATTCCTGGAACAAAATACTAATCTGTTTATAGCGGCTTTCTTCCAGTTTTCTTTAGTTCATTTCTAGAACATTATACCGTTTCCATGACAATACTGAAGAGCTATAGACCAAGAAAAAAAATAATAATAATAATAATAATAATAATAAAAAATAAAAAAAAAAAAAAAAAAAAAAAGGAAAGAAAGAAAGAAAAAAACCCAGAACAAAATTTTTAAAATTTTCTAGACGAACCCCAAACTTGTGTCATCCACCAAGATATTTTTGCGAGAGTAAACTAATGATTAGATAAAATTCTCAGTCTACGAAGTAATTGGCTGAGGTGTCTCGCCGATATTTCAATTTGTTTACCATTATTAGCTTTATAGCACCGGTTTGATTTCACACCGAGTCCAAGTTTAGCAGGAGCCTCTTGCCCGCGCCAGTCAGGTTTTCAGATATAGATGGATTGAGTAGGTTTTGCGTCTGTGTATAATTAACAGGATTTTTCGCAACCCATTTCCCACGGAAAATAGATTATTAATCATAGAAAGAATATATTTACACCAAGGTGTATTTTAAAACTTGAAACTGTAGATATAAACTGCGACAAAAAAAAAAAAAAAAAAAAAAAAAATAATAATAATAATAATGTGTGTGTGTGTGTTTATATATATATATATAAAAACCTATAGTGTTTGGTTGTTCTGGGTTGTTCTGGGTTGTTTTTTTCTATTAATTTAATATTGTGTTATACTCACATACGTTAGTATTATATATGAGTAGAGAAGAAAAGAAAACAATATCATTTTTTTTTTGGTGTATTTTTGGTTGTTGTTGTTGTTGTTGTTAAATTGAATACGTAGTGTGACTGTTTTTTTAATGAACAAAGTTAAGATTATATATTATACATATATTTTATGCCTGTGTATATGTGCATATGAAGAGTATCTATTGCGGTGTTGACACACAACAAACATATTTGAAAAAATATGCAAGTTCTCTTTTGTTCGCTTTTAAAAAGATTCCTTCAAATAGGTGTATTTTCACTGAAAGAGAATAAAATTTCAAACAAATATACTTCAGAAAGATTTTTTGTATTTTAAATACGTAAATAAATTTGATATTTGTTTTTTCATGCTTACTGATAGGAATAATGTACGTTATACACACGTTTTATATATGTGTTTTTTATACAGACAATTCACTTGCGTATAATTTTATATATATATATATTTATGAATGCATATATGCATATATATATGTATGAGTGTGTGTGTGTGTGTGTGTGTTTGTTTGTTTGTGTGTGTGTGTGTGTGCGTGTTTGAACATATAATTTACACCCGTATTAACGTATGTGTGTATTAATTTATTTTCTCTTAAGCAATTTAACTCACAGTTCAATTTATTTGTATCGTTACAGGAGAGAAAACGAGCCTCCGCTTGTACCAGGAAATCTCTTATTTGGCAACGGAATCGAATTCGGCACGCACGCCGTCAAGTTTCTGCACCGATGTCAGAAAGGCTTCGGCGACATTTTCACAATTCGACTTCTCAATCAGTACCTGACGATCATCGCCGATCCGCACTCGTACGAGCAGTTCGCGAAAGAACGTAAATTCGACTTCGACCCGATTCAGCGACAGGTCAACCACAACATATTCAGCTATGAGCTGGTGGACGCGCGAAAGATGCTCAGCGAGGCAGGGAAGAAGGTGAACGGGCGGTACCTGTACACGGGGCTGAAAAACTTCTCCGTCAACCTCAAGGACGCCTTCCAAGAGGTGACCAGCGTCGACGTCAACGGCAACGAAGTGAAGACCGTTGGTGAGCAGTGGGGACAAGACGGTCTGAGGAACTTCACGGCACGGACCCTGTTTTCGGCTCTCTTCTACACCATCTTCGGCCACGGCCAAGCCGCCAAAGAGTTCCATCCTCAAGTGTTTCACAAAAACTTTGACATCTTCCACAAGTATTTCAACTACATGTGGCTCGGCATCGGAGTGAAGTGGTTCCCCAAGGCTCTGGAAGCGCTGCAGGTTCTGTGCCACGTCCCGAACTCGACGGAGATGATGAATCGCCGAGGCGTGTCCGACTACATCAAATTTTCCACCCAGTTCATGAAGGAAAACGCTCAGACCGAGCAGGACATCGTGGGCCACAACCTCGTCTTCTTGCACGTCAACTACAACACCTTCAGAGCAGCCTTTTGGTGCGCCTACTATATCGTCAGCAAGGAAGAAACCTACAAGGCGCTGGCTAAAGAGGTTGGAGACGCTGTCCAGGAAAAACTGAATGACAACGAATCGCTTAGCTTCACTCTGGAAGAAATTGATCATCTTCCTATTCTTGGTATGTGAATAATAATTATAATAATAATAATAATAATAATAATAATAATAATAATAATAATGTTGATGATGATAATGGTAATGATAATAACAGTAGTAGGAGTAAATATATAATAGTAATAGTTGTAGTAGAGTAGTACTAGCAGTAGTAGTAGTAGTTGTAGTAATCATAATAACAACAATAACAATAATAATAATAACTGTATTGATTTCATAGAGTAATAAAACAGGACAATTTCAGATCATTTTTACATCTCATTATCAAACAGCGTTTTTATTTCGTTATCATTTAATTATCAAAATCGTATCAAAACTGATGAGTTTCTTTCTCTCACAATTACAGACAGTATAATCAAGGAAACGATGCGACTGACGAGCGGAGTGTTCATGGTTCGAGAGATCGTGGAGGACACAGACTTTACTCTTGACAACGGCAAAACGTACCGCTGTCGTCAAGGCGACAAAGCGGCCATCTATCCACCGTGCATCCACATGGATCCAGAAATCTTCGAAGAGCCTGAGGTAATTAGCGTTCTGTTTTCCTAAACTGAAGTTAACTCAGTCATTACGTTTGTTAACTCAATAGAATTTTCCTTTTTCTTTTGTTAATTATTAGCTAAATTTTATTAGTGGTTTCAGTTAATATTATTTCCCATTGCGGATTAACAAAGAGTTCAGTCTTGCGCTCAAGTATAAGATTTTAACAGCAACTTATGCGAGTAAAATCTTAATAAAAATGAAAGAAAGAAAACGGGTTCTTATTTTAAAATTCCATTTTAAATCCGTATCGCTTAACCGGCCGCTTCTTACCCCTTTTATAGGTAATAAACATTTTGTTGTTGTTTGGGTTTTTTTCTTTGTTCTGTTTTTGTTTAAATCGGTCTATACTTCGAAACAAATTTTACAAATCTTTCTTCGCCGTACAAGCCATTTATCCCGTTCCTGTGACGGTATCAATTTAAAGTTTACACGAGAACGCGTGAATTTAAGTTTACCAAAAGAAAAAGAAAAAAAAAAAAAGCTATGTGTGCATGCTGCCGCTACTGTTTAATTAAAGTAACAAAACGGATATCGGCCGAAAGCGGAAGCGTCAGAATCTGCGGAACTGTAACTGCACGTGACTGAACCTCGGTTTGATTACCCACAAGGAAAGGGAAAGGATTGCAAACAAGGCCAGAAGTCACGTATGTTACATGAATGGCTAGTGCATGTCGATAATAAAGAAAGAGAAACGATAGCTGCTTCAGTAAATATGATTTAGGCAAACCGTCGCTTGCTGACATCGGTGTTTTACACACAGCCACAAGTCCACCGCGTGTTCCTAGCCTGGCTTCGTGTCCACCGAAATACAGCAGAAACACCGCGGATAAGGCTAGGAAAGAACTAGATGTGGATCTTCACTTTCCTCTCTCTCTCTCTCTCTCTCTCTCTCTCTCTCTCTCTCTCTCTCTCTCTCTCTCTCTCTCTCTCTCTCTCTCTCTCTCTCTCTCCTCCCTCCCTCCCTCCCTCCCTCCCCCACTCTCCCCACTCTGCTAACGACCACGTAACAGTATATCAAGTTAAAGGAAATAACGTGTTTGTATGTGTGGACAGTTTAAATATATTCTGACTCACTCTGTAATGTTTCTTATTTTGTTTTTTGTTTTTTTATCACAGGTCTTCAAGTACGACCGATTCGTTGACGCCAAATTCT
Organism: Chrysomallon squamiferum; assembly: GCA_012295275.1. NCBI lineage: Eukaryota > Metazoa > Mollusca > Gastropoda > Neomphalida > Peltospiridae > Chrysomallon > Chrysomallon squamiferum. The sequence continues at coordinate 31,588,211 of CM022671.1, forward strand.
ACAAGAATGGAAAGGAACTGAAAAACCCGCTGATCGCGTTCGGCTCCCTGTGTCCAGGGAAGAGGTACGCCATGCTGCAGGCCAAGTGGTTTCTCATCAACCTCGTGAATAATTTCGATATCGAACTTTTGCCGGGAGAGGAGACGACGCCCGACACCAGTTTTTACGGACACGAGATTTTACCACCTCGACGCGACGTTAACGTCAGATACAGGTTAAAGGACAACTACCACGAACTCGACTTTCTTCCAAGACGAAGTCACGTTGCCTGAAACACGAAGACGAAAGATGATGAACAGATACAGAGAAAAAAAAAAAAAAAAATAAACTTTTGAAAAAAGCAGAAAGAAAAAGGAAGCACACATGAAGCGAAAAACAAAAACAAAAACAAAAAAACAATAACAACTGTGAGTTAAGACTTGTATAAATGTGAACAGTTTTAAGGTGCAAGAAACGTTTTGTGTATTATAAATATTATATCTTAATTTATTGACTGCTTAAAGTATTTTCACTTGAAGAGCAGACATTCAGAGAATCTCCCTAAATCGTCGGACAATATTTTCATGTGGTGAATTCTTGTCTCGCGTTTGTCAGGCGTATTTTTTACACTTTATTTTTTTTTTTTTCTGTGCTTTTTAAACAAAAGAAAATGATTAAGACTATTTTGTATAAAAGTGACACTTTATCAAGAACTAATTTGTTTAAATCGTACATACGTACGTTTGACTTTGCTGCTCTCAGTTTTACGGGTACTTGTGCAAGAATTTCGTGTGAACTTGTTATTTCTGTTGGGGATCGAGAGACCAAAGAACGTAAACAAAAAACAACAACAAGAAAAACAAACTCAAGAACCTCCCGCCTGATGGAAAAGTAATGCGGAAGTGCGCCTCGATATGGTGCAGCAGTACCGCATTAAATTAAATGTGACGTCATATGAACATTTTATTGTATTTTATTTTATTTTTATTACCAACATTGAAGGCATTTACGAAGAACAAATAGACAATTAAAAATAATAATAATAATAATAATATTAATAATAAAAAAATAAAATAACATTTAGAATGCATTTATTTTGTCACAGTGTAGCAAGATCATATCGTTACAAATCTGTCGGGGAAAAAAAAAAAAAAAAAAAGGGGGAAAAACATTCAATGAGGAAAAAAACAAACAATGAAGAGTTCTGATGAGGAAGGAACAAAAATAGGTTTCTGACGAGGAAAAGGATTCTAGTCATGGAAAAGTGAGAGGACTCTGAAGTGTACTGACAGTAAGATTGAGCGATCTAGATTGAAAATAGTCCCCTATGATATAATTATTTCATGTAGATATTTTGTGTCGCAGTTTTTGAGACTGACGTTGTTTTACTTCTGAAAATAGAATTCGTCCAAATGTCGTTATCATCATGTAGAGATCATTCTTTACTAACAACTGTGTACTCATTATTCTCAGTTACTAATAGTCGATTTCTTCTTCTAGTATTTATTTCTTCTTGTATTATTTATTTACTCATGTATTATTATTATTATTATTATTATTATTATTATTATTATTATTATTACTTTGATTATTTTTATGACTATTATTATCATCATCATCATTAAGTTATTTTGTTTCATCTTTTATTTATTTATTTATTTATTTCTTTTTTTTTTTTTTCATCATTATTATTATTATTATTATTATTATTATTATTATTATTAGATTTCATTCATTTTCGTGTGTGTTTTTTTCCTCCCCCTAACAGGAAATCTCCCTCTATGAACATATATGTTATTTATCACTTTTATTTATTTTGAATTGTGATTGTGTTAGAATTGCTTTGTAGTGGAAGGCTGTGAATGAATTTTGTTTTTTCGAATATTCTTCTTTAATTTTTTTTTTTTTTAACTTCGTCTTGAATGTATAGTATCATTAGAAATATTGCCATAATCATCTGTATATTTTATTCAACACGTAATTTATTTTGTATGTTCAGACAAATATCAATGTTATTTAAATCATGACACTTAATCCATTATTGCATTTGGTGCTGAAACAATAAATATTTACATAAATAAATACATTATATGTTTTCTTTTTACTTCTTAGCATTTCTTTCTTTTTCTTTCTTTCTTTCTTTATTTGTTTATTCTTATTATTTCATTTCCAAAGTTACAGCTTCAATGCGAGATGAAGAAATTACCATTAGTTTGTTTGCGCTGTCTGTTTCTCTATCTAATTTATCTGTCTATCCATCTATCTGTCTATCTGTCTATGTGTCTGTCTATCTAATATGTCTGTCTATCCATTTATGTGTCTCTCTATCTATCTTTCTATCAACCAGTCTTTTTCTTTCTGTCTGTCTTTCTATCTTTTTTCTGTCTCCGTACCGAAGTACCTTAAGTATTTCTCTCGAATTCTCCCTGCCTGTCTCTTTGTCTTTCTGTCTTTCTCTTTGACTGTCTATAAAATCACAACACTGGATCGCCAGGCAGACTTCTCCACAATTAAAACGTGAAGCGAATGGTCTGGTAGTGATAAAATAGCTGTTAAGTATAAACGTTTTATTGGCAGTCGCTGTCGAAGAGAACGAACGAAGCTGCACTGTTTATCAAACTCCTGGTGCATTTATGTGGCACGTTCGCAGTTTTTGCTTTACCGTAAAATAACAACGACCATCTTTCCTCTGAACCGTTTTTTAACGTCAGTCGAAGTCGGATGATGAAGACAGCCACATTCTAAAATAATTACAACATGATTGAGTTGTATCACTTGAAAATGATTCTGCACTGGTTTAATACTTAAAAAAATAATAAAAAAAAAATAATAATAATAATAATAATAATAATAATAATAATAATAATAATAATAATAATAATAATAATGATGATGATGATGATGATAATAATAATAATAATGATAATAATAATGATAACGATAATAATAACAATAATAATAATAATAATGATGATAATAATAATAATAATAAATTAATAAAATAAAATAAAATAAAACAAAATAAAATAAATAAATAAATTAAATTAAAATAAAATAAAA
>CM022671.1:31596249-31611249 GCA_012295275.1 Chrysomallon squamiferum
TAATTTTAATCAAACAAAAAAAACAGAAACAAAAAAAATGCCTATGCCATTCAGTTGGGACATTTGAAAATAATAATAATAATAATAATAATAATGATAACAACAACAACAGGAGCAATAACGATAATAATAATAATGATAATGATGATGATGAATGAATAATATATGCCCATGTAGATAAACTAATGAATAAAAATGCAATAACACACAATACAAAATCAAAACTGAAGTGAATATCACGTGCACTTTATTTACACTTTAAATAGATGGAGAAATTTGGGGCAAAATGTTTCATTTTCTTCTTTTTTTGTTTGTTTGTTTATATTATATTGTTTTTAAGTTATTTAAAATGTAACTTAAATGTTACAATAAATCTATAAGATCTTGCAGTTATTACGCATAAATTAAAAAAAAAAACAACCCAGTAATGACTGTTTTTATATTTAAAAAAAAAAAAAAGAGTAATAACAAAAAATAATACTTATCATAAAGTAATAATTATTAAATCAAATGATGGAATAAATACAAATGTAGTAAAACAGACAAACAAAAACAAACAAAGAATTATTATTGCTGTTAATTTTTTTTTTTTTTTTTTTTTTTTTTTGCTCGTGTGATATTCCGATTGTTGTTATCACCAAGCTGGCCTGTGTACGCTGTAATTTGCTGTTAATAAATAAATAAACAACCATACTGTACTAAACTATAAATATTTGTTACTGGAAAATGTATATTTAGCATGTGTTTACAATACGAATGTTAATTTTTGTAACAACAAGTGGACATTGGCATTTAAGAAATCAGCTTCGGAAAAGCTGCTTTTGAACTGGATTTCACTAAGTGTGCGGAAAAATGACGTCACGAATACCACTGACTTCAAGCCAATTATAAAGAAATTTTTTTTTTTTTACGTAGAAAACTACGCAAATGTTTGTGTTTAACACTTTATTAATAATAAATAATTCATTGTTATTTCACACCGAACCATCTCAGATAACAGCAGGTGATGACGTATTTCGTCAGCTGTTCTAATCGAGAAGCAACAAGCGATCGTTTATTTGCGCCTCCTCATAGACAGAACACGGTGTTTGATAAATCAGTTTACGAACAATGTCTGTGAGGAAATAATGACTATTTTCCAAATAAAGCCATCTTGATTCTCTATATCATTAAGATTGTGTCTCATTGTTGCTATTTTATCATTTTAAAATTATTTTTCAGAATATAATCATATACCAAAAAATCTTAATATTTATCGAGAAGTTAATAAAAGGCTGCATGTGACTGTGGATGTGTGTGTATATCTATACACACTCATGTACGAATGCATGCTTAACAACATATAATAATTACAAAGATGGAAAACAAACAGAGAAATAGATATAAAGACAGATTCAAAGAAAAATTGGCAGCAAGATGAAAGATGGAAGAATAGAAACGACAGAGTTACAAAGAATGGGACAGAACAAAAAGAACAACACCAATTTCTTCTCTCTATCTCTTTATTTTTCCTTTTTATTTTTTATTTCATGTGCGAAACAAATCAATTTAGAAAAAAAAAAATCTTACAACTGAAATATGTTTGTAAATACCATTTGTGTCATCTAAGTCTCCAACGCTAACTTTAATAATATTTTAAATTTTATTTTAATTTTATTTTAATTTTTTTACAGTTTTACATTTTTTTTTCTTTTTTACATTTCTTTAGTATATCTTCTATTCTTATTCATTCTTAATATCGTTTTCTTCTTTTTTTTTTCTTTTTTTTTTTTTTTTGAAATATCTTTCTTTCTTCTTTCTTCTTCTTCTTCTTATTTTTTAAAAATATATTCTAATATTTTTTCTCTCCCCCTTTTCACAAAACGGGCTGTTCGTGTCAAATGATGTATTGAAATGGAGCAAAACAAATTGATTAGTGACCCACCCTGGGGCTTTTTGAAGAGCGATCGAATTGCGTTGTGAGATGTATAACTGGCGCTACCTTTCGACAGAAACTGGTAATTTATGACACCACTAGCTGTAGCGTAGTTGTTTTGTTCCTCGCTTCTTTCTTTTTCTTCACATACATATAAATACGAGCCGTGAACATTGTTGTCTTTATCGGGTTCGTTAATGCGGGGAGTGATCTACATTAAATACCCGTTTTACGATTCGCAGCCAGATAGAAACGCAATATGTATCGAGTTAACATAAGAGTTTTTCGTTTTATGTTCCTGGGTTGTTGTTTTTTTGTTTTTTTTTTCTTTTCAAATACTACCTCGAAACGAAGAAGTGGAAATATATGCGATGGCCGTAATTCAATAGTGTTACTTTTATTATTTTTATTTAGGATCCTTTCCTTAGGAAAAAAAAAAAAAAAAAAAAAGTTAAATGTTGAGGAAAGTGAATACTAATGTCTTTTTGGAAGTAACATTTTAAGAATAAAAAAAAAAAAAAAATGTTGAAATTTTTTTTTTTTTACGTTGAGCTTCTACTTTTTGTGAACACGTAAGTGTAAATATACAGACTGTGAATTTTTGTTTGCACATATAAATATTCACACACACAGATACATAATATACATACATACATACATACATACATACATACATACATACATACATACATACATACATACATACATACACAGATATGTATGTGTTGCTGGGAACAAGTTGTCATGTTTTAAATAACATACTTTTTCGATTAAAAAAAAAAGAAAAAGAAGAAGAAGACAAGAATACGATGAAAATGAGTAAAAAAAAAAAAGAGAGATTTACTGCCTTTTCATCGAATGATAAAAGAATCTACATTTATATATTTCACGTTTTCAACAAAACCTTCCACAACTTTCCTTACAAAAGTATACAAGCCATCACCTTTTTAAAAACGAGACAGATGATTTTCCATGATACATTAAGCATTAAACGTCTTTTCAAACCTAATGCCGAGATTAGTCAGGCGTTTAGCGCCCGCCGAACGACGTCAGCGCTCCGGCGTTTAGGCGATGAGCGCATGCAGAAAATCGCAGTGTTCTTCACCGAGTTACGCGCCGCTTGTTTCTCGACACGACTGGTACTGAGCAGTTACGTTGTTCCCTGTGCCAGGGCAGACCTCCCGCCTGGCGTAACATCCGAACGAGTTAATGTATTAATAATGGCGCATTATTTGCCTCGTTCGAGAGCTAAAAAAAAGGGTGATTTTTTTTTTTTTTTTTTTTTTTTTTTTTCTTATTCGTTTATTATAGACATGTGTGAAAAATGCAGGTGAGAAAAATTCAAATGATAAAGGAATATCTTAACGTTGAATTAGTTTTAACTGCTTCAGTATTGTTCAAGTTCTGTTCGTTTGTTCGTTGGTGTTTTTTTTTTTTTTTTTTTTTTAAATGAATCTATGAAATTACGCTCTTACAGAACATCACGTACCTAATCCAAATAAAAATAAAAAAAATATTTTAAACATTCACTTATAAAATGAAAGTGAAAATATAAAACTCAGCACCATTTGAACATATTTTAACATTCACATTTATTAGATGTTAAATATGGTCTTACAGTTACAATACCAAACAGAAGAAATATCTTTATCACTATTATACCAATGAAACGAAGAATAAGAAGAAACGGAATAATAATAATAATAATAATAATAATAATAATAATAATAATGAATATTATTATTATTATCTTTGTTGTTGTTGCTGTTGTTGCCGTTACCGCCAACATCATCATCTGCGGCATTGATATTAAATGATGTACCTGTGTTCACATCTAATCTGCTCCACCCATTTCACAAACCGACCGGTCATGTTCTGACATGGGTTTGTCCACTTTGTGTCCGACCATCGAAAACTTGTCTAATGGATGACGTCTGGAATTCCGTGTATCTGACGAGAAGAACACGACACTCGGTCGTAAGTGACTTTTAACCTTTTTTTTTTTTTTTTTTTTTTTTATTTGTTTCTTACTTCTGTGACTAGAATTGTGACACGATTTACTTACTGCAGTTGTGAAACATTTCACACGTCGAGAAGCTAACACGTGAGTTTCCCACCCAAACTGTGTCACGTGACAGGGCGAGACTGAGAGAATTAACAGCAGAACGCCCTCCCCTCTCTCTCTCTCTCGCGCGCGCTTTTTGACGCTGACGTCACAGAAGTAATGAAATGTCTAACAACGGGGGTGGTTTTCGGATCGTAACTGTAAGAGAGATACTGAAGTTAATAAAAAGCAAAAAAAAAAAAAAAAAAAAAATTCCCGTTTTTTCAGTGATTATTATTTGTTTTTTTAAAGAAATACCTGTCTTTTGCTAAGCAAGTAATCTATTTAGATATTAACTCTCTGTTAATAATATAATCTGTGAAACGTTATTATTAATAATAGTAGAAGTACTAGCGGTAGTGGTGGTAGTAGTAGTAGTAGTAGTACGTTTGTCCACCCGTCCACCCAACGATCCAGCCAGACAGCCACCCGTCTGTATTCTATCGATTACCTTCACCAAATCGTCCATCCATCCATACATTCATTCATTCATCCATTCTCTATCAATGCGTTCGTTCATCCATCCATTCCCCTGTGTCTGAATGCCACAATCCTAGTTCCACTGGAAAACAGCCAGGACAAGTCTGGGCAAATCCATACAGTTTCATTCAGTGTGTTCTTGATATCGGTTCTGTTTCAAATCAAAATAGTAGAATGACTTTTGAAATTATATTTAGAACGGTTGTTAAAAAACCTTAAAATCCGTTGTCCTTCTGTCTTCAATATTTGTTATTTTATACATATGAATGTATCCAATACAGAGAGAGAGAGAGAGAGAGAGAGAGAGAGAGAGAGAGAGAGAGAGAGAGAGAGAGAGAGAGAGAGAGAGAGAGAGAGAGAGAGAGAGAGAGAGAGAGAGAGAGAGAGAGAGAGAGAGAGAGAGAGAGAGAGATTTCTAACAGATATTGTGATGGATTTTAAATTACTGACGTACATTTTGTTTCTTTTCACAAACGTATTTGTCTTTGTAGTTCCTCTCAGAATATCTGTTGCTGAATTATTTCTTGTTTAAAAATTATATCTTCATCTTTAACAATATGTTTTAAATATATATATATACACATAATTCATACACTGGCGTGAAGGGCGTTTCTTTGGTCTCGTGTTTAATAAAACAAACTGTAAGGAGGGTCGGCGTAATAACGAAGTCGCATATCGAAAGAGCATCGCCGAGTTTATTTATTTGTCAACTCGCTCGGAGAATCAGGCAGAGCTTATTTTCATCTTGAAGCTGTTCTACCTACACTGTTGTATTGACGTTTTAAGTGGGCTTATTGACTCAGACAACACAAACCAGAGAAATCTAAACACGCGGCCGTCGCCAACTTCTAAAATTAGTACGTCGACACAAGGGTGGCAGCGGTGCGCTTAAAGCGGGGGAGGAGAATGTTTGGTTGTCTTTGCGCGAGCAAAAACCGCTGTATCGTGCGTGCGACTTGCTCGAGCGCTTGTCGTTTCTTTCCGAAACATTATCTCACACACACGTGTTTACAGATCTTTTCAAATTACTGGGTAATGCTAAACACATTGGCCTTTTCTTTACTCTCTTTCTCATTCTCTGTTGTTTTTTTTGTTTTTTTTCCACCTTCGTATTTTACTGAAAGAATACGGAGATTTGACGTCATTTCGTTATGATACAAAACACTTGCCGAATTTTTCTCTCGGAAATTGTCGGTTTGCTGTTAAAATTTATATGAAAAAAAGAATAAATAAAAAAATTGTCATAAATAAAAAAAAATTCTGCCACGATTAAGATAAAAGTTAGAGATTTTCAGCATTTGTAATAATAACCTTCTGCTGGATACCGTAGTATCAGCGTTAGCTAAAAATAGTCGTTGTGGTATCAGTACTAAAAGTAACAGTCAAAGCAGTAAAAATAATAGTTGTAACAGTAGTACAAGAAGACTTGAAAGCTGCAATCTCAGGAACAGTAAATGCCAGTCATTGATAATCCTTAGCAAGACTTCACACGCTTGAACTGCACTGAAAAATAACACTAATTAATTCTGTATCGCTGGCGATTACCTCGTGTCTGTTACTTGTGCTTTCAACACAAAAAAAAAAAAAAAAAAAAAAAAAAAGAAAGAAAAAAAAAAAAAGAAAAAAAAAAAAGAAAAAGGAAAGAAAGAAAATCGGAGAAACCGACAGAAAGACAAGAAACTAATATTACCATTCAAATTTTATTTTAAATCGCTTTGTATTCAAGCGGTATCAACAAGCCACGCATTGGCTACAAAACGAACTGTCGGTAACGCCACTAATAAAATAAAATAAAATAAAATAAAATAAAATAAAATAAAATAAAATAAAATAAAAAAATCGTGTGTGGCATTCGTCATAACAAAGAATTCACCTCGAAAAAGACATGCAGCGTTTTGCACGGGTCAGTTTGTGCGCGGGGTATTTAACTTTCTATCCACGCGATTTGCAACAATTAGCCACCGCATGTGTCCTTGTTGTAATTCGTCTGTTTGTTGTGTGTCTTCTTTCTCTTCATCTGCGTCGGCTACGTCTGGCCCGACAGGACAGTTAAGCCGACGTGCGTGACGTTTCGGTCGCCGTCGTGTTGACCCAATGTCGTCGACAACGCCGATGTCAGACAGTGTCGTGTTGGAAAGTTGGTGCTCATCGTTGAAAATCGCAGGTGAAAATCTGAAACTGAGATATCAAGTTGCAACAGTTGTGAAAATATTTTTGTATTCTCCGCCATTATTATTGTTATTTCTATTACTACTACTACCACTTTCTATTACTACTACTACTACTACTACTATTACTACTACTACTACTACTACTACTACTACTACCATTACTACTATTACTACTACTTCTCTACTACTACTACTATGACTACGACTATTACTACTACTGTTACTACTACTACTACTACTGCTGTTACTATTATTATTATTATTACTGCTACTGTTACAACATCAACAACAACAACTTCGTTATTTTTACTATTAGTAGTAGTAGTGGTAGTAGTAGTAGTAGTAGTAGTAGTAGTATTTAAACTTATCTGCTTCTGCTTTTGTCACTACTGATACTCAAGACGAAGTATTGTTCATGTTTATTTTTTATAACATGTTTTGACGTGGTGATATTATAACTGTATGTATCTGTCTGTCTGTGTGCGTGCGTGTGTGTGTGTCTGTCTGTGTGTCTGTAAGTCGATAAATAGTTCTAGTTTGTGGCCACCAGTGAACGAAATCTTTGTCAACTGTTGATACAAAGCAATCAAGGTAATGGTTACGAAATATTTCTTGTATTATTACTGTCTTTACTTTTATTTCTTTATTTATTTGGTTCATTTTTTTTTTCCTTGACCCTTGACTATGGTTCCAATATTTAAAAAAACAAAACAACAAAAAACAACAACAAAAAATCACTACAATGTAACTAACTACGTCTTCGTCACAGCAAGCGGCTACCAATGAGTGATCACTGTGGAAATCCGTGCCTGGCAATTCGCTAAAAAAAAAAAAAAAACAGACGAGAGCCTGTGACACACAAAACAATTTGTTTTGTCGACGTGTTTATCTTTCCTCCTTCGGGCCATCCAGCTTCCAGGCGGGTAAGATTAATTTTTTTTTTTTTTTTTTCAGAAATAAACTTGCTTTATCCTTTCTTGGCTTACCTGGCTGTTAATAAGCGAGTTAATTTACCGGCCTGTCGGGGTGTTTGAAGATTAACTCTGACGGGTGGAAGAGACGGCTAGCCTAAGCCTCGCTCTGGTGGCTGTTTTGTGTTGATTACGAAAGCCTCCCACTGCCAACCTCTTTAGGCTTTGTTGAACAACACATTAAATGTGTTTTTCTCGCCCACGTATACAGGTCAGTTATTCGACAGATGGCCACATAGGGAAACGTGTGGCTAACTTACAAAGAGACAAGGAAACAAATGCATACATATATATTTGTATATATATATATTTGTTTATTTATATGAGGCTATTGATATAATTCATCGCCCCTCTTTGATTTTGGTAAGCGTAGGAGGAAGTGTTATATAAATAAATAAAGTATTTTTAACCGAAGAAGCAATAAAATTGTATTGATATGAATATTATTGGTGGGGATTTTTTCTTCTCTTTTTGTTGTTGTTGTTGCTGTTTGTACGGATTTCGTAAAAGGAGTAAATACATTTAGTTACTGTTAAGTTACTAAAATGGTATTAAAAATATGTTCCGTCATAATTTTTGTTATCTTCGATTTAACGATGGAAGAAAATTAATTTACAATTGGATGGGTTTTTTTTTTTCATACTCTGTTAACGATTAAATGTAAGCAAATAAAATGTTACCGATAACACTTATTTAATAAATTTAAAAAAAATATACACACACACAGACACACACACACACAGAATCTAAGAAAATAGAGAGTGCTTTGAAGGGACTAGATCATGCGTCTTTGAGGTTCGGACGACAACTCTGTTAACGTGTTAATTCTTTAATGACCAGTGAACCCACTGAGTGCAAACATTTTAAACTGAATAGGTACTGAAAAGTTTAATACAGATTTCTTTTAATTTATTTATGTATTAATTATTATTATTAGTAGTAGTAGTGGTAGTAGTAGTAGTAGTGGTAGCAGTAGTAGTAGTAGTAGTAGTAGTAGTAGTAGAAGTAGTAGTAGAAGTAGTAGTATTTAAGTATTTATTTTTTGTTTGTTTGTTTCTTATTTATTTGTTTATTTATTTATTTATTTATTTTTATTATTATTATTATTATTATTATTATTATTATTATATATTTTATTATTATTATTATTATATATATTTTTATTATTATTATTATTATTATTATTATTATTATTATTATTATTATTATTATTATTATTATTATTATTATTTCTTATAAAGTCAAAATTGTTTTTACACGTTGCTGCGTTACTCATATAAACCACTGATAAGTCCGAATTGGTGCCATTTTGTTATGGACTTTAAAGGATTAAGTCGACCAGTCACTGGTTTCTCTCTCTGAGAACGTGCAAGGTCACCAGAGTTTTTCATCATGTTTCAGTTGTCCTTTCACTTTGTTTTATTCGTTGATTCCGTTTAATTATACATTACATGGAATGGGAATAAATAAAAATCAACAATTTTATATCTAATGACTTATATGTATGTATATACATAAGTCTCTAAGTCTGTCTGTATGTATGTTTGTATGCATGCATGCATGTTAGTATGTGTGTGTGTATATTTGTTAATATAATGAAAGGTTTCAAAATATATTTCAAGAATAAATCTGGGTCACACTGTTCCACGACCACAGGCACACATAAAAAAAAAAAAAAGAAGTAAAAAATAAAATTATAAAAGGAAACAAAAGGTATTTAAATATGACGACTCTGATAACTCAATTTAGTACTTAAATAACCACAATGCTAGTTTCGTGATTAACAGGAATAAATAACGTAACTGTCAGTCAGTTATTTTCAACTAACCATGAAGTAATTCCACTGTGCTTAGACTTAGGTTACTAACTAGAAACAGCACGAAAATACCAAACTCTCTCTCTCTCTCTCTCTCTCTCTCTCTCTCTCTCTCTCTCTCTCTCTCTCTCTCTCTCTCTCTCTCTCTCTCTCTCTCTCTCTCTCTCTCTCTCTCTCTCTCTCTCTCTCTCTCTCTCTCTCTCTCTCTCTCTCTCTCTCTCTCTCTCTCTCTCTCTCTCTCTCTCTCTCTCTCTCTCTCTCTCTCTCTCTCTCTCTCTCTCTCTCTCTCTCTCTCTCTCTCTCTCTCTCTCTCTCTCTCTCTCTCTCTCTCTCTCTGTCTCTCTCTCTCTCTCTCTCTCTCTCTCTCTCTCTCTCTCTCTCTCTCTCTCTCTCTCTCTCTCTCTCTCTCTCTCTCTCTCTCTCTCTCTCTCTCTCTCTCTGTTTCTCTCTTCTGTCTGTCTCTCTGTCTCTCTCTCTCTCTCTGATTTCTATCTCTCTTTCTCTTTGTCTCTCTATTTATCTATCTTAAATTAGTCTGACAGTCAGACTATTTTAAGATAGAGAGAAAAAGAGAAAGAGATAGTAAGTCTGTCTGACTGTCTGCTGTCTGCTGTCTCTATATCTATCTGTCCATCTATCTATCTATTAGTCTATCTGTTTGTCTGTCTGACTGTCTAATCTGTTTACCTTTCTATATGTCTGTCTGTCACTCTTGTCTCTAAGTATAGACATTAAATTAACTTTCTCATGTGGTTCTTTATTCTCTTGCTCAATTGTTGTTGTTGTTTTTTAAATTTTTCCTTCCTTGAATAGTTTATTCAGTTTTGTTAATTTCTGTAGCATTTTATTTTACCATTTCTGTCTTTAATCACTTCTTTCTATCATATTTCTATTTTTTTTTTTTTTTTTATTATTATTTTTTTTTTTTTTTTTTTTTTTTGCATTTTGTATCTATTAATTTTTGTTGACTTTGTATTTTTCTTCTTTCATTTTGTTTAACCCTTTTTTTTTTTTTTTTTTTTTTTTTTTTTTTTTTTTGATTTATTAATTTCTGTGATGTGGTCGTTGTCATTGTGTATTTGTTAATGTTGTTTTAATATTTATGACTTTGGCGCGATATTAACTGTTTGCTTATCTGCACAATAAATATCCGTCAACAAAGGAAAAAAATATATATAAAATTCACTTTTAAAACGCCATTTGTAACAAATTTTTTTCTTTTGCTACATATTTAAAATACTTTTTTAAACAAATCTCGAAAATTAACTTTGGTTTAAAAAAAAAAATTATAATAATAATAATAATAAAGTAAACACGAAAAAAAGAAAGAAAGAAGATTTTGCTATTACTACTACTACAAAAATAATTACTAGTACTACTACTACTACTAAGAATAATAATAATAATAACAAGAAGAAGAAGAAGGATTATTATTATGATTGTGATTATTATTATTGTTGTTATTATTATTATTATTGTTGTTATTATCATTATTATTATTATTGTTGTTGTTGTTGTTGGTGTTGTTTTTGTTATTATTATTAATATTATTATTATTGTTATTGTTATTGTTATTATAAATACATAAATGTAATAGTGGTTGGAGGGTGTTGTGCAGTTATTTTGACTGTAATTTATTTATTTAATCCATTTCTCAGCTTTGAATGATAGATACTGAAATAATAAGCAGCTAACAAAGAAAATCTTTGTTGACATCTTATTAACCTTTTAACATAATTATGTGTAAAATTCTACTTAAGTGGGTTTTTAGTTTTTATTGTTGTTTACTTTTTCACTTTCTTTCAGTTTCTTAATTATTTTTTGTAATAATAGATGAATATTTTTTCTTAAAATTTTAATTAAATTTATTTATTTATTTATTTATTTATTTATTTATTTATTTATTTATTGTATCTATTACTATTTATTTCAATGTTTCGTCTTTATTTGTTAATTTTATTTTTCAATTTATTCTTTGGGAGTCAAGTCATATTTTATTTTTGTTTATATATCTGTCGCTTTTATAGGTTTTTGTTAAATCTGGATATACTTAGATTCACAAACTTTGTATTTATTTTTATTTTTTATGTCATTGAAATATTTGGAAATCATTTCTCAAGAGAATTATCATAAATAAATTCATGCGACTTTGTAATTATCAGTTATTCATCATCTATTTATGAATTTATGAACAAAATAATTTTCTGTTTTGAATAGTATTATTCATAATATAAGTAATATAAATTAAGAAAGTATTTGGTTTTACGATTTTTTTTGGGGGGGTTTAAATTGTAATAATAATAATAATAATAATAATAATAATAATAATAATAATAATAATAATAATAATAATGATGATGATGATATAAAATAACACTGTCAACAACAAAAAAACAGTGAACACATCAGAAGAAATAATTTAGTTTAATAAAAAATTAATTATTTAATTCTCGACATAGAAAGTAAATTAGTTATGACCATGATTAAAATGAACAAAAACATAAAATAAAATAAATAAATAATACATCACAAATAATAATAATAATAATAATAATAATAATAATAATAATAATAATGTCCGTTGAATAAATATTCTTTAAAAAATAAAAATAAATAAATAAACAAATTTCCTTAATAAATAAATTTTTGTTCATATGTTTAGCAATATTAAAAATCACACATCCACATCATAAACATTCTTATTACAATTTGGTCGTTTTGTTGTTGCTGATTTTTTTTTTTTTTTTTTTTTTTTTTTAAAGGTTTGTTTCATCAATGATTTACGCTTAGCAGAAGAAAAAAAATTAAAATAAAATAAAAGAAGAAATATTTAAAAGCTCCGAAACACAGCAAAGAACAGCAAATTCTACTGCATAATGAACAAACACGATACTCATAAATTTCTTCATGCAGAAATGGCCTGCGTGGGAACAAGCGAAGGTCGCATTTCACATTTGTGTTTGGCTGAAATCGATCGTTGTTTAAAATCGAAAATAATATATGTCATGAATGCAAATGTATATGCAGGGGTCCGAATGATGAATGTTTTTTTTCTTCTTTTTTTTTTCTTTTTTTTTTTTTTTTTTTTAAGCCCCTGTCTGTCAAACAAGGTTTTTGGATCCGAAACAAAGTGAGAAAAAAGAGAAAGAGAAAGACAAATGGAAGAAGAAGAAGGGGTGGTGGTGAGTGAAATACATATATGCAAATATGTAAAATACAACAGCGGCTGTCGTGTCTATTTTGAAAGCACATCATAAAATGTTTCAAAATACATATTTAATGAACGTTTGTTTTATAAACACTTTTTTATTTTATTTTATTTTATTTTTTATTTTGTTATTTTTTATTTTGTTATTTTTTATTTTGACGATATAAAGAAAAAGGAAGAAATCAAAATATGCGCTTGAAAAAAGTTCTGACAGAAATTAAAGGTTTAGTTTTATTTCTGTATGTATGTATGTCTGTATGTGTGTATGTATGTATGAATGTATGTATGTGTATATATATATGTATGTATGTATGTATGTATGTATGTATGTATGTATGTATGCTTGTATGTGTCTTTATGTATGTATGTATGTATCTATGTGTATGTATGTATGAATGTATGAATGTAAGTATGTGTATGTATGTCTGTACAGGTACTATATGTATGTAAACACATAGATGGTTTCATGAAATACTTTAGCACTCTTATTTCGACGCAATCTGATTTTTAATACTCTTTTTTCCTTAAAAGGAAAACTAAGTGGGTTAAAAAAAAAAAAAAAAAAAAAAAAAAAAAAAAAAAAAACGATGGAAAGTGAGAAAGAAAAAAGATAAAAAAATCGCAAGTAAAGAAATAAATGTCTGACGGTTTGTCTTCCTGTCTGCCTGTTTGTCTGTGTGTTAAAGTTATGACCTCTTAATGAACCGTTTAGTTGTGGTATCAGGTATTTCACTTTCTTTTATTTATTTACTTTTTTAAAAAACATGCCCGTTTAGTATTTCTATTTCTTCTTCTTCTTCTCATTTTTTTTTTTTTTTTTTTTTTTTTAATTTCATTCATGTATATACTGTGTGTCTGAGTGTGTGTTATTTTAAATAAATAGTTCTTTTAAAATAAAGATTATTTTTCAAAGCCTGCTAAAAGAACGCGCTTAATGCTTGCTAGTGTTTTCAAATTTTAAAATAACAGAAAATCTGTTTGTAGGATTCAAAATATATCAATACTATTGAGTGTAACAAAGCTCAGTACCGAACAAAAATTTATAAAATAAATATAATAATAATAATAATAATAATAATAATAATAATAATAATAATAATAACAATAATAACAATAATAAAAATAACAATAATAATAATAATAATTAAAACAAAAAAGGTATAATAAAATAATAATAGTAGTAGTAATAGTAGTAGCAGTTGTAGTAGTAGTAGTAGTAGTAATAATAATAATAATAATAATAATAATAATAATAATAATAATAATAATAATAATAATAATAATAATAAATAAATAAATAAATAAATAAAAAATCCATGTAACCATCACTTATGGCTTGTAAAAAATACATTAAGAGCAAACAGATTAGTGATAACCATTACTTTAATTACGTTAATCCGCTTTTTGACGAAAAATCAGGACGATTCTTTCAGCGTTTGCAATGAATCTCACATGAATGTAGCTTGGTTATATCCATGTATGTTTAGTAGTAGTAGAAGAATTAGTATTAGTATTATTAACATTATCTCGTTGCTATTGTATTATTATTTTTAAGTAGTAGAAACAGATGTAGCAATAGTAATAATGGTGCCTGTAGTAACAGTAGTTGTAGAGGTCGTTGTATCAGTGGCAGACGTAGTAATAATAATAGTAGTAGTAATTTAATTTTATTTGTCGTCTGTGTAAAATATTAACAAGGAAAGATAAACATAAGGAAAATTAAATCACTAAAGAAAGAAGAATCAAAAACAAAACGAAGACATAATAACACATAATAGTTTAATAAACTCTAATACAGCCTGCTTCGGAAATATTCTGTTTTGTAAAACACACAATGTGGATATCATCACGTGTGAAATTTATTAAACATTGAAAACAATCTCTCTCGC
Source organism: Chrysomallon squamiferum (assembly GCA_012295275.1). Lineage (NCBI taxonomy): Eukaryota > Metazoa > Mollusca > Gastropoda > Neomphalida > Peltospiridae > Chrysomallon > Chrysomallon squamiferum. Next base: position 31,610,804 of record CM022671.1, read on the forward strand.
AATGACGTCAGTATTTCTACGCATTTTATGTCCAACAACACCTTTTTAAACAAAATAACATTTTTTTTTTTTTTTTTTTTTTTTTCTTTCATTCTTAACAATAATTACACGTGCATGTTCTCTAACCAAAACGAGAGCTGAAAACAAGATCATGAAAGCAATTTTCCTTTACAAGTTTCTGGAAACACACCGTATCAATTAGGAACTGTAAACAGATGCTTTGTATGGATTCGGGTTCGAATCGCGGGGGTGGTGTTGTTTTCGTTTGGGCCACATGTTTGGTTATTACAATTTAAAGCTCTCATTTACTCGAAAGAAAACATAATCGTAAACTGCAGCTGCTTTGCAAATGTAATGCGACAGAAGCGTGTTTCGCATACATCTTGACATTTTACGACTATCAGACTGTGGTCGAAATGGGGTGACATTTGTTACAAGACTTGTTT
>CM022671.1:31616249-31771249 GCA_012295275.1 Chrysomallon squamiferum
CTTTATTTTATTTATTTTTCTACAAATTTATTTTTATTTATTTATTTATTTTATTTATTACAGTAATAGTAATAGTAGTAGTAGTAGCAGTATTATCATCATTATTAAAAAAAAATTCAAACGTTTGCGTTCATGTAGCACAACTTTTGCAAACCAGTTTTAATTGTTTTACTTTCTTTATATACTTTCCTTTAAAAGCTACATTCTTGTTACAGTTCATTTATTTATTTATTTATTTATTTATTTACTTGTTATTCATTTCCTTAAGATCATTAATCGTTAACATACGTCAAGCCTCAGTCTGGGTTTCTAAGAAAAAAGCAGACGTCTTTTTCTTTAAATCCTTCTAGTTCTTGTAACCGGCGTAAAGTAATAAATTCACTACATAATAACACTCGTCTGGACAAGTTGCCTAATTCTCTACGATCTGGGAGGTCTGGCGATTTTAACATAAATCGAAAAACCTTGAAAAATTGGATGAATTTTAGTGGTAACAAATGGCGCGTGACATGGGAACCACCATTATTTTTTAATATTACGCTGTATTCGCAACACCATTATACTATATGTTTTTCACTTTTTTTAAAAAAAACAATTTTATTTATTTATATATTTTATATATTTTATTTTATTTTTCATTTGTTTTTTTTTTTTTTTTTTTTTTTTTTCTGTTATTATTTTTTATTTTTTTTTATTATTATTATTTATTTAATAACGTCACAAGCGGCAATTTAAGCTGACAGTTTTTTCAACTGTTTGCGTCGCCCTCATCTTTACTCTTCCATAACTTCCAGACAGAAGGCGTTCGAAAATGAAAGAAAAGAAATATACAGTTAAGAGTCTGAAACTCGTAAAAATCATATAACAAACAAATCATCGATTCAACACGATTTTATAGACAGGTAATTTGGCGGTTACATACTGGAATGTTTTATACATTTGCAATTGTGTAAGAAAATGGAAAAGGAACAAAGTTTTATTATTGAATTGGGGCCTTTTGTGTTTTCAGTCTGAATTGGTTTTCGTGCCTGGCGCGTCTATTCACAGGTAATAAATGTAGTAAAAATCAGCTTTGATACTGTAAACCATTGTTACCTGTTATTGGGTTTTGCACCGTTCTTGAAGGATATTTGTATTTCAGACTTCGCGTTGAATGTGACTGAAATTAAATTTTTGATTTATAAATTGGCTTTACCTCCTCCGTTATCCTCTCAATACAGTTTTAGTTATTTATTTTCTTAACAACACAGTCATAAAAAAATGTATTTTTATCTCTTATTAACTTTTTCTCCATTTATTTTATTTTCATTACGTTTTCTTTTTATAATTTATATTATTATTATTACTATTATTGTTATTGTTGTTGTTGTTGCTGCTGCTTCTGCTGCTGTTGTTAGTTATTTATTTTTAAGGTCAACGACATAAAATATTTATTTCTTAAGACGGTAATAAAAGTGATACTGAATCTACATTTATGGAGATGTAAAGTTTTTCGTATGTAATTTAAAAGAATGAAATAAATAAAGAAAAGGTATGAATAAAATATGATGTTATCGAAGTAGAGAAAAATCGTTTACGATGGTTGCTACATAACATTGTTGTTTCGTGATTTCCACTGTCCCATGAACACAAACAAACATACACTTGCGTAGACAGATACATTCATTACAGAAACCACATATATATACAGACAGAGAGAGAGAGAGAGAGAGAGAGAGAGAGAGAGAGAGAGAGAGAGAGAGAGAGAGAGAGAGAGAGAGAGAGATTTAGTACAACAAATAACAGCAACAACAACATCAATAATAATAATAAGAAGAAGAACCTATTTATGATTCCCTGGTGATGATTCGATCTCGAGAACTTCTATACATTAATGTACTACCCGCTGTGATGCATGACGTTCAGAAAAATAAAAGCAGCTACATGCCACAGTTATCTAAAATATTAAATTTGTCATCTGCCAGTGATCTCAGAGCGTAACAGGGTTTTTTTTTTTTTTGTTGGTTTTTAATCTACACTTATTTCTTAATCGTTGTTGTTCTTAACCTTACCTTTATTTTATTTATTTATTTATTATATTTATTTATTTATTTATATATTTATTATTATAATTATTTTATTTTATTTTATTTTTTTAATCTTGCATGGTTCAATCCATCCTGAACTTTTAACAGTAATTGTCTCTTTGGCCAAACGCCTTCGAGCGCCTTCCTCGACTATTTTGACTGCAAAGTGTTTACATTATCAAACTTTTTCGAGTGCTCTTTCCATTTTCTTTTTGCTTTTTATTTCGCTCGCCACTGGTGAAGAGGCCAGCAAATATCACGATAATAAATAGGTCATGATCAAAAATATACAAAAATAGGCCAGTAAGAAAATGTCGAGTAATAACTGTTAACGGATTCCTGGTGAATCCTTGGCATGTACGACCTCATAGGCACTATATAGGTATTTAGTTATAAATGATGTAGAATTCTTTGGCATCCTGGCTACTAAAGCCAAAAAAAAACACACACACACACACACACACACACACACACACACACACACACACACACACACACACAGTCACTAATAAAGTCATAGCGATATATCAGATTTTAAAATAACAAGCCTTAACGAAAGACGTATACTTATAACGACTTAGTAAATTCGCTGTTTTATGTGGCCAAACGTGTTTTATGTATTTCATAACAACACAAAAGATGGATTACTAATACCAGCAAATAAACAGACAAATAAGTAAGTTAAATAAATAATTAATTAATAAATTATAAGAAGAACAATAACAATAAGAACAACAACAATAAAAAAAAGTAAAAAGCAGCTGAAGGGATTAGGATTTACTCAGCTGAATTTACAATGAACCGCCAGATAACTAAACTCCTGTGCAATTAGTCCTTAGCCATGGGCCACGCATAACAATTAGTAGCAAGTGATCTTTCGTATACCCGCCTTCTCATAAACAGAAAAAAACCAAACCACAGCTTTATATAAACAGTCGACAGCACTGACTGGAACGAGTAGTAGTTCGACAAGGTGGCTTGAACCTGCGACCAATGGTTCTGTGCTCTCCCTCTCTCTCTCGGAGCTTCAACAGTTCCCAAGGTCTAATTTAAAAAAAAAAAAATCAAAGTAATTAATAGAACATGGATTCGAATCTAATTTAGTTATAAAGGGCGTTGTGTGTGTTTCACGACAGCTTGCAGATTTGTATTTGTCAGGTAACATACTTTTATTTCAGTTAACACTAAACTGAATAACTGTTCATTGAAAGACGTTTAAAAAGATTCTGTTTCTACCTGAGTCTTTTTTCTGTTTATTACACACACAAATATATAGAAATATACATAAAAAATGCAGACTCTTCACACACACACACACACACACACACACACACACACATACACATATATACGTATGAACACAAGGACACATAAACACATTTTTTAAAATTATTATTATTATTGGTATTATTAACGTCGCGTATTAATGTGTGCACGTGTTTTTGTATACATATAATGTAAAACTCTGTTTTGTAATCCGTGTACGGAGATTATTACATTCATCGAAAGTTTTTCTCTTTTCTTATTTTTTCCTTCTTCTTTTCTTGAAAGTTATAGAAAAAAATATATATTGTGACACAAAACGATAAGCATACACTTAAAATTCTTAACAATGTTACCAGCTGCATGCGAGTTTCATTATGTCCCCCTTCAGCGCTCTTCAACTGATAAAGGAAAATAGTGTGTACATAGATACATATTTGTTAATGATGTGACAATGAAAAGAAAAGACGAAACCTTTGGCTATGGAACTACATCGTCTTGTCCTGTGTTTACTTACCAGCCAGATGTATGTTCCTTCTCAAATATAAATAAGCTGTGATAGAGACGGGAACAGATATAATCGAAACACGGTAACAAGTTGGCGCTTTCCGCTGGTGTAAACACAAAATGGCTGACGCATACTTCACCTGTTTATAATTATTTTACGTAGAAAAAGGGACGAAGGATCCGAACAAGACAACATCAGCAACAACAAAAATAAATAATTATAATAAATTAATTAATTAATAATTAATAATGATGAGATTAATATCTACTGATTTTTATTTTTTTTTTTTTTAATAAATAAAATAAAAAGAGTTTTATTCTACGTAATTTTATACGCATTAGGTGTTAAAGTATTTTTTATTTATTTATTATAAAAAAGAAAACAAAAAGAAATAAAAAAGCTAAATAATAATAAATAAATAAATAAATAAATTTGAAAATGAGAAATATATTTTACGAGGACAGCTAAAATCAATACTGAACAAATAACATTCTCAGCAAATTAAAATTATAGTAAAACACACATATTAAGTTAAATTAAATGTTGCTATAGTAAAAATTAAAAATTTGTATAAAAATAATTTAAATCAATTCCACCCAATAAACAAAATATAAATAAATAAATATTTTAAATGTTAATGATAATAAAATAAAAATTAAATAAATAAATAAATAAATAAATAAATAAATAATAATAATAATAATAATAATAATAAAATACGAGCGTCTATATTGCCTTTTTATTTAAATGTTAATTCGGAAGAGGTTCTTTACTTATTTATTTCCTTTTTTAATTTTTTTTTTTTTTTTTTTTTTTTTTTTTTTTCGTGCTGGTGTCTCGTTAAACATTCATTCATTCTATTCTTTTTTTCTTTGTTTTTATTTTATTTTTTTTTTTTTTACTTTGTTTGTGTGTGTTCATCTCTCTTTACCAGACAAAAAAAAGGAAAACAAAATGAGATAACATTTGAAATATTCATTTTTTTTTATTCCTAAAAAAAAAAAAAAAAAAAAAAAAAATCAGAAAGAAAGAAAAAAAAAAAGAATTTAAAAAAATCAGTTAGGAGCGTGATGGCGCTATGTCTATTACCTGTACAAGGTGAAAACGAATATCTCGATATCAAACATAGAAATATGCACATAAATTGAAAATAAAAACACATCTTATGCATCACTGAAGACAAGGAGACACGTTTTTTCTCTCTCACTTTATTAATATTAACAACCACGCCATCTGCAACACGAGCTGAGGGTAAAGGTGGTTTTCTCAAATAAATTATGGCTTTTACACAAATAATGTCATCTAAGCGAGCGATAGGTTAAAAAAAAAAAAATAATAAATAATAATAATAATAATAATAATCAAGAAGAGGGCCAGTGATACTGGTACGAAGAATTTAATGTGAAAAGCCTAAATCTTTTAAATAACATAATTCACATACCAGATGAAATGATGATGGTGGCGATTATAATGGTGATGATAATTATGTCGAAGATGATGATTAAGATGACGATGATTGAAAATGGTAACAGAAAGAAAGAGATTCAAAGAAGGTTATGATTATGAATAGAAAAAAAAAAATGAAAAAAAGAAGGAAGAATTAAGGTGAAAGAAATTAAAACAATAAATATATCAACATTATTTTTCATTAACAACCAACCTGTACAAGTTTCACTTCATATGTTTATGTTAATATGATTATGCATACCTATATATATATATATACCTTATATACTCAGATATTTCTTATATGAAAGAAAAACGAAGTGAACAGTAATAACAATAACAACAATAACAGAAACATTAACAAAACAACAACAACATCAACAACAACAATAATATTAATAATAATAATGAATAATGAATAAATAAATAGACAAACAAACAAATAAATAAATTCACATGAATGCCCCAACCCAAGCTAAGTTTAGATTCAGCTTCAAGAAATTTCTTTCGCTGATGAATTCACACAACAAAAACTCCAATCAGACAAACGTTGTTTTCGTGCATTCGTGACTCGCAATTCCAGATCTTTCAAAACATTTCTACACTTAATCTCGAAATTGTGATTCACACGCATAGTAAAAAGATTTATAAGACTAATTTTCATTTGAATCGTCCCTGCTTCAATACCTGCGTAGATAATGAAGCGGCGGCGATTTTTTGGCCTTTTCAATTTCCCCCCTGAATGACAGCAATGTGGTATCCGTTGCCAGAATGGCGTTTAAAGTGGCAGACGATATGACTAGTGGGGGAGCTGTTCACGTCTGCGTTTTGGCGCGCAATGTTGTCAAGACAGCATGTTCTATGGCGGGTCAGATACAGGTCGGATTGTGTTAGGATTGAGTGTTGGGATAAATTACTCCTAGGTGTACAGGCTAAGTAATTTGTCACCCGAATCGCCGGGATTTGCAACTTTTAGATCAAACAGTCGAATCGTGTCCCACCTAAAGGGAGGTAATTGGGTTTCACGCGTTCCTGTTGTATTTTGCAAATACTGCTATTTTCATACATTGCCAAAGATAGGGATTTGCCACATGTTTGCACACAAAAAAAAAAAAAAAAAAAAAAATGTTAATTGGTTTTAAAAGTAGAAAGATAAACAAAGGATAATTACAGAAAAGGGGCAAATAACGTGCCTGGAAAGAGTGAAAAAGAAATTTCATTATTTGCCAGTGGGTTTTCTTTTTTCTTTCTTTTTCCTTTCATTGTTTTTCTTTCTTTCATTCTTTTTTTTTTTTTTTTTTTCTTTAATTTATTTATTTAGTAGCTGTATTATTATATTTTGCTTGTGTATGTAAGTAAGACAAAACGAGAATGAATAAAGAAAAGTAATCTTTATGAAAAATACACTTTTCTTTCGGAAAGTAGTACTTACGTTACAAATATAAACATAATGATAGTAATTACCAGGTCGGCCTATCTGCTAATAGTAAAGTCACGATTCTGCAATTCTTCAAAATTAGTTCTCAAATGATTATTATACTGACGATAAATATATAAAATAATTATCTCATAATCCTAAACCTCTTAATGAAAATCGTTAAAGGAAATAATCATACACTTCCTAATGAAATGACAGTAATTATAATTTACTATCCAGTGTTTTGGATCACTGACGGTGTTGAAATGAAATGATAACGTCGCGACAAAATATTATTTTCCCACGGGGCTGTTTCTATAGTCTTCTAAATTAGTCTCCATTGCCAAGAATTTCAAGATGTAAGCACTAATCAGTAAACTAACCTGTATGTATGCATCATTTATTCATATATAATTTTGTGCATTAGTAAAAGTTATGGAACAGTAAATAAATAAATGTTTGTTTAATGACATAATAATGTATTAGCGATTATTATGGTTTCAGTCGTCTGATTTCTGTAATGATTGTAAGAGAGTAGAAACCTGGGGTTATCTTTTTTCCAGTTAAAAGTTTGAGATCTTTTGTATACGTACAGAAAATGTGGTCTACTTTTATACAGGACCGTTTTAATAGCAACACAGTCCATCGGGCAAAGCAAGCCATTGTGGATCGAAAAATGTACTGACAAGAGATGTGGGTTTCACGGGAGCCAAGACCCGTGGGGTCCCCGGGAAACGTTCAGGTGTGTCCATACCTGAAGATGTCTCTACTTATGTACCTGTCGGTGGGTATCTATATATCTGTATATTTATCCTTCAATCACTATAAATTGTGGAAAGATAATTTTACAACGGTTACGTAATCGAGAGAGAGAGAGAGATAGAGATAGAGAGAGAGAGAGAGAGAGAGAGAGAGAGAGAGAGAGAGAGAGAGAGAGAGAGAGAGAGAGAGAGAGAGAGAGAGAGAGAGAGAGAGAGAGGTAGAGGTATATATGCATGATATCTGTATATATATATATCTGACTGAGTGTATATATGCACGTACGTCTATATTTATGAAAGCACAATTATACTTACTCACACACATACATACGTATATACACACACATATTTAGTATTACGTCTGGCATATTATATCGAGTGGGAAAACAATCAATGTTATGTTATTGTCGGATTAAGTCATGTGAAGAGAAGTACAATGCATTCCTGCAGTATTTAAAACCACATACTGTGAATACACTACTGCTGCTGTTATTTGTAAAAATCCAGTCTTCTAGAAAGAAGTAATCACAGTGTAGACTCACGGGTTACTGAAGCTATGCGGATAGCCAGTATTTCTTTAAATATAAATATGACCGTCTTGTGTATGTGTTTATATTAAGGGAAACATGTTTGGTTCATTAGGTCAGCTCGTCAAAATGTCAGGTTGACTTTTGTAGATTCGTGAGATAAAATGTGCTTTTGTTATCGCCTTATGAAGGAACCACGCCCATATTATATTATATTACATATTGTACATATATATATATATATATATATATATAATGTAACATAATAATATAAAGGATGCAGATTTTAAATTCTTCTTCTTCTTTTTTCTTCTTTTTCTTCTTTTTCTTTTTGTAATATTATTACTATTATTATTAATTTTTTTCCCCCCTTTTCTGTCTTATATATATATATATATATATATATATATATAAGTCAGATATTAGCGAAACTATTACCCCCGTATCTTACGATTTTTTAATTTTTTACTGACAACAAGAAAACAAGGCATTCGTGCTTACACATATACACACACACACACGCACACGCACACGCACATAGACTTACACGTAGACATACATACACACACGCAAGTACTCATCATGCACGCTCAGAATTTAATTTATGAACATTTTTCATTTCAAGTTCCACTGTTACGCAGATATACTATCCATCTCTACGGTCTTAACCATGGTTATATTTAACTCACACTTTAATTCACAGTGGTAAAATGTATTTGTGCTGTCTTTTGACATCGACCTTATGGTATTTTCTTGTATTGCACACGCACATGCGTAAATCCTCTTTTTGTTGTTGTTTTCCTTCTTCTTTTTTTTTTTTTTTTTTTTTTTTTTTTTTTAAAAATAATTAAAGAAGCTTTTGCTCCTCTGGGCCTGATCGAACCCACTCTTGTCATTTCAGACTTAGAAAAACAAATACAGAAATAATTCTAATAATACGTTAACGATTTTTGATAAACCTCTTTATTGAATTCGAATCATGTTAGAAACATTTATTTTTATACCCGTTTCGCTGTCGGAGCTGGATTATTTACAGTTATTTAAACTGGGTTTACCGTTCACCTTTATTAGCCGCTTCTTATCTCCATTATCTGTCTCGAGATTTTGATAAAAATATTATTTTAGCAGGCATTACCAGTCCCGTTATTTTACGGGTCGATAGGGCCTGCAATATAAAGCACCCGTAATCTTTTCTCGGAGAATGTGTGTAATCGTACAATACGGCATCGATTTATGAGCATCGATTGCTTTCTTACTAAATTTGGTTAAGTTTGTGGACACTGCGATTGTTTGCGGCAAACCGACTCCATTTTGAAAACAACACGCACAGCTATTCTTATATACATTATGCACTGTATCAGTTTTCAGCTTTACTAAGCAGTATTTTCATTGTTTTTGTCCGTGAGCTCAGCCATTTGAAGAACCGAAGTCAAATAAGTATTGACGTGTATTAATTTCATTGATTTTCGGATAAAAATAACTTTTATACGATTTTGTGAAGGCGGATTATTGGCGAGACGGTAATTTGCAAACAACGGGTTAAACATTTCTCTTCTTGCGTAACAATCATCCTAACAACCCGTGAATGCATTTCTTTCTGTCGAAAATACTACTACGTCAAAAAATGATTTCATAACAGTCCGTTTACCATATTATTTCTGCTTTTAGATGAACGGCTTTATGACCAGCAGACATGCGAAATGTGAAATAAAATTTCATGCCATTTATCATAATTATAATCTTCTTTTTCTTTTCTATTTTTTTTTTTTTTTTTTTTTTTTTTTTTTAATTATGTTTTTTTTTTTGTTGTTGTTGTTGTTGCTGCTGTTGTTTTTTTTCCCACTCTATTGTAGATTTATAATATTATAAATTGCGATTTTTTTTTTTTTTTTTCATAATATATGATCGGAGGCGGTTCAACAGTTGCTGTGTAGGTGGGGTTTAGGGATAAAATATGACTAGTGCATGACAAAGCATCTTTCTTTTGAATGAATAAAATGAATGTCATGCAAGATCGATTAATGGTTTCTACACTTGTTGGTTCGTTTCTTTTTCTGTAGCGAAGATACAGAGTAGAAACCCGCGACCATCTTGTTAGCAGCAAGGAATTTTTATCTATTTTTTATATACTTTCACACAGATCATGCCAAAGCTTTCTGATAAGCCAGTCGTAGGACACCTATAAAGTATGAAAATGACCAAACAGGTCACTGCCACCTGTATAGCACATGTTTTAATAATAAGATTTGTGTAAGGAGGAAAATTTAAAACATTTACTAATGGTTTTTTTTGTTGTTGTTATTCCTTATATATATATATATATATATATATATATATATATATATATATATATATATATATATATATATATATATATAGAGAGAGAGAGAGAGAGAGAGAGAGAGAGAGAGAGAGAGAGAGAGAGAGATGTATTTGGTTAGTGTGTATATAAAGATAGATATATAGATTAGATTAGATAGATAGATAGATAGAAAGATAGAGAGACAGATAGACAGAGATAGACAGATGTTGGTATGCAAGTATGTATGTATTTAGGATTTTGAATATTCTCTGATTAGACTCTGCACATACAGAATGTTCGGGAAAAGTCCAATCACGACCTCACAAACCCTGTAAGATGCCCCTGACGAGACTTGAACGTATGACACCCATTCTCCCGCAATGTGTTTATATGTAGTGCTTTATTAACCCAATGCCAGACCTCTAGATTTTCAAGTATTTCGTGCTCTTTTCACACTTAATCTTTCTTTTATTCTTATAATAGTTACAAAGCGAAAAAAAAAAAAAAAAAAAAAAAAAAAAAATGGACAGACCCGTATTCAGTCTTTTAAGTAATGCAGCCATATGTATGTGTGAAAAAGTACGCACATGCATATGTATTTAAGGGACTGATGGAGAGAGAAATTATTATTGTTATTATTATGATTTTTATTATTTTATTATGGAAATAATGTAATGCATTTCACGCGTGCATTCTAGTTAAAACAAACATTTGTTCCATAAATTTTAATAGATTTATTTTTTTTTTAAATGAAGCAAAAAAACGTATACCAAAAAAATATTATAATAGTGATTAACTGACTGAATAAGAATTTTCATGAAATCTGATAAATAACTGCATAATAATAATAATAATAATCATAATCATAATCATAATCATAATCATAATCATAATCATAATAATAATAATAATAATAAAAAGCACTCTCAGTACAAACACATAAGGATATATATAAAAGCTTGTGCATGTCAGATCTATTTAACTGCAACTGCTCAGACATATTCAGTGTTATCTTTGAAAATATTAAGAACAATGTCTTCGTACAGTATTTTAGAGATGTAACTTGGAGAGTATCGGGCCGCGAACTCAGACACGATCTAAAAACTGGATTGTTTTCAATGTCTAAGTCTATGTAAACGTCATTGGTCAAAATAAGTCACATGATGAAGCCTGTCCACCATCTTGGACGGATCGGAGATAGTATAGACTGTTTTACTAGCAATAATTTTACGGTTTCTTATTCTTTTCGTCCTCCATGGAGGAAAAGCGAACATCCCATAGGTAGCGTAGCATTCATTCTATTATTGAGCCGAATAACAGAAAACTGATGCATATAATAGCGACATATTTGTCATTTATTTTCACCGTTGTTTGCTTTTGTTTTTGTTTTGCACTTACTAGACTTGACACGCGGTAAACACAACCTGTGCTAATAATTTGGTATATATTTTCAGGACCAAGAAACATTTGAAATGTGCCCCAGATGAAGGCTATTGGGACTGTAGTGTATGTACCTACAGAAATTCCCCGGAAGCATATAAATGTGAAATGTGTGACGTTCGCAAAGGAACGTCAACAAGGTGGGTTCTACTTAATTATAAAAACTTATCGAGACTAAACGTACAGACGGCACTTGTCATATACTGAACATATTACTCTTTCTTGTTTTTTTCATATTATGTTCGACTGTTAGCATTCAGTTACAGCTTAAAGTACGGGTGATATTTCGTGTATAAAAGGCCATGAAATAAATTTACCCACGCATTACATAATTTGGCCTACTTACCCAGTTAACACTAGAAGTGGGCCAGACAGGATCAATAATCGTGCATATTATAAAGACCAGTAAAGACATGAATGGCAACACATTTTATGTATATATATCTATCAAGAGCTCTACTATTTATTACATGATGGTACTTCAAACTGATCATTACACAATAAATTGGTGGAGATAGAATTCTACAAATTGAAATATATACATATTTTAGTAAATACACGTTTTTATATTAACGTGAAATGTGCATTTTTACAATATACACAATGAATACAACACAATCAATACAACATATTGAAAATATATATATATTTAAAATAGATACATAAAATATGTTCAAACATCTGAGTTTGATACACTACACACATACAAACATGCACATCAACATTGATTTTTGCATATATAATATATTGTTAATATTGTATAAGCCAAATCATATGCAGTAAAAAAGGCAAAGAAGATTTTTGTCATTGATGATTTAGATAAATCTCTTTCTCGTTATATATATATATACAGATAAGACATGTTATTTTTTAAATTTTGATACTAATATTGTTAATTAATGTTGACTGGCACCAACTTTTACTTTACTTTAAAATAACATATTTGAGTATTGTGAAAAGAGTGAGAAAGAAATTAATTTGATATAAAATAAAATATGCTTAATTTTTTTTTTTTTTGCAAATAAGCTGCTAATTCCACACCTTGTGTTATATATTTCTGCCAACTGATTTATTTATTTTTTAAAGTATGAAATCTATCCTGATTTTCATTTTAAAAATATTAAATTTTGTTTATTAGTTATTTTTTTATTATTATCTTTTTATTTTAAATTTTTAAAATATAAATTAAAAATGTCATTTGCACAGGATTGTGGAGTTTAAAAATACAATTATTTTTTCTACTATGATTATGAATCATCATTTCTGTCAAGATATCTGAAATCACCGGAGATAGTTAACTCTAGTTGAGATTTTAAAAACTAATATATTGTCTGGTTTGCACTATATTTTGTTTGTTTTTTTAAAAAAAAGGAAAAAAGTTTTTATTATTTAATTTTTTAATTTTGTTTTTACATTTTTGTTTTATACATTTATCATCTTCTAGCCAAGTTTTAACATTAATATTAATGAACAAGAAATCTAATAGTTTTTTGGAAATAATCAAACACTAACAGTACACAATTAGTTAAACCATTATGGGGTTGTAAACTCAGTGGTAGACCTACTGGCTGAGTCGTGGTGTGTCACATTTTCAGTCCATCAGAATATTTCCCAATACAAGCATTGCTCCACTAGTACACCACAGACTGTGTTGGGTTGGAACAAAATTCCAAAGCATTTTTAAATAATATTTAGATATCTATTTGTAGATGTGTTCAACTGCATAAATGCCATTTTGTTCACCTTTCAGAATATGTATACATGTCATGTATTTCAGTGACATACGCAATGAGATCATGCTCAAATGCCACCTATTGAAAACTGCTAAAAACTTTTGTACTTTGTGTTTTCCTGTGTGTAGAATACTAATGAATAGACTTGTATTTTGGGCACACACATACTTAGTTTAAAACATGATTACAGATTAGTAATTTTTACTTATTTTATAAACAGACCATAATAATTATAACTGTATGTTAAATTTTTTTTTTTTTTTTTTTTAAATTTTAATCTAGAAGTTTGCCAATCATATGAACATGCAACTGTGATACACTTTTCATTTTAAAAGCATCACAAAACTGATTGTTGTTTAATATATTTGACATTATATAATAGTGAAAGGATTTGGCTCATTGTAAGATCAAAGGTATATAATTGATCACAAGATCAAGTCTTTGTATGGCATCTGGGCTATTTCCTGTTCTAGCATTGGTTCACAATTGGTTTACAAAATGCTTTGGTATGTGATTTCCATGTCTGGAAAGGTAAAAAATAAATAACTGCTGTTAATCCTTTTTCATTAATAATTTGTTGTCTGATGATTTTCATATACTATTATACTAAAGAAACCTTTTTGTAGAATAATAAATTCAATATTCTTAGTGGTTGAAAGATATTGTGTCTCTAGGGAAGATAACTGAATTCCATGAAATGTATGTTATAGTTTTTGTTTATGATGTGTAGGATTGTATGATGTTACACAAAGTTCTTCAGAATACTGAGATATTTTGTTTTGTTTTATAATTCTTTTATTTTATTTTTATTTTTATTTTTTTCCCAGAATTAAATTTTGACTGGGTCATTTGCATGTTAATTTATAGAACTTATTAATGTGACTATAATAATAATAGTGGATTTTTCAGTTGTTGGTTGGTGGGGTAGGTGTTTTTTTGTTGTTTTTTTTTTTCTCCAAATTTTGGATAGTAGAAGATTTAATATTCATGATTACTCATAGTGATGTCCATAATTAATCAAGATGAATTATTAAATATTTTTTTTGTAAATAATTCTAAATTCATTTATTCCACCATCAATGTTTGTTGTGTTTAAAATAATTGTTGGTGGAGGGTAAATACCTTATGAACAAGTGACTGGAGAAGAATCAATGGAAGCTTCATAGTGAACTGCAAAACACCAATACCTCATCTTAGGATTAATCCATCTTAATGGGCCAGTGGATTATATTATAAATTCACACAAGTGTAAATCATTAGAAGCCATGCTGTGACATTACGGATGAAATTTGCCTGGCTTTTAGAGTGCTTGTAAAAGATTCATTACAACCAGTTAGATTCCTCTCTGAATTTTGATATTCCAAGTTTCACAATTATAAAATGTTTTAAAAAAAGAGCGTAAGATGAAATAATTGAAATAATACAATTAACAACTCACATTTTGAATAAAATATATCTCTAAGTATGTTATGGAATGGTTGCAATGGATTTATTCTAATGTAATTATAATGTATTATTGATATTCAGTAATAGTTAATAATTATTTAAAAATGTGTTGACATAAATAAAAGAGGAAGGAAGTGGAAACAAAATATTAATTTTCTGTTTCTTTTGGCTTATGTTCTGACAGCTTGGTTGTTTTTACAGTTGATAGCTTTGATAGCTGTAATTGTGTTAACTTATGCAGATATTGTGTAAAAAATTTTTAATTAAAAACTTCATGATTGTGCATTTGATAAATGCAAATACTGCTTTTTATATGATTAAAATATGTAAAATAAGATAGTAATATCTTTTAGAATAATTTTTAAATTACTTTAAAAAAAATTTGTTGTTGCTATTATTATTATTATTTACATTTTTCATCACTAATATTAAGAAACCAATCTTATTTTTTAGAATTAAATGAAAAATGACAGGATTCTTTTTCATTTAAACCTCAGTTCACTAATATAAGTGGATAAAGTAAGAATAAAAATGAGATACACATTCACATAATTCTGTCAGAATTTGTGTTACTACATAGAAAAGAGAGAGAGTGAGTAATCACTTTTGTTTTATATGACACTATAATTGTATCAGGCAGGCTACTCACTTCAGTGTTAAAAAACACCTACTAAAAATTATAACATGGAACAAGTAGGCTAATGACTTTGTTTTATAAACTGTCATAACATGGAAAAGAGATGGTAATTTCTTTTATAGGACATTATAACATGAGCCTAAAGTTTATCATTTTTGTTTCATGAGACATTATAACACTGAAGAGAAGGAAATCACTTGCCATATAAAATGTAACAATAGGTAACAGGGACTGATAGAGGGTAATCACTTTTGTTTTATATGGCATTATAATATTAACCGAAACACGTACAGACTTGAATTTAAGCATCCCTGTTTCAGCAATCGCAGTAAACCAGAGACTAAGAAGTTGTAAGGTGTTTGAACAAAACAATCACACACACACACACACACACACACACACACACACCGAATACATCAAAAGACTCTGCCGAGAAGAATAATGCCTCAGACGGCCCACTGAGGCACAAAACGTATATTTATTTGACTGATTTAATGTGTGACTCTCCATTACTGCACGTTAATCTCCCAGCAGGCTCTCACTTGGGTACAGCCCATTAAACAGCAGTTGCAATGATTTCTCCAGTTATGGGAGACATTTCAAAGTTTTCAACAGTTACGGCAGTTAAAAGTATCAATTCTTCCACTTTTGTGTGTGTAGTATGGCAATGGTGATAATGCAACAGGTTTATTTTGTTTTCTTTCTTTTTTTTTCTTTTTTTTCTATGTGACAACTGACTGAAGAAATTTTGTGTTAAAATATGTTCTTTTGTTCTTTTTGTCGTGCATGCTTTTAAAAAAAAAAATAGTCAGGGCTCATGAAAATTTTTCAGATTATCTTTGTGCCATGTGATCCTAATTGTTGTGAAAGGGCTAGGTGTTTGCCTGATTAAGCTTTAGACGCCAGCGTATTAAGAAGATGTGTCTACATACAGAGTCCACGATTATTTGCCTCATTCCTGAGATTATTATCTTTATGCAGGAATACAGAAAATTCAGCAGGTGTAAATTTTAATGAGAAATAAACTTTCTTTGTGTAGTAATTCAGTGTTTCAGTAATTTTTTTCTTTATTCGTTTTTTTTTTTTTTTTTTTTTTTTTTTTTTTTTTTTTGAGCCAAGAAAATGTAATAACTTAACTAAACAAATGCACATTGATAATTTGATATATTAAAGTAATTTAGAAAGAACATTTGCTTAATGGTTTGAAAGTGAGGCCTACTGATCAAGATAACTGATGACCTGTCATTCTTTGTGTCATGTACATTAACAAATCTTTTCTGTCACTGATCATAAGAATACCCTTATCTGTCAGCAGTGAGAAAATATATGATTTTAGAAAAAGCAGTAGCAAGAAAAGAAGAAAAGCACAACAAATAACAAAGCTTTGATGTTTAGAGACATCTGACAAAGGTTTTTGATATATTTCCCTTTTGTTTGTATTTTAAGTTGGAGCTTAACTTGCAAAATTTTAGAAAGCTGTGTGTATATGTAGTGAATCATAATCAGTGTTTTCATTTTATTACAATTGTTTTTTCATTTAATTTTTATAATTTATTATTACTAATTTTATATATATGTTTTTTTTTTTTTTTTTTTTTACAATATATTAGTGATAAATAACTTTTGCTTCTAAAACTCATGTACTTTGCTCTGATTTCTCTGCTTTATGAAACTGCAGATTAAATAATGGTATTAAAAGAGATTTTGTTATTATTACTCATACCTAGAAGAATGCAAAAAATTTAAAGTTGAAATTCAGATTAACATATTCAGAACTGATATTGTATTTTCTGTAATAAAAAAAAAAATATATAAAAAATGTAACATTAATTTCAACACAATTTTAAAAAAAAAAAGAAAAAAGTTAATAATAAATTTTAGCTTCAGCTTAAATAAAAACAAATATTATTCAGTTTTTAAAATTATAAAGAAAAGTTTGCAAGTGACTTACAATTTTAATTTTTTTTGTGGGGGGGGGGCGGGATAATGTTTCCCTAGCAGTCAGTGCCATGTTGTGATTCAAGTGATTTATTTTCGTTTGTGTCATTTTATGGCTTAGCAAACCAGAGCAAATCAAGACAGTTACCTTTATTTGTCTGATTACCTTTCCACACCTGTAACAGGTGTCATTGTTTGACATGATGATACAGTTTATAGCAGCAGTCTCTGCATACATGAAGTGAAATGGAAAATTAACATGTTTCGAAGTTCTACATTTATTTATTTACTTTTGTTATTTGTTTTATTGTTGATGTTAGAACAGCATTTAGAAAAAATATATAACTGTTTCTCATTTTTTAATTTATAACTCAACAGCTTCAATAAAATGAATTTCAAATACTGATATTTAATAGTAATGTGTAACTTTGATATTGCACTTATAATATTATGTATGAATAATTTTTAAATTAGTGTTAAGAAAAAGAAGCTGGAGTTAAGAATTATTATGATGTGGATCAGATGACAGAACATTTTTGTATTCAAGAAACCTGAACCATTTCAGTGATACCTTTTTGGCAAAGCCGTATTTATTGAAGTTTTCAAACCCAGCAAACATTTATTAAATTGCTGGTGAAAATTCACCGGATGCTACCTATTAATAACATCTCTGAAGGCCTGTTTGATGGCTTCCACAAGTTAATCTTGCATTCACAAGTGAACAATATACAGTGTATCTGGTAGCATATTGTTAATTAATTAACTCTTCTCTGAACAGAAGAGGGAATGTGATAGACAGGTGACTGCCTCTTGTCTTGTCAATACTTTTAGGCCAACAGCATTGATTGACACAGACTTTGAAGGGCCATAGGCCACCAGTTAATGGAGTGATTGACAATTCCTTTCAATCACAAATGCCCACATTCACAAAGCTTGATTCATGGCAATTTCAATGCTACATACAACTTAATACTGTGTTCTGTTCCAAGTCAGGTTGTCTCTGTCTTCATTCTTCTTTGCATTCTGAACAACTTGCAGTTTGCATGCCACCCAGTAAATTGGAAAGCAGCGGCCCATAATTCAGATGATAATGAACTAAACCAAACTATACAAATGGAATGAATGTGTGGAAGCACGCATAAGAACATGGATAGAATTGGTTTTATGTCCCAGCTTTAGAGAGCAGCACATGATTTGGCGTCAGCCTTTTGTTGGTCACCTGGCTTTCAGCGATTTCATGGCACCTTTGAACGAGACTGTTTTCACTGAAGTGTATTTTATTGGGCTGATTATATTTTAATAATTCGTATTTTTTCTATGTTTGCCTTCAAAGGTTGTTTTTCATTTTATTTTATTTTTATAAAAGGTTCATCATCCCTGATGAAGTATGTAGATTACTACCTCAGAAGAGGGGAAAAACATTTTTTCACTTTAAAATACTGCACATAATCATGCTGTTGTTATTTATAGTTCATTTCTCTATGCATGTGCATGCATACACATCTGATAATGCATATATACCAACAATAACTCTTTTATACAGATACAAACTGTTAAAGGGGTTTTCCTTCTTTTAAAAAAAAAAAAAAAATTATTATATATATATTGTAACCCTGACACCATTCTGACTGAATTAAACATTTTGTTAATTTTTAATTATTATTTTTCGACAGTAACTGATGAAATATAAGTTGGACAAAATTGTATAATTTGAATATACTAAATGTTATTCTGAAAATTGAAAAAGTGAAACACACATATTAATATGTGTAATATTTATTTTCATGATTAGTCATCCTTCAACCAAAACTATACAGTGTAAACATAAAGTAGTAATAAAAGCTGACAGGATTATATAACATAATTGTTAAGATATGGGGTAATCAGATACAACCAATTTACATTCACCAAGATTTTATATGAAATTCTTTTGTATGTGCATGTATTTATTTTAATTTTAATACTGACATAACTAAATCATCATAATGGGTGGGAAAAAAAAAAAAAAAAAAAAGGTTTGTGCATAACACACACACATATTCAGCATTCAGTTATGCACTAAAATAAAGATTGTTGTGATAAAATATATGTAATAATGTACATTGCCATTCTTTCTGTGTTACTAGTATGTGTATGTATCTGAAAGTGTAACTCCTTGTTTCTTTTCAGAAAGCCCAGAATAAATCCACAGCTGGTTGCCCAGCAGGTAGCCCAGCAGTTTGCACCCCCAGCTCCGCCAAAGAGAGAAAAGATAGGAAACCCAGCCAAAAAAGGCAAACTTGGTCCCAGCTTGGGCAGAAAAAGTAATCGGTAAGTATTGTTACATGTAAACTAGAGCTCATTTCAGTGACTGGATGATCACTGGATACTTGACTCTCTGGACACTGAAGGAGAGATATCTCCCAGTATTACTAAAAGATTCATATTTGCTCACAAACGTTGCCAAAAATAATAACACTGAATTAAAAAAAATGTTGAAAAAGCCAGCAGAACATCACAGCAAATAATTCAGTAATCAAAAATGTTAAGATACCTCAGCATATTTTAATACTGATTTGACTGGGAATTAAAATATTTGAATAAATTCATCTGCATTAAACCAAATGTTTTGTTTTAACACAACTTCTTTCTCAAGACTTATAAAAATATACTTTTTAGAAATCATTCATTCCACAAATACAAGTATTGAAAATTGAGAGGGAGCAGAGATTTATTTGTGCTTCAGAATTCTATTTTATGTAACTTTACATGTGTTACAAGTAAGTTTGTTCTGACGTTCCCTCTTTTCCTGAACACCTAGCAACAGAAGGTGATTAGAGATGCAGAAAGTAATATTACATTCTTACATTTAATCTCATCAAAGGCCAGGAAATGATCTGATGTAGGTAATTATACAATAATAACAACCTCATTGGAAGATTCAACAATAATTTTGTAATTAGATTAACATTTCTGTCCCGTTTCTTTCTGCCACTTATTTTATCAAGCAAGCATCCAGACAATGAACAAATAATATAATTGTATGAAAGTATTGACATTATGATTGAAGTAGTCACTCGTTTTCATTTGTTGCTTACCAGAGCGAGCCAGAGATCTATGGGTGGTCTGTTGCCAGAAACCTAACATGTGTTTGAATATGTCCTGTGTTGACTCCTCCTTGTGAATATCAGTGCTGTGTGTACATAAACATTTGGTTTCACACCAAGGACTGAGACATACACACAGGCTCCTCAGTATTACACGATTTTCTTCAAACTGAAGAATCCCACATAATGGTAGGGTGTGTGTGAAGGGTGTGCTTAAATGCTACAAAAAGCTGTAAAAGGGAAGGAGGTGTATGTGTGTGTGTGGGGGAGAAGTGGACAAATTAAAGAGCAAAAAGAACTGAAAAGAGGCAATATTGTGAGTACACACTTGTCCAAACCATCTCAAATGTTGAGCAAATACTGCCACAAACAGAGTTTAGTTAGAGCAGTCCTAAGTAGCAGAAAACACCTGCATTCATATGTCCCAAGTGTCTAACACCAAATATGTGTTTTCACAGTGTGCACAGTTGCAAAGAAGAGTACAAACAGGCCCATGGTACCATTGTGGCTTGTTTGCAAGCCAGGCATTAACGGGAAGGGGTGGATGCCAAAATGTTTGGCTATGAATACATTCAGGGTAAAAGACACAGGCAATATCACTTGTCAATACCTTGAGAGGGCATCACCTTGTGTTGACAAATCTGGCAATAGAAGTCCAATTACTGTTTTTCAACACGAGTGTGCAGTCGGACTCAGAAGAATGGGTAAGACCTGATAGGCTGTGAAGGTGAATAGAGAGGCCAAACGACAGGCACTGCTGGGGCAAAAAGCCAGACATCTAATTCAGATCTTGCTTTATTTTTTATCTTGTTGTATTTACTCATTACGCACAAATATGTGTGTAATTTCTTTATTGATTTTTCTCATTAGAAGGGAGATGAATGACGAAGAAATATTTAATATTTGGTGCCATTGAAAAAGGCATGAAATATTTCTCGTGATTGATTCTAAAATAAACATTGTAAAGAAAAGTTGTCAGTTATAGTTTTTTTCTAAAAAAATTCTTTATTTTTTATCTTTTTTCTTTTCTGCTTCATTAAAAAATTTTTATCTTTCAGATTTTTTGAAATTAAACCATTTTCATATTTATATAGAAATATATAAAAACTGTCTTTCCAATATGGAAGAATTTTTGTGATTAATTATGTTTTATCCACTATTTAAATTCCAAACTTTACATTTTTATTACCTAAGATCTTTAAAACTATAAGATCAAAATATTTATTTCCTTTTCTCCTTAAAATAATAATAAAAAGTAAAATCTGTGTATATTTGTTTGTTTTTTGTTTGTTTTTATTTCAGACCTCCAAGATTGAAGAATATCGATCGAAGTAGTGCACGCCACATGTCTGTCACTGTGGGCAGTGTGACAGTCATCATCACGGATTACCAACCAAAGAAAAAAGACAGTCACCCTTCAGAAAATCATATCAGCTCAGATAACAGTGACACTAACTCTTCCAGTGCTGGGGTTGACCCCCACGACCACGAGGAAGTGGACGAAGAAGAAGAGGATCATGCAGACAACTGACAGACAGCTGCATTAAGTTGAAAATATATTTGTTATGTTCTTAGTCAGTAGAGAGGAGAGCTGTATCCCAGCAGAGAAGGCAGATGTTTGGCTGGTGCATGGTGTGATCTGTTGTCTTGTTTACAGTTGTTGGTTGGGTTTTTTAAAATTGGTATCTAGGTTTGAAGATCAGTTTCTGTTATTATTATTATTTTTTTTTTTTTTTTATTATTTTTTTTTTATTATTATTCTCTTCTCTTTTTTTTTAATGAGTAGCCTGACTTTGGACTCTTTCATTTTGTTTTTTAAAACCAAAACTTGTAAACTCACGAATGCACAATAATCTGTCTCTGCAAAAAAGAACAAATAATGGGCTGTTCAGACATTTGGCTCTGATACTGAATAAAAGGAACACTTGAAATACACATAGAACTAAAAACACCAAACGAAACAAATCCTGCTGTATAAGAGGATGGAATGACTGGGAACTGAAAGCTATTGTCTTCTCTTTTTACCATCATAATTTCAAAGCATGTATAGAAAATTAACCACATGTTTTGAGAAAATTTGAAATTATCAATTGTAATAAGACTGATCAAATTTAAAAAAAAAAAAAAAAAAAAAAAAAATATATAATAACAAAATTATTTGCTAACAAGGCATTTACAGTTGTTACAAATATGAATGCATGCATTAGCAGTTTCAGGTTGATATGAAATGTCATTGCTTTATAGTTGTTGTTGGTCATTTTTTTTAATTTTTTTTTAAATCTTTTAAAAAAAAAGTCTTATTATTTTTTTTTTTTAGTTCAGTATTTTTAATGAGTGAATGAGTTTTTTTTAATTTTATTTATAATGCTCAGATTCCATAACTATGAAGTGTTTGATTTCTAAATTTATTAAAACAACAACAAATAAAGTGTTTTAAAAATAAATTTTTTTATTTACTATTATTGAAAACAAATAATGGAAACAAATTCAAAATGGTGCTTCAACAGTGTTAATAATAAAAGTATAAAACAAACTGGTTACAGTTTTTATTCACTGTAAAACTTTTATAAAGCATAATGCTGATTACAAATCTTGCTAGTCTCCATGTTAAACAAACGCTGAATTCATATTCTGGACATTTTGTCACCACAAATGTCTCTCACATTATCTGAGCTATCATTTCTTATTCATTTGTATTTTTATTATCACTGATTCATGCCTGAACAAGAATGATAATTTCATTTGTTATTATTATTTATTTTATTTGTTTATTTAAAAAAAAAAAAAAGATTTAATCTGTGTGCTTCTACTCATAGACTTTTCTAACTTCAAGCATTTTTATTAATGCAGGACAAAAAACCCATATTCATTGGTGAATGTATAGGGAGGTGGTTTGGAGTAGAAATAATCACCAGGCATATGCACATCTCTCAAATTATTATTATTAACATTTAAATTAATTAATTAATTAATTTGTTTACTTATTTTTCAGATGCTTATGATTTGAATTCTGTTGTTATGTTCTTGGCTTGGTACGTTTTGGGTGATATGTTGTTTTATTTTGCATGCTGGAAAGGTATTACTTACACTGTATAAAGTACTGACGTTTGTGTGATGTATAAATACTGTAATAACTTCCTATATAAGTCACTGGCTGTTTTTCTCTGTGTGTGAATATACTTGTTTATTTCTGTTGATATATCTATATGCATTTACTGTACAATTTGTATTTACGTCATAAGAGGGGTTTTGAAAAATACAAATCATGTATTATAACAGACCAAATCCTCTTATCACTAACACAATGCTCTTTATAACAGCAGAATCAAAAGTCCTTTCACCCCCCCTCAAAATAAACCCAGCATAAATAAATAAAAATTTAGAACAATTATTAATTTGTTCATTTAAAAACTTTACTGTCTGTCAACAAAGACATTATCTAAATATCTTTTGTACTCTTCAAAACAATTGTTTTATTAATTTTTCAAAAACCATGCAATAAAGTATGATTGCATTAAAAGCTTATACTGTAATTGATTGGAAAAAAAATGCTGATTGTTTGGGATATTGTTCAGTTTTAAATCAACAACATTTTAATATTAGCAGCAAGTATAACAAATATATATATATATATATATATATTTTTTTATCATTGCCCTACGTTCCCATATAACAGTACTTTCAGTCTTATAAACTTATTTTATTGACACAGAAGGCTGTGATTATTTCAATTTTATAATGCATATACTCATCAAGATAGCTGTATCATTTGGATGCATTTAATACAAAGTAAATACAGAAAGGTATCTGGTATATTTTCACATTAACAAATAAACATAAGTAAATTTGTAAGATAGCAGATTGTGCTCTTAGCTGTAACATAATAGGAAACATTGTCACTGAAAATGAATGCTGAGAGAAATTTTGTTTTCTTCACTATAAGTGTTAGTGAAAAAAGGATATTTGGACTAGCTCTATTCATACATGCTTACACTGTTTAATTTATACCTACATTTTTATTACAACTTTACCCATTTAAGATGTTTTGTAAAACTGGTTACTAGATTTATGTCTTATTATTTTTCTCTTTTATTATTATTACTATTATTTTTTTAACAGCATGGATGGCGTTTGAATTTAAATTTATTATTATGATTACACTTTTTATTGTTTCTTTCATTTTATTTTATGGTCTCGGCAACAGCATTGTGTATTACTGAGATAGTTAAATTTTGAAATTAATAATTTTGAGTAATAGCATTACAACTATAATACAAAAACAATGCAATTGATAGTAGTAATAATGATTTATTTGTACATTTATTAGGGCAGTTTATGTGCCTTACCAACCAAAAAAATACATATAAACTGCCAAAAACAGCATTTTTAATCAAGGTGAATTACTTATTTATACATAGGTAATTAGGAAAGAATCAACAGTGAAATACAACTTTTGGAAAAGTGCCTGAGTGTGCTAATATCATGATTGTAACTAAATTTTCTTAAATTGTTTTAATTTAATTTAATTTTTTTCTACATTTTAGGAAGAATTAAGCTGAGGAATCAGAAATACAGAATTAACAAATGTGCTTTTTTTTTTTTTTTTTTTTTTTTTTTTTTTTTTTTACTTTATATTCAAAACAAATAATAATTTATACATAGTTTAAGATATAAAAAAATGGCCATTTTTTATTATTTACACAAAAATGTCTGCTGAAAACAAAATCATTTATTTCATATTACCATAGAATAATTTTTAAACTGAAGAAAGGTTGTCACATAGAAAATAACACATACCCATCCCCATCCCTACCACCCAATCATACACATGGATGACATAACCACACATATTATCCATACATTATTTTAATTATCCACTTGTTGTTTGGTGTGTACAATTGATTTTGTACTTTTAAAGGTACTTGAGCATCTTGTACATTTATTTTATTTAAAATTTGTGAGAACTTAATGATGGTGTTATGATTTGAAAAAAAAAAGAAAAAAAAAATTATGCTCAGAATTAAAAGAAGTACACAAAGTCAAACTGTTGTTGTTTGCTTTACAAATCTTTTTTTTTTTTTTTTTTAAATTTATATATTTAAAAAAAATGTTTTGTTGTTGGGCTTAAATATTTCTTTGTAAAATACAGGTACTGGATGGATATACTTTGTTTTTTGCTGCAAATTATTTTGTATCAAAACGGACTTCCAGAAAATGCTGGTCTATTACCATTTTGTAACCAAGTAAAGGAGATTAAAAAAAAAGAAGTAATTACATTGGGAAAAAATGGTGTCAGTTAGTGATAATTTTATTATATATGGACTGAGGTTTAGCAAGTACCAATCTAAGAACCAATAGTTTAACTAAGCTAGAAGTAGATAATATCCAAACATACCACTAAACAAACGAATACTGGAGTTTGTTATAAATATATGTATTGTGACAGTTGAAATGGTCACTATAGCCTAGTATAGTCAAAATTTGTTACAGCAGTCATTAATAGTAGTCCTCAAGAGTAACAGGAGTGAACAATGAAAGTGCTCATGAATATTTTAAATGTAAATTGTCACTTTTTTACTGTAAGTAAAAGCACTTACAGCCTTTGATACATTAGTTTTGAGAAGCTATATAATATAATCTGAAACAATTTACTGGAATTACTCATCTTTACTGGTTAATGCAAATATAGTGTTGTGGTGAAAACTTTCTGCATAACTTATTTACAGACTAGTTAAAAATGAAACAGAAAACCATGAGAAAAAAATCTTAACAATTCCTAGCTGTTAGTAGAAAAAATCTAATGGGTTTCTTCTCAAGTCTGTATGAGAAAATGTTTGATAGTCAATGATAGAAATTAATCAATGCTGTCTAGTAATATTAAAACACACATTTGAAAAGATATTAAATGTCTTTATGGTAAATTAATGTGACATGTAACTGTCTATTTCTCAAGAAAAAAACATTCTTGATAACTTTATCTTTTCCAGAACAACCCTTAATCACTCCATTAAAATACTTTTAACGAATGTGTTTCAAGATATCTGGATACATTAGGATGCACTTTCTATTCTTGTAGATAAATTCAACAGGAATTATTTTGGTTTGGAGGTTCAGGACTTCCCAAAAAGAGTTGATTTTGTTTTCAGTTATTCTGGTAATAATTATTTTTTCATGATGATACACATCCTAATAATAAACTTTGGATAGTGGTATATGATCATCAGAGGACATCACAAACAGATGATAAAACATTAGTTAAATATGAATTAGAGTATTTAACTAAATGCTACGTCAAGATATTTCAAACTGATGGTTAAGTCTCATCACTCTGCATCATTGATAACATACAATAAATATGCCAGCAGTGTTCTATGAGTTATTCTTAACAATTACCAGCAATGCATCTTTTGTAGATGTGAAATCAGACACCAAAACCTTGGAAAAATCAGTCAAGAAAAACTGGCTGGAATGGAATTTCAGTGTTATAACAGAATTTAAAAAAAAAAAAAAAAAAAAAAAAAAAAACGAGTTTGTAGTTAGTAATTACTTGCTGTTTTATGCAAATTTGGATGTAACTCACTTGACTGTTTTAATTCTTTAATATTCAGGATGTTAAGCATTCAGTAAAAACAACAATAACATTAGAAACAAAACTTTATTTTCAACAGAGAAATACATCATGGTCTTTGATAAAATGCTTATCAGGCACCATCTGGCTTCATAACCCAAGAGTGAAGCATTTGATTTCATATTTCTTAATCTGGAAGTTCACCTCTACATCTCTGTGTTTGATATCATAAATGACTATATGAAGTTGTATACAATTAGAAATTCTTGTTGATTACTGAATTAGTAATAACTGTTTGATATTAAATGATAAAATGATCAATACTTTTCCCTTGTATCAACCGATGTCCATTTATGTGTAAATAAAAATTCATTATTTTATCAAGATGTCATTCAGAACTTTCTAAATTGTCTTCACTTCTTTGAACAGCTGCATACTCTAGGATAATTCTTCTGAAAATAAATAAAATTAAAATTTAGGAATATGCATAATTCACTGACCAATTTAAACTATTTTTCTATTAAGCTGTTAAAGTTTTTCAAATACTAATAATATTACACATCTATTTTTCCACTGTGGCATAAGTAACCCATTAGTCATAATAATACAAGTGTAAATCATTGGTGTTTTATTTAAACAGATTTTAGTCTGTGATGTGACAGATTTATTATGATTTATAAACCAAACACACCCAGTTAGAAATTTCTTAAGTGAAATGTCCAGTTTTAATACACTGTAAGAAACAGAGACATATTTAATAAAATGCTTCATGGTAAACAAACTTAAAACAGTAATTACTGGGTAAAAACCAAGGGAAAAAAAACATAATAAAAAAAAAAACAATCCCAAAACACAGAAGTGACTGAAAAGAGAGAGAGAAAAAAGCAAATCTAATTGAAATGACAACAATATGATGATGGTGATAATCATTTTAATGGGAGAAGAGATATCTTGATAATGAAAATTCACACTGATGAAAAAAAAAAAAAAAAAAAAAAAAATCCAGCTGAAATTATGCAGAAACATTATAACTCCTGTCATGTCACTGGTGTCAGGAGATCTCAGAATAAATAAAGGGTATGTATAAAAGCTAATGTACAACATGTCTGCCTTCAATCAGGAAAACAATGTCTTTGATCATTGATGTCAAAACTGTGTCACTGCCTTGTGAAGATGGATTTGGATGTGTGATGTGTACACAAAAGAGGTGTTGTGTGTTACAACTCTCTGTCTCACCTAGATTAACTGATTAGCCTGGAATTCTAAAGGTGTTTTCACTTTCACTTTAATTAGAATTCCTAATTCATCTGTTTTATTTACCTTAGTGTGGCTTAGTGTTATTACACCAGTGACTTGCAGTTTTGTACACCCACAATTTTATTGCTCTTTACTGAATTATATGTGTTAAAATTAAAATAAAAAAATATATATATAAATTAAAATTAAAATTAAAATTAAATGAAATATCAGTACCTACAAAAAATAATCAAAGGCAAAGAAAAATGTGTTCCAAGGGCTATACATCGGACCTTTGACCTAACATCTTTCTGTTTTTTAAATATTTTCCAAATAAATAAATAAATAAATAAATAAATAAATAAATACCCATAAATAAACATTAATTGAATTCTCAAGTTGAATATGTGGTATCACAGGGTTTGGATCAGAAAGACTGAGAAATGATGTCACCAAGAAATATTTTGACCTTCAGTAAAATTTTAAGAGGCAACTTATTTCTCAATATGTACAAAGTTATGTAATAACTCTGTATTAATATTTAATATTAACAAACGTCCAGAAAATACACAAATCTGAATGATTCAGTTTTCACTTTAAAACCAAAAATCTTGTTTAAATACTCTATCTATGATTCAGTACACATTTTAATAGTATTCTCTAAAAGCAATAATTAATATAATACATGCACGGAAAAGAGCCAGTAGATATTCAAAACCCTGCAAATCAGTATCGGTATACAACTTGTGGACAATCTCAGGAAGCAATTAATGATTGATTGTGATAATAAAACTTAAACCACTAAAAAACAAAATCATTTCATACCTACTCAAGTGAAATCTTTATTTCCTGAGATGGCAAAAATTCAGCTGTTTATCATAACTCTTTTAGATGAAGTGTAATGAAATTAGTTCTTGTCAACACCATACCATTACAACAAGACTGACCACACACATACAACTCTATAATTTATAACATTCTCACAATTAAAGAATGTCAAGTAGGGAATTCTCAGTGAGATGAATGTTAGAGGTAAGTATCATACTAGCACAGTGTGAAGTGTTTCGACATAAAACTTCTAGTAAGCAAACACTTCCTACTTTGTAACATCTCTCTCTCTCTCTCTCTCTCTCTCTCTCTCTCTCTCTCTCACAAACACACACACACACACACACAGAGTGAGATGTACAACACATTCTTTTTTACTTTTTTGAACTTCTTTTGGCCAGTTTAACTTTCATATAATCTTTTATTTCTTGTGATATCATAAAAGGTTTTAGCATACAATAAGTACACAAGTACCCAACATACTGCCATATGTGTATGTATGTATGTATGTATGAAGAAAAAGAATCTGTCATGAGCATTAAATAGATAAATATATTTTTAGCTATAGTTATCCTCATTGACTTGTTTTCAATACAACAATTAACTGCAATACATTTTCCATTTGGCTAGTTCAGTTAATAACTGTTATATTCAGTTTTTTTTCCTGTAATGTTTATTTTCCTTTCAAAAATCAGAATGTACTTCAGAAATATATTTAAAAATAAAATAAAATAATGAAATTAACGAGTCAAAATATAAATAACTGGATTCAGTATACATTGGTGGGCAGATGATTTACCCAGTTCAAAATTTTACTAAGATGGAACAGTTAGAATGTTATCTTTATAATTATTATAATTTATTATTATTATAGATATATTTTTAAAAATATTGAGTAATCCTTACATATTTTTTTTTACCATTTCCTTCTAAATAACCAATCTTCAGTACCCCCCAAAAAAAAAAAACACAAAAATGAAAGACAATAAAAATAATATTAATATCATGACAGATTTTTAAAATGGATAATTCTCAAATTAGGTCCATAAAACAAAAGTGTAAATACAGACCTTGGGAGACAGTTACCTCCCTCAGAAAGGATTCTTCAAGAGCAAACAACTCTTGAGAGAACATCAAAACAATAATTCTTAAATAT
Source organism: Chrysomallon squamiferum (assembly GCA_012295275.1). Classification (NCBI taxonomy): domain Eukaryota; kingdom Metazoa; phylum Mollusca; class Gastropoda; order Neomphalida; family Peltospiridae; genus Chrysomallon; species Chrysomallon squamiferum. Next base: position 31,646,608 of record CM022671.1, read on the forward strand.
GTCTAAGTAGCAAAAGAGCAAATTCCATCTGGACCTCATGCTACCAGATTTCAAAGGTTCAGAAATCATCTCAGCAATGCCACTGGTTTTGATAATAAACCTAAGTGCCTGGAATTCAAATGACCACAAACCACAGTGTGATGAAGAGGGCCCCCTGCAAACTGGTATCAAAACATTGTCAACAAGCTCCATTCATTGTCTGTACACAAGTGTAGCACTTCCTGTAATAACAGGGCCTTCAGCACACAGATACAACAGTAAATCTTTCTACCTGTCTCAACTCTCACCTTCTACATACCATTCCCTTTCTAAAGCACCCATATATTCAAAGTTTTGTTTGCATACTGTTATTTTACCTGACTGGTTGTATGTATGGCATTTTACCTCATGGTATGCAGGAAGCCTGAGAGGGCAGGGGTAAACATGACAGTCTCTCAACCAGAAATGAAGCATGGACCCCTACTGCTGTTGTAATTCATTTCCTAATATTTATGAATGTGTGTAATACAAATGTTAAGCAAATATTTTCCATATTAAAATTTGCTACTAGTTTCTAAGGTGAAAGAAAGCCAAACACTATTAATTAGATACAGGGCTTATTATTTTATTATGATTATTATTATTATTTTATTTATTTATTTATTTATTTTTTTGAATTAGTAAATTATAATAGTATAATATTGTATTAATTGTTCATTACTATTTCAGAAAATAAAAATTACTTTTTAATAAGTAAACATATAAACTAGTCCAGCACCAGGATAAGTCAGGATCAATCTTCCTTATTGCTCCAACTGGATCATTTTCCATTCCAGTCAGTGCCCATTGATTGATTTATCAAACTGTGGTATGCACTTTCCTCTGTCAAAGTGTATATAAAAGAAAGGCCATGCTATAACCGAAAAAGAATAGCCAAGTGGGTTCCAGCAGTATGTTTCCTAACATATCACTATACAAAAACCATGCTTTAATATGTAACAACTGTTAATGTAAAAATGCCTTGAAGCGTGGTTAAACATTAATTCACTTTAATATTTTACTTTTCTTTTGTAAAGCAGGTGACAATTACACTGAAACGTATTTTTAAATATCATGACAGTTTTGGGATGCAAGTGTGCGAAAATTAATCCTGTAATAAAAAATAAAAAAAATTTGACAGAAAACTGTAATAAAGTTTTAATACTTGCAACAAAAGGAAGTTGCAGTTATAAAATGCAGCAATATCCCATAGTTTGACAATTACATTCAATAGCTTGGTAACCTAAAGCAAATCCCCACTGACACTGTTGTATAGATTCCTCAGTGGGTACACCAATAATAAGTTAACAAAATCCAGGTGGGGGTGAAGTTGTCTGACCCATTTAACAGTCAACAGTCAAATTTTACGCCTATTTTATTGATATTGATAAAAACTATATTTACGAGATGGCAACATGGGTAGCGTCATTGTAACTTCCATCAAACCACTCTGTAAAACCATGAATGAAAATGATGAGACATATTAAGGCAACACATGTGTAAATAATTGCTTTACATCCTTACATTACAATGAGGCGAAAAGGGTTAATTCTTGCACCTTCATTCAGTCATCTGAGAACACAACATAAAATGAAGATAGATAATCACAGTAATAACATTAGTAGTGGTAATAATGACAGTAACAGTAGTAGTAGTAGTGGTAATAATGACAGTAATAGTAGTAGTAGTAGCAACAATAACACAAAAATAATAATAAATAAATATAATAATAACTGATTAACAAAAAACTCAAAATGCTTTTCTTTTTATTTACATCTTTACTAGAATTACTGCACATTTTAAAGATACTCTTTTATAAAACTTTGATTTAAAATTATTTATTTATATAAACAGTATTTAGAATATTCCACCTGTCACTGTATTTTGTGGATGGGTGCAAATATAAAACATATAAATTCATATTTTATTACTAATTTGTTTAAGAAAAATAATTAAAAGAAAAAGAAACAAGCTATTAATAAAAAAAAATATATATTCAATCAAACAACACTAAAGTGACAAAAAAAAAAGAAGAAAGATATTTAATCTACAGTAAATATGAATATATATATAAATACATAATACTGGCTTTACTGCAATAAAACAGCATGTCATCAGTCATATTAATATTCTAACGAAAATCTGCAACTCTAAATAAAACAGAAACAAAATTCTTTGTTACCATGTAAAGAAGCAATAATCTAAAACAATGGGCAAAAGGTGTCTTCTTTGCAATAAACAGTGCAGTAAAGAAAACACCTTTGCTGCTATTTTTTTTTTTATTGCAATCATAACAAAAAAAAAAAAGTGTCTATTAAGCAACAATTTTCTGCTAACTTTGCAGCTTTCAGTTTAACTATTCAAACGGTGATTGCTATTTCAACTCAGGATCTATCCATAAAGCAGTTACACATTAAAACCTTCCTATCTCCATACTCATTTGTGTATTTGATCTATACCCTTCACCTCCCTGGTACAGGCACAGGTTGATTATTATACAGTTAGGAGATTTCATTACACTGATAATTCTGAGACGCTGTAACGAATGATATTTGATTGCAATTTATAGATCTCTCCTCAAGTACAAAACTTTCACTAAGATATATAAATAAAATACTCAAATAAACCCAATATATTCTCTGTCATTAAATCACCCCAGCCCACCCATACATTCTTCATTTATAAGACCAGTTTTATAAACCAGTCATGGGACACTTACTATAATGTAGAAATCACCCTCCCGATACATGCAGAGATTGCACCTTATTGCTGCTTTTTAACCACAAACCTTCAAACTGCTTCTCTGATATCTAAGATATTACAGAAAACAAAATATGATTGGTGATCTGGTTAGATAGAAGATTTGTAGGTCTGTTGAGTTGTCTGTCTAACTTCAGGAATGATAATCACAGAGTATATCTGTTTAACCCTAATATCTGATATCAGATTATTAACAGGTTATTAGGTGTCAAACACAATTACGACTGTGTAATGATGATAGGAGAGAGAGCAAACCCATTGTTGCTGCATGGAAGCATGTAAAATAGCCTTCAATAAAGAAGTCATAGGGCACTAGCTCTGACAGAAAATAGGTCATTGGTGCAGTGAAGAAAACTGATCCCACAGCCTATCATGCCCCAGGCTTGCTCTTCAAGTACAGATCTAAAGCCTGCCCTTTGATTTACTAGAGAAGTGAAGGCAGCTCTAAATGACCTTACGAATTTAAGAAGACATTAAAAACACATGTAATGAACATTAACAAGAAAATCCTGGATCAAGTATTACTTAAAGTAATAAAATTATTGTAGGTAAATGTTATTGCAGGAAAAAAATCCCACAATAAATATGATTTATGATGATTATGATAATAATGATGATTATGAGATGACGATGATGGTAAAACATGCAGCAGTGTTACAAGAATAAGAAAATATTCTTTAATGGTTCAGTAGTAAATATCAATACAAATTTATTGGAAATAAGAACAGAGAAAAAACTGCTTACTGCACAAAAAGTGTTAATAGTCAAGTTGGAGAGAAACAACAGTTTAATTATTACAACAATCACCATGTGACAAAGAGGTCACAATGTCACGAGTAGCTGTCTTTTGATTGATTTATTTCTTATCTTTATATACAGATTAACATAAGTCTTGACTATTTTATCTCCTCAATTATTTATTAGCCCAGTCAACAATGCCTTTATTTGCTTTTTATTTGCCACTTTCAGTGGGCACAAGTGTGAATCCCAACATGTTCATGGATATCAAAGGGGTAAAAGAATTTCTAATGTACACTGGTTACGTCAAACTGCTAAGTATGGAAATCTATTCCATCACCTACGTCAGGTTTTAACTCTGTTAGCGACATCACTGACTGAATACTCTAAACTAGCTCAAACATTGCTCTTCTTTTCACAGATCAGCTGAAAATATCCAGAGATTTTTATTTAAGTTTTGTTACTTAGTTTTCAGGATTTTCGTCTTTCAAAAAACAATAATAATTATAGGGAGTGACAAAGACAGACAGACAGACAGACAGACAGACAGACACACACACACACACACACACACAGAGAGAGAGAGAGAGAGAGAGAGAGAGAGAGAGAGAGAGAGAAAATTAAAACAAATTAAAAGATGAATGGATGGTTTATCTTACTTTTCTTTTTATATTATTATTATTATTAGTAGTATTAGTAGTATTATTAGTATTACTATTATTATTTTATATATATGTTATATTTTATAGGCTACTTTTGACTGAATAACAATTAACAAACAAGGTATGCAGCCTTCAGTGATTTCTAGCTTTTAATAGGTCTGGAAAGGCACATCCCATGTTTAAAAGCTATTAGTCTAATGACACCATCATACACAGCACCACGTAGTTAAACCAATCCTCTTACCCACACGTTAATCTACAATATATCACACACAGCTTTAACAATAAATTTAATATTTCTGCCACCGTGATGTGATCTTTGATACCTTACAACTCATTAAACATGTGACAGACAAGTACAAAGAGTAAAATAGCCTGGCACCATGTACAGAGGCACGTGCCTATAAGCGTCATGTCAAGTGTAAAATGAGGGGTCGTCTGATGGAAGAGATATTCACATGCAGATAATCCCCAAGAACAAACAACTGAGAAACCCTGCTGCTTGGAGTTATTTCAGAACAAGGAACTACCATCCTTGGAGAGTTAGCCTCCTGCTGGGTGCAGTCTGTGCTGGAAATATTGTATTAACAACATGTTGGTTGTGTCTTCATTATTTGTGGACACATGAGGTACTGAGAGTGATGATATCAGTGTAATATCTGATAATTATACCTCACATTTGTTCTTCTATGAGACCCCAGCACTGCTGCAGTTATTTTGACTATTCCAATAGATTTTTTTTAATTTTTTAAATTATTATTATTATTTTTTTTTCTTTCTCATTTGAGTATTATTATTAATATATAGTGTTTAAACATGAAATCGTGAATAAGAGTGTTGGATGTCCCAAAAATCCATCAAGGAACCTGGAATGATTCACCTATGCAAAGCAGGAGACTGAAATGTTGAAGCAATCGCTGAAATTTGATTATCTTAACTCTCTAACTCAAATCTGGCTATTTTAAATCTCATAATTTAGAATTAAAAAAATACCACTAAAAAAACAATTTAAATTTCACTATATTTAAAAAAAATTATTCTTACTACTGGGATAGAGAATTTACTTAATTCTCTAAAATATGGTTTACTGCTAATATTTAATATTTTCTGTTTTAAATTTTGAATATTACAACATAAAGTTATATAAAGAAGCATAACCAAAACATTTTTATAAATCATTATCACCCAACAAAAAACCGGAAACATGAATCTGAAGAATAACCAAAGCAGTTGCTAAGGGCTACAAATTTAATTTGCAATTAAACAGTCTTGTGTGTGTCTGAATAGAAAGCCAAACTGTGACAAATGGATAAACAGTTTAGTTTTATTTTAATACTTCATTAAAACAAATATAACAGAAATCTGAAAATAAATCAAAAGAATTTAATGTTCAAAATAATAACCAAATCAGTTTCTGGATGTATTAGGCTGATGATGTAAACTGCATGCATAACATTATTTATTGTTATATATTTACAGAAAACTGTTAATAAACTAACAGTTAAAAGGCTAGTCAATATCTCATAACAGATTATGTCAGACTGCCATTAATCACAAAAAGAGGGGTTCTGTGATGGCTAGATATGCCACCCCACAATCTAAAGCTGCCTCCAACAAATCATTGACATTGTCCAACATTGTCATTAATGAAAAACTCTCCTGGTGTCTGTAGACACAGTAACTGAACTGGAAACAAAACGTGTGAACAGCATTTGACATCACACATGACAAGTTCATTAGTCACATATCCTTCCTTCCCTTCTGCGATGTGGGAGGAATGTTGCTGAACAACCTGGTAATGGCAGTGAAGAACTCTGGCTCAAAGGGCAAATGTGTATGGGTTAAATAGACTCTAGAATCAGAGTTGCAGTGCACAGATTGTCAGGTACCTGGCATGCATTGATTTTGCTTTGTTGTACAGTCATATTGATGAAGCATCAATCCCTCTTTTTGTAGGGCTTTTAGGTCTTCTTGATCATGGACAATTTTGGACAGAATTCATTACTGGTACCTTTGCCAAAGTCAACCAGTGATGCCCAGATTAACACAAAAAATATGCAAATTATCTGATTTGTGAAAAAGCAACTAATGCACACATTTTAAACCTTTCAAGTTGGCCTTAGTTAGCATGCCACAGCAAGCATGTTCTAGACTATGTCAATGGCAGGGTACTGAGTTCATTTCTGGGTTGCTTAGACCCACTTTCCTTAATGTGCAGTAATATCATGTGTGACATTATGATGTAGATAGTAAACTGTTCATTCAAGAAAAATAATGCTGAAAATACTGACCCTTAAATGGTTTTGATTAATATATTAGTATTTTAAAAATAATATTAAGAAGTTTAAGCCTTTTCTTGCTATAAATTTAGCTGTATTAGTGTGTGTGTGTGTGTGTGTGTGTGTTTCCTAAGATACAAATAAAAAACATTTTAAAAAATCTAATGGTATCATTGTAAAATACTAACACTCTAATATGGATATACAACATCGAACTGAAGAATGAAGAAATTAAATTCATAATGACAAACAAATTTCTGTTTTCATATACCCATTTGTGGAATCTGTTTTAAAACAAGATTAACTAGCTTATAGGCTTTCAAAAATTACAACTTCTAGAAGAAAAGCATTGAGTTTAGTTGCATTATAAGACTGTTTTTTAGGACAAAATTCAAGAATCAGTAGCACCAATGTTTACAAGACACTGAATTTTAAAAATCTAATTATGCAATCTAAGAAGCTGAACAACAAAAAGAACACTCAAATTTTAGGCACAATACACAAAATAAGAATAAAAAGGAAACATAATTTAAACAATAATCAAATATATAATTTAAATTTATTTTATAAATATTTTTTTTTTAAAATTATATTTTTTTTTTTCATTCTTGTTTTTCTTTACTGGGTAAAAAACTCCATGGCTATTAAAAAAAAAAAGAAACATGTTAAAGATCAATAATTATATCACTGTATTTTGAAAACTACTAATCATTTAAAATGTATATGTGCAGTATTAAACTAGATGTCACTCTGCCCTGGTAATTAATCTCCCATTATACATGTATATCGTGCTCCTTCCAGAATACAAAACAAATAAATAAATAAATAAATAAAAAAAAAAAGAGTAAGTACAAATTTAAAAAATATATATATATAAAATAAAATTAATCTAATGGCTTTTGTCATTCAACCATCAAAGAGTTTCAAGGTTTTTAAACAAGTCGTTTAACTATTATTTTTATTGCCATCTCACCCCAGATATTAACAATGATATAATTTTAGTAATAACACCAATCGAAAGATCTGAATAGTGTACACTGGTCATCAGATAAGACAGTGCAAACAGTGGGTTTGTGTACTGGAGGTAAGCTATATTAATTACCTCACCACTCTCCAGGCATATCACATTTATATCCAGCTAGGAAAATCCCCCAGAGTTTCAAACACAAATTCAAAACTCAATTTTTCATCATTTTGTCTTTCTGTCAGGTGTCTTCTAAGGGTCACTGAATTTAAAAGATAAAATAAACCAGCTCTTTCTGTATTACGTAACAGTTACCTCCTGCAAATTCCATGAATAATGTTCTGTTACTGAACTGCAGGTTCCAGTGACAGGACAGTCACCATTATGTTGATATTTATTATTATTATTATTATAGTAGTATTATAGTAGTAGTACTAGTACTAGGAGAGTAGTAGTAGTAGTAGCTGTATTTGTAGCAGCAGCAGTAACAGTAGTAGTAGTAGTAGTAGCAGCAGTAGTAGTAAAAAAAAAATTAAAATTATATTCTTTGTTTGGATTTTTCCACTGATCAGTTAATAATAATAATAATAATAATAATAATAATAATAATAATAATAATAATAATAATAATAATAATAATAATAATAAAATATATTTTGGGAGTAAAAATGTACATATACTTTCATATAGAATGCTGTACCCATTACATGTAACAGAATATATTATGGTAAGAGATTAAACCAGCTGTATCTGGTGGATCTAACAGTAGTAATAAGGTTCCTCCTCCAGGTCTGTCCTTGAACAGTCCTTCAACTGCCACTCCCTGCTCAGCTCATTTCTACTTACAGAACTGAAGCCATACTGCATTCAAACATTTCCAAAATTGTAATTAGAAGTTATCATTTGTTAAGTAAGAAAACAGATTCTTTTACATTTCATCAATACGGTTTTGCATTTTTTGTATTGTTGCTGTTGATTTTTTTTCTTTCTTTCACACACACACACACACACACACACACACACACACACACACACACACATTCACATACATACACAGACACACTGATATAGAGATATTGAATAATTTGTTCTAAAGTCTTTAAGGTTCACAATCTGAATGACTTTACAAAAACAAAGAAAACTTCATCAACATAAAGATTTATAAATTATTCTAAATCAGAAAAAGAAACTGGCTAGTTAATTTTATACAACCAAAAATAACAATAATAACCAAAATTTTTAAAAAATGTAGAAAAAAAAAAAAGGGTATTAACAAAGAAAACAAAACACAAAAATAATAAAAATATAGTCAAGTTAGTTATAAATATGTCACAGTTATGGGAATTGAAAACAGTCATAAAAATTGAAACTGTCATTTACCATTCTTTTATGACTATTTGTTTGGTAGGTTTGACTAATTTCATGTCAATGTAAGATCCCAAAAACATATGTAAAAAATAACAAAACAAATCCCCTGAATAAAAGGACAAAATGTCAAATATGACTGGATCAGTATGATCAAAAATAATTTAATAATATTGAAGAATACTAATTCATTAAAACTGGAAAAAAATTAATAAATAATAAAATAAAATAAAATAAAATAAAAAAAAAAATAAAGATACAAATAAGTATTTTTGATTAACTTTCCTTGACATATGTAACAGGAAATATGTACATTTAACTGACAGCAGATATAAAAAATCTTTAATAATGTAAAATGTCTGTGTTATTCAGAAGACAAGATTATTAAATATTTCTCTATCTACATCTTTCAGATAGAGTAAACTACTTCTTTTCATATCTTTAAATGATATGTCTAGACTTGTGATAATTGTTATGGTCTGGTAAGCTCAATTAATTTTATTGTTAATGATATTTTTTTTTCACTCTCTCCCTTTCCCTTGTGAATCCAATAAAATGCATATACAGATCCAGAGGGGGTTATGTATATATCTTTATGATCCCCTACTGAATCTAATAAAATGTTTAATAGATAAAAAAAAGCATTGGTGTACGTCATATTTGATCCAGTAAAGGATTCAGAACATACGTTGTGTGTGGGTGTGGGTGTGTGTTAGTACCTTTACAAACAGCCACATTTTTGCTAGGTGATTTCAGTTTCTTTATTTCAGCTTGAAATCACTGCTGGCTACTTCCCACTTTTTTCTGAAATCCTAGATCCTCCCTTAAGAAGTTATCAATTTCAAATCCCCACTAAAATACCAACGTCTCTTTTATCTAAAACATACCTGTAATGTACGTGATTGTAAACCAGTGAATGACTTCGATGGTTCTTTTAACAGACAAACAACTAGAATGACATATCAGTTTTTACTATCACAAATGCATCTTTTAGATCAGTCCGATTCACAGCTATCTCTGTTAAGAAAGTTGGAGCGAGAAAGAAAAAAAAAAAAAAAAAAAAAAAAAAAAAACTCTGTTTCTTTTCTACTTATATAATATTTCTCTGCTCATGTATAACACAATTTTAAACATGCTTAATGACACATATCACATTTTTTTTTTTCACTCCCTTTTCTTCTGTTTGTTGTTAACAAATCTCTCTAATAAGTTTCATGGCTGTTGGTAACTGGCACTAAAGATAGGGTGATGTGATAACACGACCTCGGTCTATCTTGTCTGAAACATCAGCCTGCGAGGAGGAGGACGTCAAGCAAGCTGATTCAGAAATAAAGATGAAGTTGATTGTTGCTCGAAAGTCAAAAGATATATTAAATAAAAAAAAGAGACAAGAATGAAAGAAGAAAAAAAAAATTGTCTCGCCAGATTTATGACAATTTCCCCATTAACACATACTTAGATAAATTATTGGTACTTACAGTGAAAGGCAGTTAATCCCATCATGTCGAATGAAGCTCAAAGGAAAACGGGACCCATCAACATATAAAGAATTTACTATTCATGTTTTTCTTAGCAAACATATCCGTCAGTTCGGGTACATTGTGCAAATCTTTTATAGCAATTTGAAGGAAAATATATGTGGGTTAACAGAAAAGAAGATGTGCCATTTAGTGTTAATCTTCAGAGAGATGGGATCATAAATAATTTTTTCAACATCAAAGCATTTAAAACATATCAGTCAAACATATGTTTTGTGAACATTTCTTTGATACACAAACACACACACACACACACAAACCCACACAGACACACAGATGAGTCAAATTTTAAGTTATTCCTTTTGTCATAAGTTTATTACAAATTTCAATTTTCATTTATTTATTTTTTTATTATTATTTTATTTATTATTATTATTATTATTATTATTATTATTATTTATTTTGTTTGTTTTTGGTAGGGTTTTTAAAAAGTTTTTCTGTGTTGCAGTTGTTCAAAATCTTTATCCTTCAAAAATTCAAAACATAAAAATTAGGACTGCTTTAAATTTCTCACTGCTAACACAGAAGTCAGTTTTGTGACTTGGTTTCTGATTTTATGTGGAGAGTCAAACAAATTCTGATTAGCAGCAAGCAGCCTGATTGTTCCTGAAAACATAAATATATTAATGTATTTAAATTTAATGTATCTTGCTAAGGACATGAAAATCAAACTACAGTCTATAAATCTTCTTTCAGAACGAAGAAAATTAATATTTTGTCATTTATTGTTCCTTTCTAAATAAAGAAAACAAACAGCCTTACTTTCTACACCTAGGTAAATATGAATAACAAATAATAGATTGTATCATGATATAATATAAGTGTGTATAATTTGTACCAGCATGCAGCCACTTTAATGTCCACAAGGTGACATATATTAATACGATAGATCTGTAAGCAAATATTAATGTTATGTCTGTATCTCACACTAACTAGAGAAATGATAGACAATACTACATTCATTTTCCACATTTATCCATATCAGGTGGTCTTCAATTTACAAACACTGACATATGTATTACAAGATTATGTGTATGTGTTTGTGTGTGCATACATACACATATGTGTGTGCATTTGTATGTTTACTGTGATTTACATAATACGGACTAACAAGTATGATTATGTAATTTATTTCACTTTCATAAAAGAAAAAAGTTGAAATATAATAGTATTTCTTTTGATTTTGTTTTATATTTTCAGAAGGCTTTCTAAATAAATTGAATGTCAGAAAAACAAACGTATAAAAATCCAGCTGAAACAAGGTAAGATTTGTGAATACAAAAATCCTGTTTTCATTACTATCCTTACAACGAAAATGGTCAGTTAATGTACATTATGTGGGTAAAAAAACTAAAAACAACAGCACTGAAAAATAAAATAGAGAATTACTGAAAAACGTTTGGACAGACAAATGAGAAGAGTCAGCATAATAAATTTACTACAAAGTGCAGTTTAAACAAAGACATCAAACAGAAGTTAATCTCTCCCTTGAACAACACAACTATTCTGTTAAAATATGTGCATTTTAATAGGCAGTAAGAAAGTTTGTTAATTTAATACATATGATAACACTGTAGACTTGGAATCTAAAGGATTATGCTTATCTCCATTCAATCCAAAAGAAACTTTATGAAGCCCAGTTATTGCTTTAACTATACAAATAAAACAACATGAACAGCACTGCAAGTGTTGTTTTTATTTTTTATTTACTTTTTTTTATTTATTTATTTTTTTATTTATTTATGTTATTTTATTTTATTTTATTTTATTTTTCTTATTTATTATTATTATTCTTTTCAAAGCACTGTTTTATCAAGCACTTCATAAGTTCTGGACTCGGCATAAAGTTAAATATTGCAGTTTAAAACTCTATCTGCATTCAATATGCATACTTTACAAAGTATCTTGCTACATTTTCAGACAACTTCAGTGTGAACTGTGAATAATTTCAGTGAACAATAACTGTTCACATCAGAAAAATCATCTTGATTAGACAACAGAAAATATTCAGTATAAAGATATCATTAAAACTATATCATTTTTGAAATAGCCAGTTTTGGGGTTTTAATTATAAATACATTTTTTTTTATATTACTGTTTTAAATGTGGGTGGATGTTTTACCATTTGTTTGATATGTTTGAGCTATTCCAAAAATCAAAGATGTGTTGCATGCACATGAATGCACACTACCAGTTTATAACTGAATAAAACAAAGAACATGTTAAATCCAGTAAAGATAAAAACATATATTATTACTGTAAATGCCAAGCAACTGGCAAGTGTAAAATCATTTAGTAACATAAATAATAAAAAATAAAAATAAAATAAAATAAAATTGTTTGATTAATCATTTACATTAAATTGTTCAGTTAGGGTAATGACACATATGTTGTTTGAACAGACATTTGTATGCAGACATTTCTGTGTTGACAAAAAAAAATCAAACATTGCAGAGTGACTTAAAGGCAGAGAATTCCACATTAAGCCTCAATCAGATTAATTTGACAGAAACACAGTGTGTGCTGTGAATTCATCGTGTAACTGTGGATGTTGTGTAGGTAAATAACACTTCTGTCCATGTTTGGCTTTCCAATCGACCAGCATGACACGAAGTTTCTAATTTTCGTTTCTTATCAATCAATGACCATTTAAAAAAGCGTTAGTGAATAACCATTACTGCATTTCATAGCTTATAAATAGAATGCCCAAACAGGAGTTTAATTAGAGTGAAAGAAAAGGAAAAAGTAACCAGTAGTCATTCTTAATTGACTTGCTCCAAAAATATCTTTAAAAGTAGTATTTCAGCTATTTCAGATTTAAATCAATGTATACCCATGTAGGTCTATTACAAATTATTCTGGATTTATGCAATATGTTACCTTGCTATATCCAATCAGATGAATTCAAATATGAGAAGATAAAAAAGAAGAGAAGAAAAAATATTATTTACTACAGAAATGAAGTCAAACATCCTGGGAAAAACTTGTTTTTTAAAAAAAAAAAAATAATAAAAGAAGTAAAATATATATATATATATATATGGATATGCAAGTCATGTTAGTTTGTATGATCAGTGATATGGAAACATGTAAGTAATGTGTGTTCACGTCATATTTTTGCTTCAGTTTTCAAACTTAATGATACGGAACAAATAACTGAAATGATTACTGTCTCCTACGGCTTCTATCTTAAAAAGCACTGCAGTATTTTAGTTTAGTTTATTAACTTTTATTATCATTATTATTATTACTGCTACATATTTCTTATCCTTTTGTTATTCACACAGGATGATTGTGTCTCATTTGGTGATCACAAGCTTCAAAAGATGTCTTCAGTGTACAAAGTGTTTGAGATTTATTTCTTTCTAATGATTACTGCTTCAGTTACACAAATGTCTCAGTTGTAATGATCTCAGTGGGGTACATTCTGTCTGTCTGTCTGTACAAACAAAATGTAACGGGTCACGAGAAAGACTGCATGTTTTACATACACTGCAAACTTTTATGTATTTTATGTGTAACCATTCTCAGGCTGCATTTCACATTAAAAGAATAATAATAATAAAAAAAAATAAAAATAAAATAAAATTAAAAAAAATAAAATAAAAATAATACTGGGTTTTGAAAAAACCTGACAAAAAGGTCAAATTTCAATGAAAGAATTTAATACATTACCATTTTTTTTCCCCTGAATCTCAAATAGTATCAGAAAAATCTCCACAGTCCATCTCAATGCTTTTCAATATAAATAAATAAAATACCTTAGTAATGATAATAATAACAACAATAATAAAATAAGGTTTAATTTTGGGAACCACAAAACGTTATTCTTCCCAAGACATCAGCAGGTAACTTTGATTTAATAAAATATGTTGAATAATTTAATGTGCAATAAATCTTTAGTATACTTTCCCTTACAGAAACCAGTGATTTCAAAGTAAAAATTTTGAAGTCTTGATTTCATTTAGCTTTTTTATTATAATGTATCAAATACTTGTACGTTTTATTGCTTACATTTAGATTTTTATAACTTCAAAAGGAATGGCTTTATACTATATATAAATGGCAGTGTTATTAACAGTTTCTGATAGCTTAAATCTGTCAGGTTTTTTTCTTTCTTTTTTTCTGAGTAACAAAAATCTCCAACTGTCTTAATATGAACAGCTATTATATTTTCAAAAATAGGTTGTTATGTCTGTGTGTGTGTGTGTGTGTGTGTGTGTGTGTGTGTGTGTGTAATATCATGATAATATGAGAAGAAGCCCTTGGACACTGTCTCATGCATCATTTTAACTAATTAGCTGTAAGGAATCTTTTTATATGCACTGACAAGGATTGATCCTTTGTCCCATCACATCTCAGAAGTGTACTCAAACCACTGTGTTGCTGTTTCTGCTGTTATCAGTTATTGTGCCCAGAGGTGACAACCTAGGTGTGAAAACTTTCTACATTCAGTGGCTTGACTAAATCGTTTATGTTAAAACAATGACAGCTTGGAAACGTCAAGACACGAAATGAAGGAAAAAAGGTAAAAAAACAACAACAAAGTACAAGCAGTTGTGCTCTATCAATCAAATTACTTCAGAAAATGAGATATGCAGTAACAATTAATCAATTCATCTGTGAAAATAACTGACCATGCATGTCAAATGCACACCACATCCAAACGTGGATCTCTTGACATTTATCTAATGAATGAATGAATATTTGTTTATTTACTGATAAAGGCCACTAGGAATCAAATACATGTTGTTGTTTTTTTGGGGATGTGTTTTTTTTTTTAATATGTCAGCTGGGTTGCTTCCTACTTTATCCAGTACCCCCAAAATCTGAAATTATAATTTCACGCACTCTTAAATAAAAAATAACGTTAAAAAAACTACATCAAAGTCATAATATTTTCTTCTTTTTTTTTTTATCTAAATAAAATAAAAATTTTATAATTTTATTTTACTTATTAAATCTACTTCTCAAAACCATGAAAAGAAGTTTTAAAATTAAAACAAAACAAAATAAAATAATAAGAATTTTTTTTATAAATTATACTAACAACAACAGTAATAATAATAATTATTAATAATTAAATAAATAAAAAAACATATTAAGTAAAATAAAAAATAAATAAATAAATAAAAGATAATTATACAAATAATTAACTAAATAAATAAAACAAAATAATAAATAAAATAAATTAAATTTAATGTAATATAATAAAACCATCCTAACAATCACTAAATTAATGTACGTTAAAAACATAAACAACCTCAGTGTTTTAATGAACTGAACACAGAAGACTCAGTCTGAAAGGAAGGTGGTAGGAAAAAAGAGAAAACAAATGAAAGCCTGTTGATAACTGGTGACACCACACTGTTGGGTGAACCAAGCACTTCCTGCTTCAGGTGAATTCTGTTGTGTCACAAGGTCCAAAGTGATACAGACTAAGAACCAACAAAACACAGAGTATATCTCAACATGTCAACGAATGAACCAGGTCGGTCACCGATGTTTACGGAAATGAAGACGAAGAGAAAAAAAAATAAAGGGAACAAAAAAAAAAACAGATGAAAGAATGCATGTAAAACAATGCTGCCAGCACTGCATTTCACAAACAGTATCCGCTGCGCGTTATGATAATAGTAGCACCCTGAAACTAAGCATGTTAGCACAAAACAGGCAAACTTGACAGCCTCAGCAAGTTGAAACAAACTTAGGGCCTCCTGAACAGCAATACGATAATTGTCGATTATGTCCCACTTGCAAAAAGTAGCAATTGTTTTAGAAAAGTGACAGTGAGCTCAAGTGATTAGGGAAACCAGGAAGTGAAAAGAGGAGAACCTGCTCAACTCAAAGAGTTCATCAGCTCTTTCTCCCACCCTAATCAAAAAACAATAACAAAGTCTTAGATGAAAGTGTGTTGTATAATCTTCCTTGTTTTTCTTCTTCTTCTTTGTTTTAATGAAAGAAAACGTAACAGAAAATAATCTGGAAACACTGTAACAGGAAGATTTATAATAGGTTTCTCATGAGTTTACTTCCTAGATACCACACCATGTTATCAGAATAAATGTTAGCACTCATTTAACCAGAGACAACTTGTTAGTCTTGCACATCATTAAACTGAATTACCAAACCAATGAACAAAAATACAAAAACCTATGTATCTTCCTTTGCAAACTGGGTTATTTCACATTAAATATCTTAAAAATAAAATCTAAAATGGTAAAGTTTTAAATGCAGGTTTTTTTTTTTTTTTTTTTTTTTTTTATAAATCTACAGCAAATGAAGAAAATATAACCAGGAAGAAAGAAGAAAAGAGTGAGGAATAACTGTGTGTATATATATATATATATATATTAAAATCTGCCCAAACACCTATAAACTTTGAGGAAGAATTAACCAACATCAACAGTGTGTGAGCGCTGAATTAAGAGACATATGTACCATGGCGCTATTCAAATTTTACATGAGATTTACACAACTCTGTGTAAAATTGTTTTTCTGTTCTATTTCTGCTGACCAAACTAAAGGTTTGTTAAAGAGAAACAAGCTAAATTTGTCCTCTTGGGGGAATGCACTTTAAAACAACACTGTTCTATTTCCTTGTGTAACAAACAAAATGTTGATTTTTCAAATTGTCAGTCTGTCAAACAAGGTTCTGTCGAAATATTTTGCTCACTATACCAAGCCTGAGAAAGAAGACTGAACTTTATTATCAGCTACAAAAAGAAGTATAATTTTTTATTACATTTTTCATTTTTGTCCATAGCTTATTTTAAATGATTAGCAAAGAATAGAGATAACTCATTACAAGGCTTTATCATCAGGAACAAGAAAAAGGTGGTTTATGTATGCATTTGTTACATTTTTCTTTTTTACCCAACAGCAACAATTTAATTAAAAAACATCAGCCATTACAACAAGCCTGGGGAAAAAACATACCTCAAAATAAAACTTTGTCATCAGGAATAAGAAAAAGAAAATTTTTATATTTATTTATGTCTTCCATTTTAAATAACATCGCTGAGATTGAAGATACTTCAATACAAAACTTTATCATTAGGAATAAGAAAAAGATAATTTTTGTATTTATTTGTATTTTCAATTTTTGCCAAATGAATTAATATCATTAGCCATTATAACAAGCCCAGAAATGAAAACAGCCCAAGACTGGGAATCATCATCGGAATAAGAAAACGCTTATATAGATTTTTGTTTTAGAATTTAACCAAAGATATTTTTGAAATTTTTACCAAATATCTTAATTAATAATAAAATTCCCTTTAAAGCAAACACGATATTAAAAATACTTCAAGATATAACTTTATTATCAGGAATAAAAAAGATCAATTACTGACAAACAAAAAAAATCATTTGAAAATTTTCAGTTTTTAATTAATAGCTTTAACTGTTAAGATTAATCCAAGATGAATTCTGTAATTGGCAACAAAAAATATTATTGAAATATAGATATATATTTTCTATTTTTACCAAGTAGATATTATCATTAGCTACCCAAAGTTGAATTGTTATTAGCAACCAACAGATATGTAACCATCAACAGGTTATTATGATCATGATTTGTTATCATAAGAGACACAACCAAAGCATAAACAATTATAAGTCTGTTACTAATGTTTAAAGATTTGGTTTAACATCACCTCAAGTAATTTTCTATCATCAGCTGTTGGGTACCTGAAGTGTGGGAGTTTATATATATATATATATTCTTTTAGTCTTTAGAGGAAATCCACTAAATTTTTCATGAGCAGATGGGGATATTTTTAATATACCTTCTCATAGATAACAGAGCATACAGAATTGCTTTAACTTACCTGACTTTAACACAGCATTCTGTTTATCTAATTTCCATGATTATCATGTTTTTCTCCTAATAAAATGTCATTATAATGTAATTTCTGTTACATATAACACTTATTAAATTGTATTATGAATCTATCGTTAAAAGATTTGTTAAGAAAGAAAAAACAAATTGTTTTCTATGCTGTCATTAAGAAATCTTGATTCAAAAAGCAGTGTGTATGTGTTTGTGTGGGTGAGAGAGAGAGAGAGAGAGAGAGAGAGAGAGAGAGAGAGAGAGAGAGAGAGAGAGAGAGAGAGAGAGAAAGGAGTATAAAAAGGAAAAAAGTAGGAATACAAATAGTATAAAGAAACAAAAAATTAACCAGAAAGAAAAAAACAAACAAAAACTCTCAGGTCTACATTACTGAACAAATGCAAAATGAATAAAAATTATCGTACGACACACCCCCCCCCAAAAAAAGAGGAAATTGTACACATCCTCATGAAATTTCATTCATTAAAACACTTGTTAAGGACACACTGTATATAGATGGAAATTGTGAAGGGTTTGGAGTACATGTTTTCTCACAGCAAGTGATGATGGTCGATTTCAAATGTTTATCACCCGCAGGTCACCAACGTGTGAAGCATGTTGTGCTTGTTTCTGAACAAGTTGCACATGACTGCGATCCCAAGCAACACTGGCCAGGCTTCCTCCTGCTTGGAAAATCTTTTTTTTTTCACTTGTCAACATGTAACACTTTTAGTCAGTTTATGTAAAGATTTACCTCAGAGCACTCGTGTCCTTTAGAAACATCGACACAGAATAAACTGGATTCAGGAAATAACTTTTTGTTTTCGTCATCTTAGTTTAATTAGTCACGGATAATTTGGTATTGTATACATTTATATGTCATTTCATTTCATTATTATTTTTTATTTTTTTATTTTTTTTCATTATTTTATTTTTATTATTATAATATTTTTATTATTATTATTATTATATAAGTATTTTTTTTGGACAATCATATAACAATTTTAATTATTAAACTAGGTATTTTGTTAAGGCTAACATTAAAATTGTTTAACAAAATTAATAATAATAATAATTATTATTATTATTATAATTATAATAATTATAACAATAAATCATTAAATAATAATAATAAAATAAAAAATAAAAATTTTATATAAAAAAATAAAATACAATACAATACAATAGATAAGCAAGAATAATTAAACCACAATAAAAAAAAACTGTAACAAAAGAATGAAAATCTTACAAAATTATAATTTTTTGTTGTAGTTGCTCATTCTGGCTGTAAACGAAATCATTCTTATTTCTTGCTGTTTTTGCGTACCAGCTCCTAGAAAAAAAGAAAAAATTAAATGAACAAATTGAAATGATGATTGACTTTTATATGCTGAAAGCTTTTTCTGTCTTTAAAAACACAAAAAGAAAACAATAATGTTTAATGAAGGTGTCCAGAATGAAAATCGAGTACATAAAGAAAATAAATAATTTCAGATAAGACAAAATGAAATCAAGTCAGAATACACATTCTCAAAACTTTTGTAGCCAGTCAAATAAAAATCTGGAAAAAACAAAACAAGCCCATCTTTTTCTGAAACTGTCTCAAGCATAAAAATGTATATTAAATTAAATGTATAAATATTCTCATTTTGTTTAGTCAAATAAAAAAAAAAAAGTAAAAAAAAAAAAAAAGGTTCCTCTAGTACTAATTTTTATATTCTGATGCCTTCACTTTGTACACAAAGCAAATACTTAACTGGATACCAGTATCATTATTTGAATGAAAATGGATATAATGACATTAAAAATATTTTTATTTTAACAATCATCATGTATTTACCAAGTCCAAGAGCACTAACAAACTAAATTAATTCCAGTCATAAATTTTATTTTATTTTTAATTTTGTATTTTTTCCTGTTCCAACAAAGATATCTAATTTGGATTATATCTGTAACACTGATCATCTTTCTCTTTCAAATTCCAAGGATTAATTCATGTGGGATGTTTCTTCTTTTCTGTCATGTTACGAATACATACAAACTTTAATGTGCAGTAATAAAAATACCTATATTCATAGTATCATACACCATGTACATTTTCCTCTCTTTCAAAATCATCTTTCATCATACAAAGCCTCTTTGATGATTTAATGTTTTCAACCAAACCCAGGATTAATATGCCAGGAATGCAAAATGTAGTTCAAAAATTTTAAACTTTTCTTTTCACTTCTTTGGGAGCTGCACATTCTTACAAAGTGGTGTTTTTGGTGTTTTTTTACCTTGCTCAGATGTATATAATTGTGTTAACAGATGGAAACAATGATCAATCTGATTGTTAGAAAGGCGGACAGACTTGATGTCTGAGTGTTTGGTTACGGTTGGCACGTCATGTTAGCATCTTTAATTTTGTTTGTAAACGTTCTTATTATGTGATACAAGTCAAGTGTACAGTAAGAGTGGTTTTGATAATCTCTGTTTAGTATTTTAGCTTGACAGTCCTACAAAGCGATATGTTATTATCCCATCCCCCACCAACACCCCATCCCTCCACCTTCCACAGTCTTCTGATAAACAGAATCAAAGCTTTAAAACTGCTTTTGCACTGACAAGAATCAATCTATATACTTTCTATCAGAGCATGACTTAGTAATGAAAAACTTGTTTACTTCCTATTCAATACAACATCAATGCAGACATGACATCTATTCTACAACACAAGTTATAAAACCTGTGATGAAACTGTTAATATATATTTATCCACTGTCAGTTGCAATTATTTGCAGCAAGGCATCTTTGAAACTGTTATGACAGTTTACTTACCAGTTAATATGAATATCTCAGTATACATCTGTCTTAATATTAACTCATAATGTAAATATTATTCTATGTAATTACATGTTGAAGAAACTCTTGAAAGTAAACTAAAACCATCAGCCATGGTTATTTTGCATTTTTTGTCTGTTTTTTCCTACTGGGGTGTCTAATTAGATATCTGTTTGGTAAAAATTTCAGGGAAACATGCACCTATGTTTACAGAGTAAAACAACGATATTCTTTTCAATCTCAAAACACAAATCAATAGAAGATACAACAATAAATTGTGTATGACAAACAGCCAGTCAGATCATAGGGAATCCTCCATTAATAATTATGATGATAAATACAATTAAGCCATCATGTGAGATCTAAAATAAATTTATTATTATTATATAAATAATAATAATAATAATAATAACAAACAAGAAAAATAATTAACGCACCCGCTGTTATTACAGCTGTATTGTTCATCTGAATGTGTCTTTAACAAGTCAGATAGAAGAAAGAGAACTGTAACTTTCTCATTCAAGTATATGCAGTTATATTTTTCTATTTTTACTATTATTATTATTTTAACAATTGTATTAATCTTCAAATATCCACTGAAGTATAATAATCTAAACACAGAACAACAAAAACTGTTTAAAGTTGTCAGACCATGATTAATATGGTATTTGAGGGTAAAACAATTAAATAATTGTAGTTTATTCTTTAAAATTCCTCATATTTTACTGATTCTTGTAAATTTAAAATGTTTGTTAATATGACAAAGATTACCTAAGCTATAGTTTGCACTTCTTTGAACACAAGTAACATTACTTAAATTAATTTAATTAAATTAAGTGTGAACTACAAGTTGTGGTTACAGCACTGATCTGTGGAACCAAGGCTCAATGGATCATTTCTCTTTAATTTCATTAATAATTAATAACAGTTTTAAGAGATTTAGTCAAATTTATGTCACTGAGAATCAAATCAGAGAAGGCATTATTTAAGAAGAGAAACAGATTAACAAATTATATCTTAAAATTATTGTTTCTGTAATATTTTTTCTTTCTAAGAAGGGTTTAGTGCTTTCTTCATTTAGAATAAACCAACATACACTTAAATTTCTTATTATTAATTTTTTACTTGGCATTTACATTAAAATATTAACTTGACATTTTCCTACCAGTTACGTTTACCAATAAATATAACTATAACATTAAAAATTCATTAGTTTTAAAAATGAATCAAAAAGAAATCAAGAAATTAAGGTTATATCAGCAGTACATATAATTATGTTTATCATAAGATGCTTAATTAGTAATATGTTTGCAGAAATGATTTGTAATCAAACTGTTCTATTTTGAGTGAATGACAGTTTCAGAGGGTCTAACGTACTGATAGAGCCTAACAAAATATTTTACTTTGTTAAATCTGTATGTATTATTAATACATTAACATATATTAATCTCCAAACTTATATTTTTTCTTTCTCATTTAATGATTTTTGCCTTTCATTATGCACTGCTGGTAAAAATGCTGATGAAATGTACTCATTTGTTTCATAATAACCAATGCACTGAGGCTTTATTTATTCATTTATTTATTTATTGAATATTTTTTTAAATGAAAATTTTACCCAGCATAATGAACTTTTTGATATCTTGTATTTCTATCTGGTTTTTAACAGAAGAGAAAATTAATAATGTCCAAATTCCATCAACATTTTATTTATTAAATATTTATTTTTAATTAAAATATAATCTAATTAGACCATTTTACCAGATACACACAAATCAGACATGAAAATAAATAATCTGCTTAATTAATTAATCAATAATAATAAGGCAGAAAAAAATAAAGACAACAACAAGCAATTGGGAATTAATTTAATTGTTTTCTTTTTTTTTAAACAAAGAAAAAACTCAGTCTAAGGGAAGCAACTCTCACCTAACCTTGTTAATATGTTAATTAATAATGTAAGTATATTCACTGTATATTATTAGTTTCTGATCATGGACATATTAATAAAATAATCAAATGTCAATATCTTAAAATTAAGAACTTTGTATTATTTTGATTCTCTGTTTTAGTAATTTATTACCACAACATCAGATGAAAGACTGTTAACAAATCTGGTTTATCTAAAACTTGATATCTGAAAGGCAAAAGAACAGCAATAGCAAGGCATCATAAAAAATGTTTACTGTTTATACACAAGAAACAGAACTTTATTCTGTATTTTATGTTCCATTGCTTTTAAATGATCCAACAAAAAAAAAAAATAAATAAATAAATAAAATTACTTAACTTAAAGTATTTTGATGAATGTCCACAATATGAAGATGATAATATCATGAGCAAAATGGTTATTAAACAGTACATCTAAGATATTTTCTTCATTTAAAATAAACCAACACACCACTACATTTCTAATTATTAATTTTTTACTTGGCATTTACATTAAAATATTATCTTGACATTTTCCTACCACAGTTATGTTTACCAATAAATATAACTATAACATTAAAAATTCATAAGATTTAAAAAAAAGAAAAAAGAAATCAAGATTTAAAGTTATTTCAGCAATACATATAATTATGTTTCTCTTAAAATGGTTAATTAATAATCTGTTTGCGGAAATGCTTTGTAATCAAACTGTTTCCAGTTTCATTTCAAGGATAGGTTAATGACCTTTTAGGTACTCTTTAAAATATTTTCTTTTCAACTTGTGTGGAACAAATGTAGGGCTATTTTGAGTCACTGAAAGTTTCAGTGGGTCTAACTTACAGATAAAGCCTAACAAAATGTCTTACTTTGTTAAATCTAAATGTATTCTTAATAAATTAATATATATTAATCTCTAAGTGTATTTTTTTTTTTTTTTTTTTTTTTTTTTAATAGTTTTTGCTTTTTATATGAATTCCTGGTAAAATGCTGGTGAAATGTACCCAATGTTTAATAATCACTGATTTGAGGCTTTATTTTTATTATTATTATTATTATTATTATTATTATTATTATTTATTATTAAATGAAAATTGTATCAAGAATAATGAACTTTTTGATATCTGGTATCTCTTTCTGGCTTTTTAACAGAAGAAAAATTTAATAATGTCCAAATTCTATCAAGAATTTATTTTAAATCTTTATTTTTAATACAAATAAAAATATAATTTAATTACACCATCTTTTAAGAAACACACATCAGATATAAAAATAAATAATCTGCTTAATTAAAAAATGATAATAAGGTAAAAATTAAAACAACAATAAGCAACTGGAAATTAATTAATTAATTATTATTATTTTTTTAAACTGTAAGAATAACTTAGTCTATGGGAAGCAACTCTCACTTAAAATATTTTGATGAATTTCTACAATAAACAATAACCTGAAAATGTTAACTTCATTCAGAATAATATCATGAGTAAAAACAGTACATCTAAGACGTTATATGGAGACTCAGTCTTTTATGGAAATTGATAAATGTCCATATATTGCACAAACTGAAAGAAATTAATTATCCACTACTATTGATTTGTGTAAATAAAATTCTGTAACTATATTTGAATTTGTTGGATCTTTTAATATTATAAATAATAATTATTATTATTACAATATGAATATATCTGCAGTTTCCATCATTAATATCATGATTTTCAAAAAAAAAAAAATAAAATAAAATTATAAAACAAAGAAAAAGAAAATTCAAAATTGTCTTACTTTAGACAGAACTGAAACACACACACAAACACCAAGAAAGCAAAACCAGGATATTATTTTAAAGCAGAAACATTATTTTTAAAATCACTGTTGTTGAACAAATATTACTGGTTATCAAAAATGTTATTTATCTACAAAAAAACTAGATCAGAGATCAATAACCACAAAAATAATAATAAATGATAAAAACAGTTATGTAAAACAGTAAAACAGCCAAATAAGAACCTATTAAATCTTAATAATAATAATAATAATAATAATAATATACAAATTGCAAGAATCATTATCTATAATAAAACAGATATTGGTATGGTGAAAATATATGTATAATTATATATAATATTTTGTCATTGTTGGTCTCAAACATGTTTGATGATACTGAAATTAAGAATACAAATCCAGCAAATATGATTATCATTAAGTTTTAATTATTGTTTTTCCTCACATGGAAATAATATCACTGTAACTGGGAACACTCCAGAATTTTCTGCTATGACTAAATAAAAAGCTTCTCATGTTTTTGTTATTGAAATTTCAATGACTTTAAAGTGTTCATTCTAATTATAATGATAAATATTTTTACAGTGTTTTAAAATACATTGCTTAAAATTTCCTTTTGCTTTATCTTTTTTCACTGCATTCTCAGCTTTATTTAGATGTAAATAAATAACCAGAAAGTCAAGGATATTTTTCTTCTGTATACGATTTTGTGAGTGAGTGATGGGATATGAACATTTACCGAAAGAGAGATAAAGAGAGAAAGAGAGAGACACAGAGTGGGGGAAGAATGAGAAAAAATAAATGAATGACAGACAAAGCAAAAAAATGGAAGGTAGATCTGATAAAAAATGATAGTGGTGAAAATTAAGAAATAAATTGATAAAAGGTCATAGAAAGTTCAGATAAAGAAAACTGTAAATACAAATTTATAATAGTTATCTGTTACAACAGGATGAGTAAGTCACTTAGTAAACATATAGCACTGCACGTGATACATGTTGGAAAATGTATCTTTCGGTGTCCTGTAGCAATTATGTTTCAGTATCACATGATGCTTGAACAAATACTGAACATATCATATGTCACATGTACATGGGTAATGTTTTCTAGATTAACACAGCAGAGCTATTGTTACAAAATCTGCATGGACACTGAACTGACAGTGATTACCCTTTTATAATATGACAAGTTTGCATACAAATAATAGCAGTATTATACATCAAGGATTTGCTTGTCTTTACCCATGGTATAGTTTACAAAGGCCATACACCTGCATTTCAAATAATGGACTGTTCCTAACTTATTCAAATTAAAACTTATCTTGAGCTGTTAGTTCCTGACTGCCTATTCTCAGTGATATATTTCCTTCACTAAGGTTTATTTGAAAATGTTTGTCTTTTATCTGCTGGTAATTGTATGTGCTAAGGCACTACAAACAAATGCAGAAAACACCCTCAACTTTCACCAGAACACAGAACTAAAAGCCTGGGAAAGACAACATGAAGAATACAAGAAGTCCCAACCACCAGTAAAACTACTTAACAAGAATGACAAATTCTTATATAAAGGTACAGTTTGCTTTTTTTGTTTATTTTGTTTTGTTTTGTTCTGTTCTAGTTTTTTCTTATTACTAATATGTGAAAAGCTCATGTGTTAAGGGATCCTCGCACTAAATAATATCTTGCTTCAATTAAATTGTACAGTAAGAAGATATGTTTTTACACGAAGAATTTAGTACAACCTTGAATAAAGGTTTTATTGATTTTAGAGGTTATTTAGTTATTTCAAGCAGGTAGTCAGATAACAGTTTTACAAATCAGGAAGTATTGCAACTTTCATAAATATTCTTTTTTTTTCTTGGAATATATGTTTCACTTTAGTTTCACTTTTTCAAACAATAGCTACTTTCCTTTCTAAAATGAATTTGCCAATTGAAACTGCACAAGCAAATAACTCGAAACTGTTGTAAAGCAGTTTTGATTTTTATGACATTACTTCTTAATATTCATGATATACGTATTTTTTTTAATTTCACTACACCAAAAGTATTATTTTTTATTTTATTTGATGCTTAATTTTCATTAACTTTCACTTTTTCAAAAATCAGTTATTTCTGAAAAATATTTTCATTTCATATCAGGATTTCACAGTTCTTCTGACTCAACTTCAGTTTTCTCTGACTGAATAAATATATAAAAATTAACATCAAACTGTATCAGTACAGATCTTCATATTGTTATTATTTGTACATGATTGTTTCTTGATTGTTTGCTTGTGCAGTAAATTCATCAAAGCAATTTTCAGGTAACAAAAAAGATAAAAAAAGAAAGAAAACAAGAAAGTTAAAATCTGAGGGATATAATATAACAAACCTTGCTTCATAGAGATTATTTTACAAAGTGCCACTAAATGATCCTAGTAAGCTACGTATTGTATAACTATCAGTTAAACTAATGCTGTGTTAGTTATTGTTAAGGTGACACCAGTTTTGAATAACAGAAATATTACACAGAAAATGTTAACAATGCATGTAAGCAAGAAATCATAATACTGTTATTTAACAGAAAAAAGAACAATAAAATGATTTTTGTCAAGTTCTTTCAAAAAAACTATTCTTATTACACACACACACACACACACACACACACACACACATGTATGTCTATGTATGTGTCTGTATATAGAGAGATATAATATATATAGTTATATGCTTTTATTATTATTTTTTAGACTGTTTCCATCTGAAGAAGTCTGGCTACAATATATCTGGAATCTATCAGCTACACATTAATAAGTCATTTACATTTCAAGTAAGTTTAATACTATAACAAGCCTTACATCACTATGAAGAAAAATGAATCATAAATAACAGCATTTTTCAAATCTTCCCATTCATCTGATTATGTAAATTTATAACTTTCTCCATAGGTGAGGATTCATTTTGTGTAACCATCACTAACAGTATCTGAATACTAGGATATCAGATATTAAGTAAATGCTTGGTTGTGTAAATTTACATTGAATTGTACCATGTATCACTGCACTTACTTATGATATCCAATGAAAACATAGAAGCTTTTATCTAATGAGGTGACTATATCAACAAACATTCATGTTTTATTTAGGTTTCTTTAAAAAAAAATAATAATAATAATAATAAATACATTTAAAAAAAAGAAAAAGGAAAATAAAGTAAAAAAAAAAAAAAAAAAAAAAAAAAAAAAAATCATTTTGTTTCATCTCAACCCCTCATTTTTGTTTTAGCTCTGTAATTTGCTTCTCTAAGGGCTGGAATAAATGAAATGCTTAATATTTTTGACAACAAATAAAAAGTCTGGTCATAACAAAAACAAAAGAATTGATTTCTTCTTTAGGCTCACTGTGAATTCACGCCTACAAATGCATTCACAACAATACAACAAAGAGTGACAGCAAACTTCAATTTTGATACATACTACAGCTACTATGTCAACGGTTTTGGCCATCCAGCTGTAGATTACTGGGCTGGACTTGAAGTAATGAACCATCTATCAATGGCAGGTAAAGTGCAATAGCACTGGTTACTGTAAACTTCCATTAATTAGGACATTAATTAGGTAGAGTCTGATAAGGGATTGAAAAAAAAAAATATATATATATATATATATTTCTTTTAAAGAGTAAATAAAAACAAATATTATATTATATTAACTGAAATGAATTTCTTAAGCATTTGGCGAAAAGAAAAAAGAAGACGTGTGAGATAAATTTAAAGATTCAGCTGATTTCTATTCAGACACTTTGCTCTATTTCAGGGAATAGAGTTCTCGTAGTGACAATGCATGACTGGGCAGGCTATGTAGGAACAGCAACTTACAATATGTTCTACGTCCACACTGCATCTCAGAACTACATTCTAACTGTGGGAGCTTACCAGACCAGCAGCACAGTGGGGGATGACTTGTACATGAACAACGGCATGCCATTTGCCTCACAGGATCGACCAGACCGCCACAACTGTGCCACGAAACATCGCACAGGATGGTGGTACAACTACTGCACAGGAACCCTTCCCAATGGATACTACTATCTCAATGGGCATTATGTGCCTCGCTATGGGTACCCAGACGGAATATTCTGGGACAAATGGCGAGGGGTCACTTACTCAATGAGGTATTTTCTCATGCAGGTTGGACATTAATGTACAACATTCTTAAAGACTCAAAACCATGCTTCATTATTCCTTTAGCATATGCAAGTGTTTGATAAAACGCATTTATATACATTTGTATTTAAAATTTCTGTACTTTCAATGTACTTTTTGTTATAAACATTCTGCTGCTTCTGGTGCTTTTTATGTACTTTATTAAATTTGTATGCATAGATCTATAATGTGTTTGTTTTCATGTTAATTTTTTTCTTCATAAAATAAGTTTCTGTCTGTATCTACCACCTATATCTATATATATGGTAAAACCATTCTCTCCCTCAAAAGCAGATGTGAGTAATATGAAAATTTCAGTTCTTACCTGTTGTATTTGGGCAGGAAATTCACTTAGATGCAGTTTGGCACATTCAACACAGAATCGTTTAGTAAAAAATAAACTGCATTCCTGTAAAAAAATTGAAAAATTACCTATATATATATATATAGAAATGTATGTGTCTGTCTGTCTGTGTGTGTGTGTGTGGGGTGGTATGAATGTTTATGGATAGCTGTAAGTTTCTAAGTATGTAACAAAATATATGGATCGATATGTATGACTGAATGATCTTTTAGCAATATTTATTACTATATTTATTACTATACTTGATCTGAAACATAATCCCAAAATTTAAATATTAATCTCAACAGTATTTAATTTATATAATTAATTTTTATAAAATAATATAAATATACTTACAGTAGAGAGACATACCGCTTTCTGACAAAGTGTGCAGTGAGACCCCAAAATAATAATTCCACCTTCAGTACTAAAAGGATCCTTCATTATGTATGCATCTTCGAGTAAGCTGAAAAAAGAAAAGAGAAAAATGATGGATAACCATTTTACACATACAGACAAACACACATATATAGACACCTATCCAAACACATATACACAACAATCCACCCCATATATATATATATAATGATATATGTACATATGTATTTGTTTACAGACAAAAGCTGCATGTTTTAGCTATCCATGGGACTTCACAAATGTGGTCATTAAAGACAGGTGGCCATTATATTAATATGGTTTAATATTATTTTTAGCCTACATTACAACCATCACTGAGAAGTAAAAATACCTTTAATAAAAAAAAAAACTTAGTCAATATTAGAACTGACACCAAAACAACTGGAGTGCGTCAACTGAGATCCAACTGAATTATGTCACTGATGCATTGTAACATTATCTCAGAAAAGTATTTTTGTTTCTCAGTTACTGTCATTAAATCTTAAAGGAATCAGAAAACTCTGAAATGCTGTGACCGTTATAGCAGGTTCAGTCAACAGTTTCCCATGAAAAATACTGGTCACTGTGTAAGTCATTTAAAGAAGGTAATATTTTTTTGGGGGGATTTATGGTGACTATTAGACCAGTTTCAACAATACATATATGTACTATATATATATATATATATATACAAACACATACGAAATAATAATACATAAATGTAAAACTCAATACTGCAATTGCATTCATACACTTTACAGTTAATTACTTATGATCTTATCTCTCTAATAATTTACTTTTTTGTGCTTCTTCACCTTCACTTGCTTCAGTGTTAATTACTATTATGTAGCTACTGCTTAAATAATCTAACTACATAGATTTAGATCTAAAACAATTTCCAGTAAGAATTACGTTCTTCTGACCATGCACTAACAATAAGCGTATGAGGGGCGATTTTGATCTATCTTAATCTTCTGTTTACATAATCAACTAACAGGTTTGGGGGGTTTTTTTATTTTTATTTTTATTTATTTTATTTTTTTTTTTTTAAACCATTTACTCCTATCATCCAAAGGTTATAAACTGTTTATTTAATATAGATTTGGTAAAATATCTGGAATGACCCAAAGTACGCTTGTTTCTTCAAACTCGGCGCCAAATTCGTGAAAATTACTGAAATGTCAAATTGCGCATAGCCTAGGTAGTAGGTTTATTCACGTAATTAATGAGGTTAATTCTTTAACAACATTACTTAACAACTCACACAAGTGACTTTGCAAAAGGAGGCTTCGAGCCACAATAATTATAAAAAGCATCAAAGTTACAAACACTACATTTAAACTGTTTTTCGCTTTTGTCATCAGATGTCATTATAAAAGCAGAAGAAATACACTGGTCTTTATAAAGTAGTTCATAAAAACGGTGCTGTAACCCACAATCGAAACGCACTTGAGGCCAACATTATAATCGTGCACGCGAAGAATCTATTTGCTATAAACTTAAGTTTCTCCTATGATCTGAAAAATACAGCTGTCCTTGCGATTGCGTCACGTCTCCAGCTTAAAGATGTAAAATGGTGACATTCAAATGTTTTGAATAAGGTTATTTTACTGTCATATTATTTCATTTTTATGAATGATGATAGATCGTCCGAAATTTTTTTTATTGCTCTGTTTATTCGTACGACCACAGGTATACTTTAAATATTAGGAAATATGGTTAGCGGCCATTTTTTTAAAAGTTTTGTTATCATTTTTATTTTATTTTATTTATATTATATTACATTATATTATATAGTATCTATCGTATTGTATAGTATTGTATCACATCAGATTTTTCGCACGATCCATTTCCATTATAAAATCGTTTAGTTTATTTCCCTGTTTTAGCTGAAGGAGAGGTAAATCTGTATCTCATATAAATAAAGTTCGCAACTCAATACATAATGGATTTAGAATAAAATATTTTATTCAGTTAATTTATTTATTTAATTATGTATTCATAATAATTTTCATTTCACAGGTTTGGTTTTTCAAGTTTTTGCCTTGAAAGAAGTTTTTCTCTGAGATATAAAATTTCTGTAGTGTTTAACAACGGCTTTTGGAGCCTCCCACTGGGGATAATGTCCAATGTCGTCTTCCAAAACAATAATACCATGTTGCTGACATGTCCTCCTGCAAATAATAATAATAATAATAATAATAATAATAATAATAATAATAACAATAACAAATAATAATCTTAATAATAATAGCAACAACAATATTAATAATAAAATAATAGTGATGATGATAAAATAATATTAATAATAATGAAATAATAATGATAATGATAAAATAACATTAATAATAATAATGATAACAACAATAATAACAAATCAAAAAATGTTTTTGAAATTTATTTATTTAGGTAGTTAATTTGTTAGTTATTATTTTATTTATTTATTTATTTATTTATTTATTTATTTATTCATTCATTCATTCATTCATTTTATTATCTTCAGCCTACTATACATTTTTGAAACACAGTATATTATAGTAACACTGTATTTACCTGAAATGATCTGGAAAAGGAGGTGGATTAATTGGATCTGCTGGGCCGTATATCATCAAAACTGAAAAGATATAAATAAAAAAAAGTGGAGAAAATGTTCAGTATTCTAGTTACCACGTGCTCAGATCTCAAATTTCTCAAATTCCTTCTTGTTTTTTTACCAATAAAAACAGAATGCAAAGTCACTGTGGGTGAAAAAAAAAGAAGATTTTTATGCAAGTATAATTATTTCAAGTATCTAAGTGATGACTGTTTCTTCTTTTGCTTTTTCTTCATCATATTATTATTGTTGTTGTTGTTGTTGTTATTACTGTCACTGTTACAGTTCTTGTTTTTATTATCATTATTGTTGTTATTGTTATTGCTATTATTGTTCTTGTTGTTGTTATTATTGTTCTTATTCTTGGTCTTGCTGCTGTTGTAGTTGCAATTGTTGCTGCTGCTGCTGTTGCAAGTAATTATGGTGTTTACCTGGAACTGTTGATCTTTTGAGTGCGCCAACCCAGCGATCTTCATTTTCTGATCTTTCTTGCATGTAACGAAAAAGCCTGGAAATAAAATAATTATTAAATATTTTAAGAATGAAGATAAATAATTTTATGATATATTTCTTAAATACAACATAAAATTCTCGAAATAAACAAATTTCTTTATACTTTCTGCCCAGTTCTTGAACAAAAGTAATATGACCTGACCATTCTGTATGATAAATTATTGTCATATACTTGGTACAGTATTGCAATAAAATATTCTGAGGTACAAACAAACAAAAAGAGAAAAGCTAATAAAAAGGAAAACATTTCTTCTTCTTCTTCTTCTAATAATAATAATAATAATATTACGATTATTATTATTATTATTGTTTTGTTGTTATTGTTGTTGTTACTTTTGCATACACATACATGCATATATTTATTTTATTTATTTATATATTTTTATTATTTTATTTTATTTTAAATATATATTATTTTAAAATTTATTTATTTAAATTAGGTTCAAAAAATATACTCAGGCAACACAGTATGTCCATTCCTGTAGGTCAGGACTGCATAGAAGTCTTGCATTTCTTCATAAGATGGTTTATTTTCACCGAATATTTCGGCAAATCTAGAAAGTTAAAACATTTCTTGTAACATATTCATAATTCATAGACACAGAATTAGAAGTTTTAATTATAGATATAAAAATCATTATAATTATATAATAATAATATTGCACCAACAACTATAGTGACACAGAACAGATAATGATATTAAAAGGAACTAATAACACCACATCAGAACAACAACAACAATAACAATAACAATAATAATAATAACAACAGCATCAACAACAACAACAACAACAGCAGTAATAGTAATAATAAATACATACGTATGTTTGAATATGTGGAAAAACGTAAGACGTGCGACAATAGAACCAATCACTGGAATCAGTAGAACCTGTAAATAAATAAATAAAGGTATGGATGCATGGATGGATGGATAGATAGACAGATAGATAAAAATACAAACAGAGAGAGAGAGAGAGAGAGAGAGAGAGAGAGAGAGAGAGAGAGAGAGAGAGAGAGAGAGAGAGAGAGAGAGAGAGAGAGATATTATTTAAATACAGTGATCCGTGTCATTACAAATAATCACCTTTTGGATTAGACGTGGGTGATATCTGCCAGGAAATAGACCTGCAACATAAATAAAAGATGCTGATAAAATTAAGTAGTTTGAACATCTATATATCTGATTTTAATCCACTGGTATGTGACTTGATTTCAAAACTATATAAATAAAATAGAACAAAGCATAGCAAAGGAAAACAAAAGAAAACTAAACTAAACTAAAATTCTGTTTCATTACATAAGTCGAACAACTGTAAACTGAAAGTAGATACAGCATTTCAGAATAAAGGTTCACTAACACAGGAATGGGGAAAAATTACGAAAGAAATTACTTTCATTGTGTGAAGAAGAAAAAAGTAAAAAAAAAAAAAAAAAATGTATTTATATTAATTCATTGTTTTTGTTTAATGACACCCAGCATAAAAATAAAACTGGCTGTTGAGTGTCATTCAAAACCAAATAAAATATTTATTTTAGTAAAACAATGACAACAACAACAACAAAAGGTGTCCGCGGGATGGACTTTCTCCTGCCCAAGATACGTAACAGTATGTGTATATATATATATATATATAAGCATGTTTATCCTTCTCTCACCTCCATTAAGCAAACACAAAGTCTCAATTTGAATGTCACTGCTATTCTTTTTCTTGTTGTACCTGAAACACAAGACTGACATTTATTTTGAATACATTTGAAATATTAAACTAAAGCTATAAAAATGCTGTTTATAAGCAACGGACAAAACATTCCAGCTCTTAATTAATTAATTATTTATTTATTTATTTATTTATTTACTTACTTACTTACTTACTTACTTACTTACTTACTTACTTACTTATTTAGTAATTTATTTATTTTCTTTATGCGTGTAGACTACATTTTGTATTTTTACATATATTTATTTACTTATTTATAAAAACGTGTAGCTCAGTAACATAAGTGAACATTCACCTGGATAACAATTCCAGTGCAACGGTGTCACCGTAGTCATGTGACAGGATATGAGCGTTTGAAATCTGCAGATGTCTAGCTAAGTCTTCAACTATATCAGCTTGTTCAAAAACTGAGTATATATACGGGGTCTGAAATAATAATAATAATAATAATAATAATAATAAGGATCTTAAAATTCAACAGTGGTTGTCAGTTTTAACACGTAATAAATAAATATAAAATAAATAAACATACAATAAATAAATAATGGCATTAATAATAATAATAAAAAAAACTACAGCCAAATAAACCAATAGCAGCAACTAATAATAATAGTAGTAGTAGTAGTAGTAGTAGTAATAATAATAATAATAATAATAATAATAATAATAATAATAATAATGGTAGTAGTAATAATAATAAAAAGAAGAAGAAACTCACAGTTTTAAATTAAATATATAAATAAATTTTGTTTACAAGAATATTGATCCAACTCTGGTATTTCATTAAGAGTTTAAATGTTTTAAACAGGAGTTACACCAATAAGGTATTATTATCAATGTTATTATTAATTATTATTATTATTATTATTATTATTCATTATCATCATCATCATCATCATTAATTGATAATATTAGTTTTCAGAAATAAATGGAGTAGAATCCAGATGAGTAATTACTAAAAAGTCAAAATAGACTTAAACTGTATTTAAATCCATAGCAATGTGAGTTAAAGCCACCAGTTATTTAATAAACCCACCGGTTTTTCGCTGAATCCCAATCCAAGAAAGTCAAGAAGTATAACTCTGGAAAACTGTTCCTTAAGTTCAGGTAGTATCTAAAATGAGGACGAAGAAGAAGAAAGATAAAATAAACAAATTCAAATAGATTTCTTTCATTTGTAAATAAAATTAAATTAACTTTCTGAATTAATTATTATTATTTCTTAAATTTAACCTGATGAATTTTGATTCAGATGATTATTATTATTATTATTATTATTATTATTATTATTATTATTATTATTGCTGTTGTTGTTATTGTTTTAATACGAACTAAAAGTCATCTCATCCAAAAATATAAAAAGAAATCAGATCTCTTATGAAACTTTTAAAATCTTAATTTAAAGCATTTAAAAATTTAAAATAAATATTTACGTGTTATTTTTTTTTTTTTTTTTTAATGTATTTATTTATTTTCGCTGATTAATTCTTCCGGAACAATACTTTGAACCAAACCTTAGTCCAGTCATGGCTGTTGGATGGAACTCCATGCAGACAAATAACCGTTCCTGATTTGCCCGTCCCCTCTTCGTCTGTTTAAATTAAAATATAGTTGTAGAAAATATTTTCCAAATTTAACCAGACGAAAAATAAAATTAAAGACCAGAATAAATCCATTTATTTTTATTATTATTATTTAAAATTATTAACATTATTAATTATTTATGGATAATTATGTTTATTTATTTTATTTTTTTTTTATTATTATTATTATTATTACTATTTTATCTTCTTGTTGTTGTTGTTTAGGAGAAAAGGTACAGTACAGACTCAGGTACAATATGCGGTTGGGTTTCTTTATTATACGGTTTTAACATCCCACTAATGTTTACTTTATTAATTAATAAATTCAAAAGATGTGTTACCAATGTAAAATATATCCATTTCAATATATCGCATTATTTTTCCTTTCTGTTGCCATGCCAACAGTCTTTTAGAGAAATCTGGAGGTGGAAAGTAGATGAGAACCGCAAGAAACAGGAACAGAAATCCTACCACATATGATGCAGCCATTTTCCATCTGAAACGTTTAATATTTTAATTTTAAACTTAGTTTATTGGTATCTTGCTTATTTTATATCAATGATGAGTGCCGAATCTTTGTGTGTGTGTGTGAGAGATATATAAATTTATTAATTCATTTGTTATAGTTTTCTAAAGACATTTAATTAGCAAATAATACCCTATCACTTTTGTTTCCTTTTCCTTCTCCAATTTTATAACGAAAACAAAATGTCTACAAAGACTAAGTCAACATAAATCATAAAACTTTAAAAACAACAACCAAAAAACCCCACCTAATGACTGATGATTGCCAAATTTTATTCACTATTATTATTTTTTTTGTTTGTTTGTTTGTTTCATCTATAAATTTATTATTCTGTTTGTTCTCGTTTCAAAACATAATTAGTATATAATACCCGATTACTTTACTTCTTGCCTATCTATTTTTCTCAAGGTTAATAACGAAAACAAATTAATTTAAAAGACTAAGTCGCCATAAATTACAAAACTAATATCCGCATTCCGAAGACTAAAGTGAATTTTTATAATGGACCTTTGGCCTTTAATATTACATTTAACAGCGGTTGACACTTTCTATTAATTATTACATATAAGATGTGTTATTCATTAGAACTAACAAACTAATAGATACTGCGATGCTTTAATACAGTTAGTTTCACAAGTCAACGAAATAATTTTCCGCATTCTCTATAGAAATCGAGAAACTATGGTAACAATAGTACTTACCTTATCAGCAGGAAATAAGGGAGATAAATCGTATAATACTCTGAAAATACCCGATAAGATTGTGTTGAATATTAAAACAAATCTTTTTTGTTGTTGTTATTTCTTTTTAAATACGTATTAGAGTTTCACAGTAAATTTGTGCAATATGTGCTGTTACAATATTTATTATTTTTAACATATTTGATTACTTTATATATTTTCATTTATTTATTTATATTTTTGTTCTTATTTTATTTTTAATTATTATTACTTTGTTAGTTAGATTTATTATTATTATTATTATTATTATTATTATTATTATTATTATTATTATAAATTCAAGGTTTCATACTGTTTCTTCTTTGGATATTTCAGCAACTCTAACTGAAAACAAAATCATTAGTTTATTGATAACAGTTTTAGAGTACTTACATAATCGTTAGTTCAAATAAAAAATTAAATTAAATTAAAATAAAATAAATAAACGAAAAAGAGATTACTATTATCACAAATATGTACATACATACACCGACGCCGACACACACACACACACACACACATACATACATACATGCAAATATATTATAGACAAACATACATGTGTACATAGTACATAACTGGTCGGTCACAGTTCGTTTTTCCCTGCTCATATTAAAAACTCTGTTGCTGTGTTAAGAGGGGGACCTACCTACCTACCTCTCTCTCTCTCTCTCTCTCTCTCTCTCTCTCTCTCTCTCTCTCTCTCTCTATATATATATATATATATATATATATATACTTTTGGTCATATTATGTATGACATGAAGTAAAAGTAGATTTAATATACTACCATTTCTTTTCTCTATTAGTAAGAACAAAAATCTACATTTTGTGTACAAGAATATAATTAAATCACCTCTCTTTAGACGCACGTGACCTCTGTGGGTAAACAGATTCGTGTTACACACGCTTTGATCTTTCCTACCCATTCATTAGTGGCAGGTGAAGGGAGCTAACTTTGTTTACGCAAACCTTAGTCAGGTGTTGTCGTCAGAAGACTGGTTTTTCTCGCGACCGCACAGGCATCTCGCTCAAACACGTGACCTAGAGGATTTGCAGACGACAGCCCAGAAGATCTGCAGATGACAAAATGTACTCGATCAACGCGCTGAAATAACTTACCGTGGACACAAAGGAATGTTTGTTTAGAGGCTAAGCATGAAAGGTTCTGATTCTAACCTACTCTTTATGACCGACCATCTGTAGCTGTGTCTGTTGAATGTGTTCGCGTATTTTATCGGCGACAGTAATCCCAAGTTTGCCTTTCTGTAAGTGTGACTGTCTGGAAAATCACATGCAACTGAAATTTTATTCTCTTTTTATTTCCTTGCCTTTTCTTTTCTGTAGTTTTTCCTGGTTTTTTTTTTTGTTTTCTTTTCTTTTTTTTTTTTTTTTTTTTTTTTTTTTCTCTCTCTCTCTCTCTCTTTCTGTAATGACAACTTTTTCAAATGAAAGAATTAATGTCTAACGACACCCCAGCGTGAAAAACATATTGTGTGTTTGTTTGTCTGTGGCGTGGTGTACATGTATAAATATATATTTGATCCCCTTAGCTATGCAATATATTTTAAACTCAGTTATTGAATCTTTGAATTGTATTTTTAAGCCAGAGATTGTGGTTACGTGAATATCAGTTTTCTGCCTGCGTGAAACCTCTTTTGTTGGTCCGTTTCACGAATGTTACTATTCTGCTTCCCGTTTCTATAATTACCGATGAATCAGACGTTTCAACTTGACATTTTAACACGACGCTCCCTCGTTCATTTCATCTTTTAGGACGACTGAACCAATCGAAGGTCGTGAGAAACTGTTACTGATGACTCGCACGGTTAAACAGCTAGGTTTGTTTTCTCGTTCCAAAACTTGCGCCAAAACTGATAACTGTAACAGTATCTGTATTATCTGTGTGAGCGAGCAGATCCTTTGGGAAGGAAGAAGTAAACATTAATTAAGTGACAGTTAACTGCAGTAAGCAGACACAGAGTTTTTAATATGAACCCTCCCATAGGCTGGAAAAAACCCACAGATTATTATAAACCAGTCATGAACAGAAGTCTTAATAGATACTCGTGTTCAAACATCGCGCCATCACCCCCCCACACACAATAGTATTATACATACACTGACAGACAGACATGCAGACAGAGATAGATAGATTGCTGGTATGAGTTGTGTGGGTGGGTATGGGTGTGGGTGTGGGTGTGGTATGGGCGTGGCTGTGGCTGTGTGTGTTATTGATAAATGATTTTTTTTTTTAATATCGAAAGCTTCAGGCGGTGTTATTTGGACTGTAAACTATTTTATATAATCTTTTCTCGTATTTTCAACAACCAGCTAACTATAGTTTTTTCTCATGCTATTTCTGAAATAATCTTTTTATTTACTGATTGATTTATTCACTGATTTACAGATTGTTATTATTTCTTCTGTATTCTGATTTTAAATTTTTAACACATCTTCTAACATAAAATCTATTTAAATTTGGCATGTTTTCAGGTTTCAGAAGTTCCGGTATATATTCTGCATATTACATATCCTGGGTTTGTGCGCAATTTTAATATCCTTTGTGGAATTTTAAATACATTTTCTATCAAATTACCTTCTTCATCCCGTTTCCCAATGCTATTAAAGAAGCCATGCGTTAAACATAAAACCAAGAATGTCAATGAAGAGTCAAATCAATTTAAATAAAAACGAGTGGTTGTGTGACACACGTAATAAAAAATTCACCTTTGCAGCTGAAGCTAACTTGAATTGCAGGTAATATATACGTCGTAAAGCAATAACTTTATTTGAGCGGCTGTGAATAAATTAATAATATTCTCGTTTTTGTTTACTCTGATTTCGAAAGTATATTCTATGATTTAAAAATAAAGCAAAAGAGAAAAAGAACAGTTTTTAAATAACAAGTATATTATATTAATGTGTAAAAAAGCAAATAAACAAAGAAGAGAGAGAGAGAGAGAGAGAGAGAGAGAGAGAGAGAGAGAGAGAGAGAGAGAGAGAGAGAGAGAGAGAGAGAGACGAAGAAATGAAATAAAATATATGTACATTAACAGAAAAACAGCGAGACACAAAGAGACTTATACAAAGAAACAGAGAGATAATAGCAATAATAGTTATAAGAAAGAGCCCATATTTGAACAATCATTTCTAAAATTCGTACATAAAAGAAGAAAATACCACGGACAGTCTATGTATCTCTAGACTCACACAACAGACAGCGAAACAAAAACGCATGCTATACTGAACTGTTTGTCTTGATAGTCAGTAGCCATGATCTGTACTTGAAGAAAGCTTATCTTCTTCATTCGGCTATACTGAAGATTTCATTCAGCTGTGAATGATTTACTTCGACTTGCCATTCATAAAGAGAGGACAGAAACAAGTGGGTGTGTGCATGCCTTTGTGTGTCCTTCTATTGCGACACGGGCACATTCCACAAATAGATAAGAGTTAGAAGGGTGTTCTCGTGACAGAGCATGTCTTTATTTAGTTTATTTTCATCTTCTTTATTTATTTATATATATATTTTTTTTATCATTTATGTATTTATTTATTTATTTATTTATTTATTTATTTTATTTTATTATTATTATTATTATTATTATTATTATTATTATTATTGTGTGTGTGCCTTTTTTCGTCTTTAGAAAACAACAACAACAACGTAATAATAACAATAATACTACTAATAATAAAATGTTTGCTTTGAATGTAGGTCCTCGTTTTACGATTATTACAAGAGTTTTATTATTATTACGTTAGTTAGCTGCAGTCACTGTTGTTGTTACTGCTGTTGATCTTTGGTATGCAGTAACACAGAAGCAAGCCAGTATATTTTCTTTTCGTTGTTGTTGTTGACTTCTTTTAACAATTACCATAAATACATTTTAAAAATTAAAAAAAATATATATTTTAAATTTTGTTTTCGTTTTTGCTGACTTTTGCTCGTATAGGGATTGTTGCTCTAAATACTTTTAAGTGTATTTTTTTTTATTGCCGTCTTCGTTGTTTTGCTGATGTTGTTACTGATCCTTGATACGGGATGAATAACCATAAGCGTATTTTGTTTACCATCAAGATAAGTTTTATTGCTTTTCTTACGATTATCATGCACTGTTGTTATCGCTGAGGATTACGATTTTGACGATAGTGATGATAATCTTGATTTATGATGTTGAAGTCGTTGTTGCTACAGTGTTGTTGACCTTTGTTACGTATCCAACTGTATGTTTACTGCTGTTGGTGATGGTAATGGTGGTGTCGCTGTCGATATTTAACGGCATACTTTTAAAAGTACTTTTTCATTACTGTTGCTTTTATTGATGTTGTTGTTGTCGTTGTTCTTGTTGTTGTTGATGATGATGATGATGATGGATGATGATCTCTGATAGAAGGAACAGATGTATATTTAAGATATGATATGTTATAAATTCCCCTCAGAAACATGAAGAATGTTTTTGTTTGTTTTGTTTGGATGTGCACATATTCGGTATTCATCACATTAGCTATATATAGACTGGACAGTAAAAACGTAAGCTATTTAAGTAAATATATACTACTTATCTTTTAATAATAATAATAATAATAATGTTATTATTATTATTATTATTATTATTATTATTATTAGTTTATTTTCTTTATTTATAGCGTTTATTTTTTCCATCTGATGCACATTTCACTAAAACTTATTTTATCTTGTTCTTAATCATTTATTAAATATTAGATACACTAAATAAATATTGTTTATTTGCAAACTTTGACAACAATATTAATAAAGAACAACTATTATGCTGCAACTCCAAGTATGTCGGAAGCCATTTTTAAATATTTAATGACGTCACTACGTACACAGAAAAGCAAAGTAATATAATAATAATAATAATAATAATAATAATAATAATAATATTAATAATAATAATATCCAGTTATATTATATTTATTTCTTCCTGCACAATATTTTTCATTTTAATTTAGTTTTTTAATCCTTTTGTTTACAATAATCAGTAAAATTACCTATTTATACTGTTAAATAAGCAAAGCTAACATCATAAAAAGCTGCTTAGTTTCGGATCAATTCCACGAAAAACAAAACTGTAGATTTCACAATCATCTCAGGGCGAAGTCTTGACTGCAAAATGTCACTTTGATCAACAGTCTTGTCACGCAATAATCTTTACTAAAATATACATAAAGTTAACCCTGGAAGTTTTCCCGTCAAGATTGGAAATTTAATATCAGAGTACAGCATGTCATGGACCATGACAACCAAGGAATTCTAGTAATGTTGCTGATGAATGCACTGTGTTAAAATAAAAAGAATAAAAAAAAAAAAAAAAAAAGATAATAAAAAACAAGGAGACATGGATCGACAGAGAGGGTTACAAAAAGTTACGAAGTGTTGTATTGTTAGTTGTACAATGCAGATCTTGTTGATGATTACATGTGAGATGAGACTAGCTTTGTTCATATTGCGAGTTCATGAGTGCAGGCACGTAGATATTTTTCTATAGGCTCTCTATTACGTGCGATTATTCTTGTATAAGCTCTCTATCGTGTAGGAGCATGAACAT
Organism: Chrysomallon squamiferum; assembly: GCA_012295275.1. Classification (NCBI taxonomy): domain Eukaryota; kingdom Metazoa; phylum Mollusca; class Gastropoda; order Neomphalida; family Peltospiridae; genus Chrysomallon; species Chrysomallon squamiferum. The sequence continues at coordinate 31,689,444 of CM022671.1, forward strand.
TTTTTCTTTCAGCCTTCTGTTGTTACAGGTCTAAATATATATAGCACGTGAATATTTTCTAACAACCTCCCCATCTACTGATATTATCTTCTAAACTCTCTGCTTCATGGATATTATACCTGATCATTTTTTAATAGCTCTCTTTCTCATAGACATAATGCGTGATGTGTTTTTATTACCTCCGTCTCTAATATAAAGCATGATGATTTTTCTTCAAGTTCTCAATTCACGCATCTACGTACGTGGATATTATTTATTTATTTATTTATTTATTGTTTAATACAGATAATTATATTAAAATGAAAACGAAGCAAAAAAATAGTCTCAATTTGTGAGGACGTCGCCATCAGAAAGAGACTTCCGGTTTCCTTGTTCATCAGAATTGCCATAAATTATTTTACATAATTATTTATTTACTTACATCTTTATTTAACTATAAAAATATCTGAAAACTATAAACTCTCGTTTCATTTCAGGAACATAAATATGATTTCTGCTATAACATAAAAATAAAAAGTTGATAACAATCTTCTCGCTAAAACCAAATGTAATATCCTGCATTAGAATTAAGGATTTTTGTGTTTTATAAGTTTTAAAACGGTATTATCTATTGTCATGGATGTTAAATGCTTGAGAATAAGTAAATCTCTGATATTGTTGGAGCTAACTAAACAGAATAATAATAATAATAATAATAATAATAATAATAATAATAATAATAATAATGATAATAATAATAATAATAATAATAATAATAATTGCAGTAGTAGTCGTAGTAGTAGTAGTGGTAGCAACAACAGCAGATGTAGTAGTAGTAATAACAATAACATTAATAATAATAATAACAGTAATAATAATAACAACAATAGCAATAATAATAATACTAACAACAACAATAGCAATAATAGTAATAATAATAATAACAACAACAATAGCAATAATAATAATAATGACAACAACAATAACAATCATAATAATAATAATAATAATAATAATAATAATAATAAACCTATCCCTGACTGATCACAGTACGAGATTGCCTATTATCTTGTTCATCGATCCGTCAAATAAATACAATAAGAGAATATGAATGAGACAGAACTGGTGAAATTTCATTCCACATTGTGTTCAGGTATCTGGCTATTGCCTTTCACAAAACCAGTGGCGGAACTAAAATGAAACCCATAACGTGATGATTCATATCAGTGACATATATTAAATCTTCCTAGCATATGACCGTTTCTAAAATATGAATCAGTTGTTACTTTGCAGATTTAATCATTATTATACTTCAGTAGTATTACTAGTAGGAGGAGAAGAAGAAGAGGATCATGATGGAGAAGAAGAAAAACGGTAAGAACAAGTGGGGCGAGGTGAACAGCTGCCAGATCAAAAAGAAAAATGAAGAGAAGCAACGAGGAGAGCAAATGTGTAATATGAACAGAATGAAAAAGAACATTTTGACGTGGAACAAGAGCAAAAGATGTAGTACAAGAACAAGAAATTTCTTAACCAAAAAAAAAAAAAAAAAAAAAAAAAAAAACGACAAAAAAAAAAAAAAAAAAAAAAAAAAAAAAAAAAAAAATAATAATAATATCAAGGCAACAATCTAATATAAATCTGAAGAACAAAATAAATTAGTAAAGGATAAGAATAATAATAATAATTTTAAAGATATATATAATTATAGAGAGAGAGAGAGAGAGAGAGAGAGAGAGAGAGAGAGAGAGAGAGAGAGAGAGAGAGAGAGAGAGAGAGAGAGAGAGAGAGAGAGCGCTTTTTGGAGAAACATCTGACCTGTCTTACAAGAAAACATAAAAGGGCTGAATTCCACTTAATAAAGCGGTAATTGTATACATAATAAAATCACGTCTTGACCATGTTCTCGTTGTACGAGTCAGAATAATTACTTGTCCTTACGCTGTCATCCATGAAGATGATTTCGTACATCTTCGCGAGATAAGGTTAGTATCAGCGTTACTGAATACCATCATAATAAGAACAACACTGTAAATGTCATACTACTCTGACACTACTTACTTATCTTTTTGTACACCTTAGCTATTGCAGGTCACCAGGTAGATAGGTAACTGACATCAACTGACTTCTTTTTTTTTTTTTTAAACTTCAAAGGTTATAGGTTGTAATAATATTATAAAACGTGTCATGAATTTTAAAATAATGATTCTGTGAATACAAGTATTGAAAACGTTATGAATATGAAAATCGTATTTCGTATATTTTTATTAAATGTTGTTTAAGTGTATAAAAAAGACATAAAATAATGTTTATATTTTATTTATATGGCTTTTGAAATTTAAATATTTAGTTTTAAAACTGTACATGCACTGTAACAAAAGTTATAAAACCGTTTGTATTGATACTAAACTGCAGATGAAACACACCCTTTTCTTTCCATTTCGAGTTAAAGTACGAATAATATTAATACATTTGATAATAATAACAGCAATTGTAATAATAATAATAATAATAATAATAAATCGTAGTAGTAGTTGTTGTAATAATAGTGGCGAAAATAACAATAATAATAATAATAATAATAATAATAATAATAATAATAATAATAAAACAACATTAAGGTGGACAAATATGCACAAAAAATACCTAAAATACGATTTTTGAATATTAATCTTGAAACCATAAACTGTTCCTGGACAGATTATTATTTACAAATCATGGGCAATTGTTCTCAACCTGAGACCGTAGATTATAATAATAATAATAAACAAATATAAAATTATATATAAAATATATGTATATAAAGCTGCCAGTACTCAGTTGTTAAACACTTAGAAAAAACAGTAGCCTGAAAATATCGCCATACTATTAAATTTGAAACACGGGGGCAGCAGTAGGGTGCCATTACCCTATATTTATCCTTCTTAATTCTTTATTCCCGACCGATGTTGTTTTTCATCATGATAAAACTATCTTTAAATATTTAAAGTTATTTTATACACAATATAACGCCCCAGATATCCATCATTATTAATGTAGGCGCCCCATATAACCAACACAATATAGGCGCCCCGTATTTCTGAAATCCTGGATATGTTGTCCCTGAATATTAACGTTTGAGTCTTGTTTAAACATCTGTAAGTCTGACCTGCTGAGCGTCCGTTTGTATTCGAATAACAATGTTCTTGATTACACGTCAGTTTAAAAACTGTTTCACAGTTAATAAACGATTCTTACAGAATCTCTTTAATTTTTCGCTGATGACACGATCAGTATATGTTATCTGTTGTTTGATGATTTCATTGTCCGTTAGATTTGTACAGTGAATTTCGTAACGACCATATCAAGTACAAAACAGAGCACTGATATAACATTTTTTGTCTTTTTGTTTTTAGTATTTTTGACTGTTTGTGTTTCTTTTACAAAGAACGAAAATCTGATTAATGATCAGTAACAACAAATTAAGTTATCAAATAATTACAGGAATGAATCGAATCGACATCAACACACAACTAGAAACCGTCTTTGTAAAACGAAAACCATGCAGATTCCATGAAGAGTTTACAAGTGATTCACATCGAATTATTTCCGAATAAAATACCATAACAAACTGAACTTAATGTCTTTTTCTGTAATAGAAGAAGAGACAAATTTCCAAAATAATTATTTAATAATATCTATTTGTTTGATATAGAATGACTGAACGTTTTGAAATATTTTTTTTTTCCCCTTTTTAATATTTAATGTTGGCTACAGGTATAAAAACAATGAATCTGACATTAAGAAAGTAAAAATTTTTTACCAATCAAAATTAAGAAATCACTTGATGACCTCAATTCTTTTTTTCACTTCCGTTTTTATTACGGTCAATAAACAATTCATATTCTCATACATTTTTGATGTACCCTTGTTATTTTGTTATTTTCCATTCATGTTAATAATAGTCCGGTTCTGGAACATCTTCGTACGCGTAGTGGTAGCTTCTGCGATCTTCCTCCTGTGAACTATAGCGCACCACACCAGGAGGAGGCACCGATTCAGACTGTCTTTCGTTGCGGTTCCAAACCTTTTCACGCAGCTTATTTGAAGTCTGTAGATCAGTAGCCGGCACATTTCGAACATGCTGCATGCTCATATCAGCGGAGTCGAAATAGTAAGCTTGTCCAGACACTTTCAGTAGGTCAGGAGAAACGATGGTTGGTTTTGGTGCGTTTAAAGCTGTTTTAATGCTAACAGCATCGATATCCAGCTTGCCCCCCCTCATTGCAGCAGGTCCGCCGCGGACCTGCTCGTTGACTTTGTCAAGTCTAGGTACGCGCAGCGCTTTCTGAATGGACACCGAGCTTGCGTCAAGAGCTGCTTTTTCCTCTCTCGGTTTATGTGACTGGCAGTAAATGTTCAAGTCCTCCATGTCGTTAGGGTTAAAATTAAAGCTTTTCAGATTCAGCAGTGATGAACAGACGACACAGCGAAAACATAACTTGTGGTAAAGAACTTCCTTGATAGGTCCGATCTTTTCCATGGCGTAGACTTTCTTTCCGCATCTCATACACAGGTCTTTCAGTTTGGGTTTTGTGTAATTCGGGGCCACTGTATGGAAAACAGGAGATTCAAGCTGCTGCTCCGGCATCGGTGAAGATGGCATCGACGACGGCAACGACTCAGACAGGCTAGATGCAGTGGAGCTGAAATCATTGATGCTGGATGTTTCTGCTTGTTCTCCAGTAGAACTGGACACCATCTTTGTCGACATTGGTCCGCTCTGATCGAAACCGTTCTCGGGAATAGTCGACGTTATGTACTGCGGGCTGGTAACATAGGTGGTACACGCTGGCTCGCTCAACGGCTCAGTAACAAACGCTGGCAGTTGGTTCAGGTTTTGAGTTACACGCGCTGGTGACATGACAGTTTGATGGGTCAGTGTCGTCTGCAGTGCGCCATCAATCAAGTTGATATTCGAGTCCACTGCTGGAAAATGCAAAGGTTGTATTTCAGGTTTTGTTTTCGTCGCAGTATCCTTCACTGATATGACGGTGTAGTAGCCGGGCTGTGAATTCGACGTTAACCCAGTTGGTGATGTGACCCCTACGGAACTGTAGACGGTCTGCTGCGGGATGATGAACTGGTTGGGGAGTGACGTGGCCGCGTCGTGCTGCACGGAAAGCGACCCGAAGTTGTTGACCAGTTCTGGGATTCCGTTTTCCTGTCCAGGAACCCACACTGTGGTCACGCCAGGGTTGGGGTTAGGGATATAGAGAGGTGTTTGGTTTCCGTTATTCCAGTACATGATGTTTCTGAAAAATAAATATTAATATTAACCAGTGTAATTAGTTGGGTCTACTACTACTACTACTACTACTACTACTACTACTACTAATAATAATAATAATAATAATCATAATACCAATAATAACAATAACAATAATGATAATACTAGTAGTAGTAGTAGTTGTTGTTATAGTTGTAGTAGTAACAGCAGTAGTGGCAGTGGCTAGAAACAGATGATAACGAAGATTTTTTTTTTTAATTCCTTTTAATATTTTATAAAGGCAAAATAACAACTGCTTTTATTATCATTATCATCATCATCATTATCATTATCATCATCTTCAACATCTACATCAACATCATTTATTATTATTACTATCACCATCAAACTTAGATCAAAATGTGTTTACTAATTTTTCTTTTGTTATATATATATATATATATCTGACTACAGAAAAGTAATATCCTGTGACATTTGGCTCTCTCGACATGCAACGCCAAGCCCAGGATTCGCTTGGCGGTATATCTAATTGAAAGTGCTCGCGTTTCCAACTTTAGGTCACGATAAATAAACATTTAAAGCGAATTTACACGCGTACTGTGACCACCATCTTTACTAGTTTATTGTGTAGCTATATCCGTGGTGTTTGCCAAGCGGATCTCAGGCTAAAGTGGTTTAAAAAAAAAATGTTGAAAACAAAAAAAAAAAAAAAAATTTTACTTAGAGAAGCAGAGAGAAACAAATTAGGCTAGGTATGGGTTGTAAGGATAGATGGCCCTAAAAAAGTAATTAACACACTAGTAGCAATACTTAACACGTAGGAGGTATGTACATGCAGCTAGGTGAGATGTATATGTATAGCGTACGTATGAAATGTTAATCTCGAGTTAGTCCGGAAAAAAGAATTTAGTAGAAGTTTGACACAAGCAAACACATTCAAGCGCACATAAACATATAAACACATACCTACATTCACTCATTCATACATACATACATACATACATACATATATACATAAATATATACATACATACATTCATACATATATACATACATACATACATACATACATATACATATATACATACATACATATATACACACAGTTATATACATATAAACATACATACAAATGCATACACGTACATATAATGTGTCTGTTTCTGTGTACAATTTGTCATATAGAATATACAATACTAATAACAGCTGTTATTTTTGTTTTTAAAACTACATGTACATAAAAATGGACACAATTAACATAACATACACATACGCACGTACGTACTCCTATACTTAAACAGCCTTTTAACTAACATAAACAAACCAAAATATTGTACATTATAAAATTCCCCATTCATTCGTACTGTTAGTACTTTATTTACAATACAGGTCTTTTTTTTTTTTTTTTTTTTTTTTTTCCCCCTCATTCCGGGTAAACATTTTCTTATAATTTGACGCTGTTGATATTTGAAAACTCCCGTATTGCATATACTCAACAAAAACATTTTTTAACCTCTAAGCTACATACACAAATCCTCTGCCAATACACTTTACCCGACTTGGTTTGCAGGAACGAAAAACAAGTAGTATAAATATTTACTGAACTTCTAAGTAAATACTGAATATTTGAGATGGTGTTATTTAGAGCTAGCAGGGTATACAAAACACATTCGATATATTTATACATTGAAATATCAAATATATGACTTCTAAATGTATGTGATGAATTTACCTTTCGCCAGGAACGCGTTTTTTTTTTTAGGCATGTGGATAATATATGGATTGTGTATACATAATAGTTCTGTGTGTGCACGTATATATGTACATTTATGTATGTGTGTATATGTGTATGTGTGTGTGCGTGTCTGCGTGTACTGGTTTTTGATAAAAATAGCGAGGAAAAATAAGTATTAGTTTAATCAATGCAGCTTTTGCCCGTTAAAATATGCATAACATCTTACTGAAGTTAATGGAAGATTTATTGTCAAGGGACAAGCCTCATAATAAGGTGCGTGGACAATATTTTCTTGGCAAAAGAAGGAAACTTATTCACGTCTGCTTGTTTCAGACAAACCGGTCTTCGACAAATTGGTCGAAGAGACCATACAAAGGGTTGTTAAATGTCGAGGTGTTTAAAGATGGTCAGTAATCATAGAGGTTGATTATGGAAGTTCCTGTACCGGTATAGGAAAATAGTGATTGATATAATCGGTGATTTGTTGTTGTTGTTGTTGTTGTTGTCGTTGCTTTGTTTTTGTTGTTGTTGGTTTTTAATATATATATATTCTTAACTATAGAAGATTATTTACCTTTTAATACGAAAAATATATTATTGATTATATTTATTTATTTTACATGCTTGGGAGTCGATGAAAGATTAAGGATTTGTCGGACTGGTCAAACGTCTAAAACATTGTGTCCATTCCTGATTTATATCAGTCAACGGCAGAGAAGCGTCTTTCGCTTCATTTGCGAGGTGGATAATGACATTAAATAAACAGAAGTCAGATGGAAGGTTATGAAAAAAACAAAACTGACCAGCTGCGTCACGTGTCCATCCTATTCCACGTACAATTTTAATGGTCTGAGTGTTTTAAACATTAATGTCTTCATATTCAGTTTTTATTCTGTTCCTCGTATTGTTATTATTTTTCATTATTTATTACTCTTTCTTTTTTTCGTCAGTAGCTCAGACAATAATAGCAACACGTTTTCATTTCATACACACATACAATACATACATCATTATTCAAAAACAGCATATGTGTCAAAACCTAGTAAACATTAATAGTAATTTACAAATGTTAAATCAATATCCATTCTTTATTACCTCTTACAAACCTCACAACCGCCGTGGTCATTGTATAGACTGTATATATGTATACACATAATAAACAGAGATAATTAAATTACATATGCTATACATACCTCACGTATTCCTCTTTATCAATGTTAATAACACACACAGCAATGAAATATATCCACAGTTTCATTCAGTATATACTCTGTATATTACAGATAAAGGCAAAATTCAAAATATAATCATATTCAAAGAGACACATCCCATTTTTTTTTTTTTTTTTTTTTTTTTTTGTATATGTGTGTGTGTGTGTGTGTATTTTGCGAACAGGACCTACAGAAGGTTATTGGAAGAGTTACTAATTATTCTTATTTTACGATAGGAACCTGTAGAAATCATGACAGCAACAAATTTTTATTTTTATTTTTATTTTTATTTTTTTATTTTTTATATAGCATAATAATCATGATAATGATGATATTGGTGATGAAGATAATGATGTATTTGTGAAACAGCTGATAATAATTTTCTGACGCAACCCCATTTATAAATAACTTATAAGCTAAATAAACTGAAGGTCGAGATCTCATTTAGCCTAGTTTGGTTGTAAAGTTTTATTTTCTGATATAACCTGTTAAATATGGTGAATACAGCTTGCTTTAGCTTAGGACCTGGTCACATTTAAATCCGGTTCTACGTTCAGTGACCGAACAGGTTTTATCACTTAGTTTTAACTACCGCCATCTTTATTCTTGACACGATGCTTTAGCAGACGTCAGATTCAAAAGCATGAAGGAAAACGTGCAGTGAGTGCAAAATAAAATAATATTTAGTTTCTTGTCTTCTCTCAGTTTCTTGTTTTTCACGTATACATATTTATGAAGTCACATCACAAAAGGCTAAAAAATAAAATAAAAAATTATAAATTCTCAAAAAGAATTTTTATTACGTAAAAGATTTAGAATTAATTCCTGTTCATGTTGCGGAACTAATGCTTTTTTTTTAAGAGACCAGAATATATAAATAAATACAAGAAAAAAGAAAGAAAGAAAGATAATGAAATTATTTCCAAAGTGTCCTTTACTAACTTTTTAAATTTATCTAGCTCATATTAGAAAAGATTTGGTCTTAATAAATTCAGCTAGTACTATAAAAGTCATTGTTATACATACACCTATAATGAAAAGAATAAATGAAAAAGCAAACTACTATGATATGTAGTTACTGGAGCTAAAAGTTACATTATATTGTATCAAGGATGTTTTGCTGATAAAGAAGGATGCATAAGATCGAATGATTTTTGGAGGATTTTTTTTTATCAAACTTTTGAAATAAATAAATAAATAGTTAAATAAATAGAGAATTATATCCACAAAAACTCAGACAAATTTTCGGACCATGATTATTTCTGACAGAATTTCTTGGATTCGCTCGGCAGAATAAGAACACACAATGCAGTCAGTCACTCTTAAAGGTGTAAATCTTGAATACATAAGTATTTACAGGTAAATTCACGCCTCGCTGATTCCTACAAGTTACAGTTTTGTTTACAAGTACATACATCCTTCAGAAAGGGACTAAACCCATAATATCACAGTAATTAATTGTTGTTTTTCCGTGACCTGAGTAATTGACCCGTCAAACGAAAAACACATTCAGACAGCTCGTCCATGATAATAAAATACTTAACAGATATTTTATAAGCGAAATTAAGGAAAAGGTCACTTGTAAAGTATTCTGTTTTTATTCTGTTTTAATCCGTGAAAAAGAATATATATGTATATATACAAAAGGTGTCCAAAATATAAAAAGTTAGTTTCAATAGTAAGGTTATAAATTATGATACTGCTGTATTTGTTGATTTCCAGCAGAAGTTATTGCTTGAACAGAAAGTGCTAAACTTTCCATAACCAATTCAATGCTTCTCTATTAACAACAACAAGGGAAAAAAAAAAAAAAAAGAATGTTTAAATATTCGTCAGTATCACTTAATATTTTCGGCTATTAGCCATCAAATATAAAACTGTTTATGATATATTGACTATGGGAAGTGAAACCCGCGGTCATTACTTCACGGGTTAATCTCATCTATTAGCAGCAACAATTTTACAATTATATACCTTCCCGCAGACAGGGAAAACATTTAATAAACCAATCATAGGAGTCTGGCTGAAGGTTAAACATTTTTTAATTTTAAAAGTATATTTCCAGAAAGCGAAAACATAGGAACAGAAACATGCTAAATGACTGAGAGTAATTCTCTCTCTCTCTCTCTCTCTCTCTCTCTCTCTCTCTCTCTCTCTCTCTCTCTCTCTCTCTCTCTCTCTCTCTCTCTCTCTCTCTCTCTCTCTCTCTCTCTCTCAAACACCCACCCACACACATGAACATACAAGTACAAAGTATATGATTTTTGTACAATATGTACTGACGATAATTATGTGCTGTGACTGAAAATGAATTATTGGATACGCCCTTGATTAACTAGAAAATAATAGTTTTAACTTCACTGAAGTTATTTATCAAACAACATGAGGTACAAATGAAAGATTTATGTGATATCTACGTGGCTCAGATCATAACTAAACGTTCGCTTCTTCATTTCCGTTCTACGGCTATGGAAACTAAATCGTGCGTAGCTAATGTAGTCAAATAAAAGTCATTATTTAAAAGTTAAACCTATCTATAATTATCTAATAAATTTTAAAACGAAATTCTAGCAGGTGATTAACGTAAGCATAACGAGATAGAAAATTGAATAAATGAATGAATGAATGCAAAAAAAAAAGACAGACTGACAGAGTTGTAAAGAAAAGGTCAAGGAGAAAGTTATAAAAAGAAGAGAGAGAGAGAGAGAGAGAGAGAGAGAGAGAGAGAGAGAGAGAGAGAGAGAGAGAGAGACACACACACACACACACACACACAAGGAGTGAGAAGAATCAGAAATGAATGATGGAGATGAAAAAACTAATGAGACACAATGATCGAGTGAATAAGTGATTGCAAAATAAAACTCCCGCACTTCTGTTTCTCTTCCCAAAAAATTTACTCTGTCCCGTTTTAACTGCAAGACGTCTTTTTATTTTCTCTCAAAGAAAGAACAATATATAAATATGGAGAAAAAAAAAAAAAATAGAAAAAAAAAAAAAAAGAACGTAAAAGCAAATGCACCATCAGAAAAACCAAATGCATTGTAGCAAGGGAAAAGAAAATGATATGGCGGATTAACCGAGACATCACGCCTCAGCTCGTGATCCACTGAACAGAAGAGTTTAGACCTACATGAAAGATGTCTAGATACGTTTGTTTATAAGAGTCCCAACACACGTAACATCTCTCTGCTGGGCCTGGCCTGCTTTGTGCACGGGAGTGGTGGGTACTGAAATATGCCAGAAATTTCTTTATCAGCGATTAGTAATTTACGTCTTACGTTACACTATTATTACATTACAGACACTGATGCTAAATTTGTTTTTAGAAACCAACGAGCTAGAAAGTTTAAGATTTGGGCTTCTTGGCGGTAAGAAAAGAAAAAAAAAAAAAAAAAAAAAAAAAAAAAAAAAAAAAAAGTGTTTAGGTCTACAGCATTTGTTTGGGTAGTTGCCAAAAACGTTGCAAATAAAAATGTATTTTGCTATTTAAATTCCAAAGTGGTAGCGGTTATAAGATTTCAGTATTTACATAAAGGTCTGTTTATATATCATCCTCTGCGAGATATTTTATTTACAAAAAGTACATAATCTTGATTTTTTGCTTTTTTTCTGAGGTTCGTATAAGCAGTCTGCATACACAGTTTAGACATTCTTAAAATTTATTTTCGTATTGTCTTAAATTAATCAAAACCGTTTTCCACAAAGGAATAACAACATAATTTATTATAAATAAATAAATAAGTAAACAAATAAATAACACTAAAAAACCCAAACATAATAATGTTAACTATACTGATTAGGATGACGATAATAATAAGTATGTAAATAAGCAAACAAATAAATGAAATAAATAAATGATTCATTATTTAGCTAGATATTCTCTTGTAAACTACAGAAAACATTTTTAATAAGATACATACAGAAAATATTCAAGTGTACATATATATAAAGAAGATCTATCTATCTGTATATACACAGAGAGATAAGAACTTTCTGTTGGTGCTGATATAATAATAATAATAATAATAATAATAATAATAATAATAATAATAGTTGTAATTGTTATTATTATTATTATTATTGTTGTTGTTGTTGTTGTTGTTGTTGTTATTATTATTATTATTAAATGCAAATCCATGCCAACAAAACATCTATTGTATTAAATTTGAAATATAGCCAAATAAATCTTCAATAACTCTTCCAGGCCTGAAATGATCAATATATATTCTGCTTTAATAACGCCAGTGTCCATTAATCTCAAGAATTTAAATCAGGACTAAGTTTTAATAGAAAATAACAAGAAATTGCTTGTATAAAATAAAGTAACAGCTGTCATAACATGAATTCGTAGAAACATATTGCGTAATACAACAATATCATTCGAAAAATGATATTATGGTTAAAATATGATAATGATAAACGATGATGATTGAAATGATTTTAATGATAATGTGGTACAGATGGTATTTATTATTATGATTTTAATGTCACTTCAGATGGTTTTCGTTATAAAATTAATGAACATAATGATTAAAAAAAAAACCAAACTTTAGTGACAGTTATGATTAAAATTGTATTAATGATGATAAAAAGGATTTTAATAATGATTAAGATTATTTTAATCATTATGACGACAATAAAAGTGGTTTAAAGATGATTAATGTACTTTTATAACACGAAACACAACTAGGATAATCAAGATAATTGTTGTTATGATCAGTATTATTTCAGTTCTGTAATAAAATCTCACTTACTTTTGGTCTTAACTTTTCCTACACAATATCTCTTAACAGTCTGCCTCCAAGAACAACTTCTAAACTCGCACTGTGTCCCGCATCCTATCCAGTCTTTTTTTTTTCTTTAAAAAAAATAAAGAATAATCTTCTTTTGTAAGTTATCGTCTACCCATCACAAACAATCACTGGATCACAACAAACAGACGTATCAAACAAGGGCATCAGATCCAAAGCTTTCAGACGCAGCACCAGAAGACACGTGATGCATAAAGCAAAATTAAATAGTTTATGGTGTCTCTTGGTTGTGTCAAGCAGATATATGTAAGATTAGTGGTCTCTGTCGGCTTCAACTTTATTATGTATACGCCTAACCGCTTGACTGAGCACACAAACAGGTTCTGTGGCGTTTGTTTCCGTAGCTTTCAGTATCTATTTTTCTTCACGCAAAAGGTCGCGTTAAAAGCAGAATGACTTAACAAATTTTTTCGGGAGTGATGAATATTCTCGTTCTTTTTTTTTTTTTTTTTTTTTTTTTCTTTTGAAATTTAAAAAAGAAAGAAAAAAGAATAGATGTTAAAATCATAAAATCAGTTTGTAATAGATATGAAGTTTGAAAGTAAAGTGAAATGAAAGTAAAAAGTAAAAAAGAAAGAAAAGAAAAAGAAGAAAAAAGAAATAACACAAACAACAGAGAGAGAGAGAGAGAGAGAGAGAGAGAGAGAGAGAGAGAGAGAGAGAGAGAGAGAGAGAGAGAGAGTATTTAAAGTGGATTATCTGACAGCATTTTATGATACAACTTTTCTTCGTTTTCATTTATTATTTATTTTACGAAAAAGGAATAAAAAAAATAATTAAAACGTAAACCACTTCTAAAAGCTAAAGATGGACAGAGGGTGTTAGAGAGACACAGAGAGATGTAAACTGTTAATAAAGAAAATAATGAAACACTACAATAATTAAAACCACTTTAGTGAATCTTAATTAATTCTATTACTGATATTACTTTTTCTACTTATTACAAATACTATTACAGCTACTACTGCTATCTGTATTAGTACACGCCTGTTACTTTTGAATGTTTACTTATATATATATATATATATATATATATATATATATATATTAATGAATATAATCATTTTCATATTCAGTTAATTTATTGTGTAGGTTATTATATATCAGCAAATTTTGTTTCCCCTTCACCTGAAAAGATTCCTTCGAAGTACTATTACTACTACCACTATTACTATTCCGACTGATATACATATTGCAGTAATAATAATTATTATAACTATGATAAAAAGAAAAACAGAATTGCAACTCTACTAACAACAGCAAACTCAACAGCAACAGCAATAACAAGAAAAACAATAACAGTAATAATAATAATAATAATAATAATAATAATAATAATAATAATAATAATAATCTTACCAATATTCCTGGCAAAAAGTATATTTAAATTTCAATGGACGATAAAAAAAATGTACACTTGTTCTTCTTTGTAAATATAGTTTCAGCTTCTGTGAACTTTCTCCTGTTGAAGACACCTAGTTAAGGATGTGTTTAGTTAATGTGAATGTTTTCACCATTCACACGTTTATTATCACAAAGTCATGTTTTTATGCAGACCTAAGTCAGTGTTTTGTCGAACTATCTGAACTTAGAACGTGACATTATATTATTTACTATGTCCGTGTGATAGTTTTCTTTTTCTTTTCATTTTGCTTTTTCTTTATTATTATTGTTGTTGTTGTTGTTATTAATATTATATAATCATAACCATAATAATAAGAAGAAGAAGAAGAAGAAGAAAAAGAAGAGGAAGAAGAAGAAAGTTAAGATTATATTTTTACAGTAACCACATATAACAATAAGAAGAACAAGAAGAAGAAGAAGAACAATATACAAAAAATTGCACGATTGTAATGAAGTTAATGATTTTATTTAAGAATTTAGTAACGCAGACTATAAAATAAGTAATTTTTATGTTCTCAAATGAATTTCAGTCAGTCTTTAAATCGAATCCGCTAATTAGAGCGTTATTCTGGAAACAAAAAGATTAAAAATATGATGAGATTATTATTATTATTATTATTATTATTATTATTATTATTATTATTATTATTATTAAAATAAATATAACAAAAATAGTATGTTGCAGATTGATTATTTTCACAAAAAATGTCATTATGGGTTCGTGCTAATAAATTAACAAGTAAATCTATTATAAAAATATAAAATAAATTAATTAATAACATTAAAAAATAAAACCTAGAGCAGAAACGAAAGGACATAATAAAATGTGGATTTTTATCGTCTGTAATTCTAAGGAAGACAACTCTGCAATTCTATTTCTGAAAATGTTTTAACGTCTATTTTTATTCTATTTTTACTTCCGGATTTAACACTTCCTTCAAGATGGAAGAAACTGGTTTAATATTTTTTGGAATCATTGGTCTTCTTTTGATTCTTCTGATAACAATATCAATATTGATTATATATTCCGGGGTATTTTATTCGGTGGTTGTCCGCGCTGGACCACCTCCGTTTGGCGAAATTGTCATAGCGTACAAGTTTACGCGAGGTTCTTACAAAGGAGCTGGGCCATTATTCACCGAAGTGGCGACAATTGCACCCGACAACAAAGCAGTGGGCATTTATTACGATAATCCAAAGTGGGTTAGTTGTCTAATGATTTATACAACATTATCTAATTGATCTACGGCCCTAATGTGACAATTTATTCAGTAATATACTTTTTATTATACATTTAGTGATTTTATGGTAAATAATAAAATTAGATAAATGAAACCGATAAATTAATAAGTTCTGTAAATATTAGTCTGATTAGAGTAATTATTTTTAATTTTTTAATAATAATAACAACAATAATAATAAATTAAAAATTAAAAATAAGACTAAGAGAGGAAGAAAGAAAATGATTGTTATGTTACTTTATTAATTTAGATCAAAATAAGAGTAACAAACAAAACAATTCTCAATACAGTATTATACATTTAGTGATTTTATGGTAAATCATAAAATTAGATAAATGAAACCGATAAATTAATAAGTTTGTTATGTTACTTTATTAATTTAGATCAAAATAAGAGTAACAAACAAAACAATTCTCAATACAGTATTATACATTTAGTGATTTTATGGTAAATCATAAAATTAGATAAATGAAACCAATAAATTAATAAGTTTGTTATGTTACTTTATTAATTTAGATCAAAACAAGAGTAACAAACAAAACAATTCTCAATACAGTATTATACATTTAGTGATTTTATGGTAAATCATAAAATTAGATAAATGAAACCGATAAATTTATAAGTTCTGTAAATATTAGTCTGATTAGAGTAATTATTTTTAATTTTTTAATAATAATAATAACAACAATAATAATAAATTAAAAATTAAAAATAAGACTAAGAGAGGAAGAAAGAAAATGATTGTTATGTTACTTTATTAATTTAGATCAAAACAAGAGTAACAAACAAAACAATTCTCAATACAGTATAGAATAACTACTCATTATTATTATTAACATTATTATTATTAGTGTGGTCTACTTCTTCTTCTTCTTCTTCTTCTTCTTCTTCTTCTTCTTCTTCTTCTTCTTCTTATTATTATTATTATTATTTCCACAGGATTCTGATAACCTGAGGTATATCGTTGGGTCAGTTTTGTCTGATAAAAAGTCTGAAAACTGTGAAGTAGATGAGAAACTGAAGAGAAAATTTCTTGATAATAATTTTAAGCTGCACACCCTGCCAGAAGTGACCAATGTTGTAAAAACATCTTTTCCATACATTAGTCTGCTTTCAATATTCATTGCCCTTTACAAAGTTTATCCAAGAATTGGAGAATATATTGAGGTAAGATATTTTTGTATGGTTTGTATTTATTACAATAAATTATTGTGTACGTATAATACATAATAAGACACTTGTTTTTTGTGAATATGTTGTTGTTTTTTTAAATTATTGTATGAAAAATAATTTTGTTTATAAATTGCAAATGAAAGATTCTTAATTATAGTTTGCAAATAAATAAAATACATCTTAAAAAATTAAAAGATGATTGCCAAAAAAATAAAATTAAAAATTAAAATGTTACCTTGATAATTAACATTAACTGTTTTCTCTGGCTATCCCAGACCTTTCCAATGATTATCTTGTTAATTAATGTATTTTATATTTTTATAATAGATTTACCAATTAGTTGGCAATAATTTATTAGTGTTAAATACTCTAATAATTACTGTTACTGTTATTTATTTGCTTGCATATTATTTTTTTTATTTTTATTTAATTCCAGGAACATAAACTCTGTGCTCGTCCCATTGTGGAAATGTATGATGGTCAAACTATTCATTTCTTTGCTCCTCTGGCACAACAGGATCATTTCTACGTTCCAGAGTGTTTGAGTGAAGAGAACAAAGATCTTGAAACCACCCTTGATGAGTCAACCATCCGAGACACAACTTTTACCACAGATGATCAAACATTTGATTCAAGCAGTCTGAGTGTGGAGTTGAGTGTAACACCAATAAGTAAGATTTCTCTACATTTGTGTTATTGTTACTAGCTAGAGTAATTAATTTTTTTTTTTTTTTTTTTCTTTGGGTATTTGTTTTATTTTTATATATATATTTATTTATTTATTTATTTATTATTTTTGTTTTAATTTATTTATTTTTTTTTTTATTTTTTTTTATTATTATATTAAAATGTTTCTTCTTCTTTTTATTTATTATACTTTTGTTTCTCTCTTGTTTTTTTCTTTTCCAGTATCTTACACAAAACCATTAATCTCTTTATTTACATTTTATTTTCTGTTCTGTTTAATATAATATATAGATAGATAGACATATTTTACTTTATTTCAGAGTTTTCATCTAGAAAATTGAAATATGCATAGGAGTTTGGCTCAGGAGTAGTAGACAGCTGGATCAGATTTCTTTGTGTAATTTTTAGTTTGCTACAGTTGCGATGTCTTATATACATTTCTCATGGAAAGGATAGCTTAAGCCAATCCTTTTGAAAAAAGAGGACTTTCTGGATTGGGAAATAATCTAGAGGGCACACTTGTCATGAATCACCAGTATTGGGAAACAGATTTTAATAAATTTAGACCAGAAACTGTCACCAAAGTAATCCTAATAAAAACATGCAATTTGTAAATGTTAATAAGTTTGCTAATAAAGAAGAAACAATCAAATGTAATAGTTTAAAATAAATGTATTGATTTTTTATTTTTTGTTTAACTTTTATTTTTTATTTTTTCCGATGAAAGAAATTACAGTTGGTGACCATGGTGCCAAAGAGGGTGACTCTGTCAGCAAATCAGAAATTGCTGAAGAAACTAAACCTGAAGAAACTAAACCTGAAGAAACTAAACCCGAAGAAACCAAACCTGAAGAAACCAATCCTGAAGAAACCAAACCTGAAGAAACCAATCCTGAAGAAGGAGTTGAAACTATATCTCAAGTTATTTCCCTTGAGTTGACCTCTTCAGCAGCAAAAGAAAATGAAAGTGGATCAGAAGCCAGCACAAGTTCTTCCTTTGAAGACATAAAGATGGAATCAGAGGAATTTAAAGAAGATGAATCCAAGAAAGAGAAGTAATGATCTATTTGTAACTTGTCTTAGATGTTTTCAGAACTATGTTAATAATTTAGATTAAATACATACATATATATATACATATATATACATACATATATATATATATATATATATATATATATATATATATATATATATATATATATATATATATATATATATATATATATATATATATATATATATATATATATATATATATATATATATATATATATATATATATATATATATATATATATATATATATATATATATATATATATATATATATATATATATATATATATTACATAACACATTGCAGTTCAGAAAATATTGGTGAGCATAAACTATTTTATTGGGGGTCTGGTTATTTAAGTTCCATGATATGTAAAAACAAAATTTATGAAAATAAATAACAAAAGTATCAATACACAAACTAATTAATTTATTTTTTTGTTTGTTTGTTTAACTGTTGATTTGACATTATTCTTCCAAAATTCAGTTTTTTATATGTCTAAATTTCAGTCTTTATTGATACTTGTAACAGCGTAATAATTAATCAAAAATCAATCTTTGTAATTTCAACTTTTAAAATTGAATTGAAAATAAGCCTATTTATAAATACAATTTATTCTTGCAAGCATAACTAGGACATCTTACACATATATAAATTGGTGAAAAATGGTTCAGATATTATGCCAACCTCAGTAAAATTTTATCTCACCTGTATTTTACTGGTATTGATTAGTTAGAAGGTCACTAAAAAGTTTTTATTTATTATAGTATTGAAAAGACTATTTATAAATACAAATGTGAGAACAAATTTCTTTCAATATTACGCAAAAACATTTGTTGTTAGCTAGACTGATTATTGTTGTGGGTTGAAATTTTTGTTTTTTGTTTTTTTGCAATTTGTTTTGCTATGGATTAAATATTTAATACATTTTGAAATGATTCAGTAATTCAGAGATATTTTTTGTGGTTGTGTTTTCTTTAAGAATTGTAATTTGTTTGTTGTTTTTTAAGCAAAATGTTAAAATAATTCATTGTTCTCCACAAAACATGTATAAAACTGTAAATCAGATTTTCAGTAATGAAATGGTGCCATTATTTGGGCATTATGTCATTTTTTTATGTGCTCTGACTGTCATTAGCTTTGGTATATACTTTTATGTCATGGTGCTGTTTGACTTACTATTGCTATTATTTTTAAAAACCATTATTTTTTTTATTTTTTTTTCTAAAATATTAGTTATGATGTTTTTAACATATGGCTTAATACTAGAATATTAATTAAACTAGAGGTGTTACTATGTTTAGTATTTTTCTTTTGCGTGATGTAGAGCATGTATTTGAAAGTGCTAAAGATCATTGATATGCATTTGTAAGCCAATGTAAAGTTTATTTCACTGGTTTTATCATTCAGCTTGTTTGGTAATAGAACTTGCTGCTGTAAGAATTGATTAAAGTATTTTAAATAAGCTAGTCATAAAAAGAATATGGTTTCAGTCATATTTACCCATTATATTATTATTTATGGTATATCTATTATAAATGATCTCATAAAAATACATGAAGGTCAGTGGTTCCTTATTAAGCAATAGAAATAGTAGTAATAATGATAATAATTATTATTGTTATTATTATTATTATTATTATTATTATTATTATTATTACTGAATAAAGCAGCAATTTAAAAAAAAAAAACATATATTTATCCTAGAAAGCGAGCCAGGAATGAGTTCCTGTTATGTCTGACATCTTTATATTGCAATAAATTCATAAAAAATAAATAAATCATTTTCTAGAGATTATTAATCCTTTTATGACAGAAATATTCACCAAACAATCAGTTAATAATCAGAATTAATAGCAGTTTATCTTATTTGTGTGATAAAATACATTATATATTCAAGAAGTCAGCAAATCAGATAATGATAAATTGTCAACCAGCCAATTAACAATACAGTACATGTACTAAAATAGGAAATATGTCTTTTTTATGTGATGTCCCCAAATTTCACTGAATACCTGGAAGTGTAAAATGTTTAAAATGTTTTATTTTTGTCTTTCTTCAGAAAAAAAGCTTGATGTATATTGTGCCTTGTATTATTTATAGTCACACTTACATTTATTTATGTATGTAATTATAATTTAAAAGATCTTGTTATAGATAAAATAAATCTCTATCTGTCAGTTATATATATATATATATATATATATAGATTGTGTTCACACACTTTATTTGTAAGTTCACAGTAACACACAGAACAAAAATTAACTTAAACAATATACTTTATGTAACAAATAGTGTGTATATGTAATATTTTAAGAAATTGCTATCATGTCCTCTTGTAAATGTGCATGTTTTTTCTTTGTCTTAAGATGTACATATTAATATACACACAAACATATATACATCACTAATACATACATACATCATTAATACATACATACAAACATTCATTCATACATACATACATACATACACACAGACACAAACAATCAGGCACACTGAAACACACACACATAAAAAGACGTACATAAATAAACATATTTGAATATATATTTGTTACATGTTCATGTTTATATATGTGTGTGAGTGTGTGTAAATATATACATGCACAAAGAATGTGTTATGTATACATATTTTATTTGTGTATCTATGTGAGATATAATTAAGAAAATGTATAATTTTAACATTTAAATAGTTAAATTAGAGTGATTCTGTTAATTAAGACTATTTTAAATACTCTTCACTTTGGTTTGGTTGACAGTTACTGTTATTTCTATAAATGTTATTGAGTTGTACATTTTATAAACAGAGGAGATTACTATCTTATAATTTTGTTAATCTGTTCATTTCTTTAATATGCTGTTACTTGATTGAAAATTTCCTTTGAATTTATTACTTACCTGTATAAGTTCATGTTCTCCAAATTAAATTTGTTAGTTTAAAAACAAAATTATTGAAAGAACTCTTTTCCAAATATTTTTTAATTACTATTGTTATTTTAAAATGTTATTACTGCTTCAGACTTATTATTACTGTTTCTAATTATTAATCTGCATCACCATTTAAAAAAAATGTATATATATATTTTTATTTATTTTTTATCAATATATTTATTTTTATTTTTTTTAAATTATTATTACTGTTTGATATTTTGTTATGCAAACTAAATCAGTAAAAACCATTTTCATTATATATTTTTTTTTTTTTTTTTTTAAGATACATTCTTAGTGGTAACTAAGTTCATGAAGGTTTCACTAGTTAATAAAACTAGATAAAATGAAGAATTTACTAATCTAAAACAAAATAAATAAAGCTATGTAAAATACAAAACCACAATTTATTACAATCGTAAACATATACACAAACTGACAGCATTTCCATGTTACATTTCATTATTAATTAAATTTAAAAATAAAACAGAGTATTTTTTTAAATATTTTATTTATTTTATTATTATTATTATTTTTTTTTTTTTATCATCAAAGGTATTCTTTAATAAAACATTATACATGGGAAGTGGGTTTATGCAGTAACTTAGGCTGTTACTGATTATATATCATTATATGTCATGTAGTTGTTACAGGTTTAGATATTTTAAAAGTATTTTTCTTTTTTCATTTTGGCAGGGTTGTAGTAATGTAATAAATATTATTTTTTCATTTTTTATGGTTGGAGGGAAAACAGCTTTGAACAATCATTTATTTATATTTAAGTTACATGATGTATTTAAGGGTGTTTTGTTAAAAAAAAATGTAAAAAAACTGTTCATTTCTTATATTTACTAATATTCATCATTATGTAGGTTACTATAATATAGTCACTACACAAATTACTTTTATGTAGTATTAAATACCCACCCATTAATATGCAAATACATACATACATACAAACATATATATATATATATGTATATATATATACATACACACACACGCACATGGGTGTTTCAGAATTAATTAAGTTATTGAATAATGATTAAATTTATTAATTAAATTTAAAAAAAAAAATGTTATAATTTGCCAGTTGCCAGTTGCCAGTAACAGTAAAAATAATTAAAAAAAATAAAATAAAATAAAAAATCCATTAAAATAGTAAATTATCAATTTGTTAGGCTAAATAATGAGAATTTATTTTATATAATGGGGTTCTAACAGAGGTATTTTATTACATTTTCGTAATACAGTCCCAATATATTTAAACACTAATTCAAGTTTTTTTTTGTTTTGTTTTTTTAACAATGTTTACGACCTTTTTACAAAATATAAAATAGGAAGAGAGAGAATTTCAAAAAAATTAAATTTCATAATATTTGTATTTTTATTTTTAATTAGAAATATAATTATATTGCACCATTATGATTATTAATTATATTACTACTATGTTTTAGATTTTATGTTTATTTCAAATTAAAAATGCCTTAAAATATTATTTTAAATGCATAAAGTGCTAAAAATATATATAAAGACCACCAGTACATACTACAAAACAAATCTATATCACAGGCGAAATGCTGACTATTAAACATTGTGTTCAAGATTTAAAATTATATAGTTGATTTTGGGGAAAAATTAGTTTTAATACTGTGTATCTTTACTTATTTCTACAAATAAGTATCAGTTGTTAATTTATTTTGTACATAATTAATATCTGAAATTAAACTACAGTTAATATTTCACATATTTGAATAATTACATTGTTTGGGTTATGACTAATACTATAATTACATAGTAATATAAATACTGTTCTTTTTCTTTCAGTGTCATAAATCCAGCTGTATTTGTTATTTGACAACAGTTTTGTTTTACATAATATTTATATTTCTTCTGCACTTGTCTCTGGTTAATTTAATTGTAGTAAATTTCATAAATAATAAGATTATTTGGTTGTTCAGTGTTAGTTAAGTCATTTTATAGTGCTACATGAATTTGATGAAGAACTAACTGTTCAAAAAACAAACATATACATTATATATAAATATAAACATCTAAACTTTGAGGTTTCAGTACCTCAGTTTGTTTTGAGTTGAAATTTCACATTGCACTGGTTCTGATGACATTACTGGGATACGCTGTTTCAGAGGCATAAAGTATGAAGTGTACACCATTTGTGATAAATTTACCAAATATTTGTACATTTAAATCAATTAAATAATTGATAAAATTAGTAAAGTATATTGTGTTTATTGTTTTAAGTATTTATCTAATATCTGTATGTGTAAATTAATTAAATAATAATGAAATTGGTAAAGTATATTGTATTGTAAAGTATTTGTCTAATATTTGTATGTGTAAATTAATTAAATAATTGATAAAATTAGTAAAGTGTATTGTGTTGTAAAGTATTTATCTAATATTTGTACATGTAAATTAATTAAATAATTGATAAAATTAGTAAAGTGTATTGTAAAGTATTTATCTAATATTTGTATGTGCAAATCAATTACATAATTAATAAAATTAATAAAGTATATTGTGTTGTAAAGAATTTAATAGGAAAAGTATGTACACTGGTTTTAAATCTTTGAAAATATTAATAAAAATAGGAAAATTTCATGTTCATATTTATTACATGTCTCATTAATGTGCAATGTAAATGTTGATATTGGCAAATTTAGAAAAACTGTACAAGTTTGTATCTGCTACTTGATGAACAATATATTTAAATCTTTGAAAATGTTAATTAAAACAGACAAAATGTATAAGTTCAGCTTTAAATCACTGAAATTAAAAACCACAATAAGAATGTTGTTTAAGCTTATTAGCTGGTTATATGTGTTTTTATCATTTGAATGTAAAGTGAAAATTTTAAAAATCTGTAAATAAAATTGACTAAAATAACTAAAATAACAAAGAAAATATACAATTTTGTGAACATTATGACTATTCTAGTAATGAACAGGAAACACCTATATGGCTGTATCTGATCAATTTTGTACACAACCCTTGAAAACTTATGTAACGTTTATTTTAGAAACAAGGGGTAGGGGACTATTAAATGTATTTAGCCTCTTTGCCTCTGGACAGATGTTCCAGTTATGTCAGTATTGAACCATCATATTTTTTTTTCTTAGACTTGAGGTTTGCTCATGTTGCTTGAAACAAGAGATTAAAAGTATTGGTGCAGTTTACTGCTTGTTTATTTTGTTTTATCATTTCTCCTAAACCTGAATTCATTTTATCAGATTTTCAATTATTTAAAGCACAAACTTATAATTCGGGCCAGAAGAGAGGTTGTAACAGAAATAATAATTAAGAAAATAATATTAATTCTCTGAGCCATACACATCGCTGTAATTAATTATTTATTAATAATGTTCTGTGAGTAAGTGAGTGAAAAAAAAGAGACAGACAATCATAGAAAACAACGATGGCATAGACTTCAAAGAAATTATGTATGTATACAAAATGAAATCTTAGGCAACAAAGACATTAGGATTGTCAAAAGGTTCATGTTGCAGAGTAAGACGGTGGTGGTTCTGGGTCTGTCCAGGCAAAACCTGTGCGTATAACTTGATGATGTGATGATTCTACATGCTCAACGCCTCCTGAGAAGGGCTCATCTTTATCCTTTATTGGTTGGTGTATTACTACTGATGACATCACTTTCTGTACTGAAACAGGCGGGTGTTGATCATGATAGTATTCCGCTTTGTACCAAAATAAGAAGAAAATGAAATTGTAAAACAACCACAACAACAACAACAATAATGTGTGTGTGTGTGTGTGTGTCCCTGTGGATATAAAATGTGATAAAAAGATTGACAAACCTGACATTCCTAGGAATAGCACACCCCAAAAACAGCTCCATATCCAGCCAACCAGAAAGACAAAAGCGAACATTAACTGAAGAAGACCAATGCCAAAACTAATGCAACAAGAAGCACATCTCTGACTTCTTCGCCTATCTTCCCTGGAACAACAAAGAGAGGTGAGACCCGCCACTATTGTTCCTTAAAAAAAAAAAAAAAAAAACAACAAAGATAAACAGAAAGAAAGAAAAACAAAAAGCTAAATTACTGGATACAGTGTAGAATACCTTCACTTCACTGTGTTAATGAGTACAATTCAATTGATTCTCTCTCTCTCTCTCTCTCTCTCTCTCTCTCTCTCTCTCTCTCTCTCTCTCTCTCTCTCTCTCTCTCTCTCTCTCTCTCTCTCCTACTCTTTGTCTCTGATAGTAGTGAACAATAATTTAAAATTTCTCTTGCTGATGTCTTATTGTACATAAAATTGTATACTTACCAATTCCTGGAGTAAGAAAGTTAAGAATACAGCAGCAAATGGCGATCGGCATTGGAATTGCTGGAATTGCTACCCTATCTTCTTTTATTGTCACTTCTGTCAAAGCCTTGTTGGGCAAGTTCCAGTTAGAAGCTTTGAAAGAGAGAAAGAGATAAATGAATAAACACATATATACGAATATATGAACCTTTAAAATATACGTACATACACCCATCATATAAATGTATGTCATTACGTACATATTTATACATTATTACACCATTTTTACGTCTCAGTGTAAATATTAACGAGTGTCTCAGAATTTTATCTTTTTTTTTTTCAAACACATAAATACCGACAGAAAACATATCTCACATTCTTCGTGTCGTACACAAAATATATATAAATAAAGCTTATTGTTCGTCACAATTTTTAAGGCTGCATTGAAACGTACACACATATAATTTTTTACCGTTACATAAACCGTTTAACAACGGTTAAAACTTTTCTAATTCCGTAGCTAATTCTGTAGCTTCGACATGAAAAATAAAAACACACAAAACACCTACAAAACGTTAAAGACTTGAGACGGTTGGACAGAGATATATAGGGTAGGGTGAGACAGGACGCCCAGTCGGGGTTAAAGGCCTACGCCTTAATATCAATGGTCAAGATAATTTGGTACTTTTTTAGCTTCCATTTCGAAATTTTCCTATTCGCAGCAGAGAAGAAGCTGGCAAACATTTAGATCCAGCTTATTATTTTCATCATGATTTTGTTAAAGTTCATACTCCTGTTTACTGAGTGGCATATCCTAAGCATGTTTAACTTAAATTTCAATGTTAACCTTTTATTTATGACAGCTATAATTTACAGCAGTCAGAAATTACGGACAGAGAGACAAACAAGGACACTGGCATTAACTGATAGATACACAGACTGACAAACAGAGACAGTTAAGTAAACAAACCGTGACAAAAATAGCATGATAGAAAGATGGTCTGACAGTCAAATATATAGTTATAACAGAAATAAAAAATTATATGCAATTAATATTTTAATATATATTTTTCATTCAACGAAACAAAAACGTTTTCGTAATATAACTTCATCAAATGTTTCTAATTTCTAGTCAATAAAACTTTGGTCTTTCTTTACAAACAGGAGATGGTATCTGTAGATGACATCTAGCACAAGAAAAACAGCGACGCCATTCACTGCTGTTACGCCACACCAGAAAACCACGGTATCATACGATGAATTTGAATTCGGTTCAAACTCTGAAAACAGAATTCAAAATGTGAAAAAAAGAAAATAAAAAAAAACGAAAAAAAAAAATGTATATATGGCTTGATTTAAAAGCATCATTGATAGCTGAAGTTAAATAATAAGAGAGAGAGAGAGAGAGAGAGAGAGAGAGAGAGAGAGAGAGAGAGAGAGAGAGAGAGGGGGGGCTTCATGTCATGAAAATGTATTGGTAGGGTTACCGAATTTCTATCTTCAATTAATCAGGCCAAGTTAATGTATTCCAGTAAAGAATTACGAATTTGAAAATACCAAGGTAGAGCATTATAAAAACAGTAAATGTTTTCGCCTTTTTAGTTTCGATGACAAGACAAAGAATTATTATTATTATTGTTATTGTTGTTGTTAGTTTGTTAAGCACACAATATTTAGTAACAAATTCATATTATATTACTAAGAAAAAATGTATAAAACTATGTAAAAATAAAACTTGCTGCGATATTTTCGATATCGACCTCTCGTTCAAAACGCCGTCTGCCATGTTTAGTCAAGCAATAGTACAACGTGAAAAATTGCCCGCGCTATTGCAGACAGTGACGTCACAATGAAGGTACACTGTAGGTGAGTTGTTGATGTATTTGAACGCCTCCATTGAAAATCTTTGTACATTAACAGCTGGATTTGGAAGAAATTTCACTGAATCATCGACTGCACATCTGAAACAGATGACATCGATTGACAGTTGTGCTTTATAATATATGTTAGTTAGGAAACTAATGGTGAATAAGTTTACTAATTAAATTAATGAAGAAAAAGAAGACTAACTGAATAAACACATTTTGAGAGAGAGAGAGAGAGAGAGAGAGAGAGAGAGAGAGAGAGAGAGAGAGAGAGAGAGAGAGAGAAAACGGATAGATGCGGTGACACTTACGGAGGTACAAATTGTATGTGTGTTTGGTATAGATTTTATTGAAGTTCTAAACGTCGTCTAATCCCATGAAATTATTTAATTTACGTACCCTTTATCTATTATGGGATATATATATCTTTGTATTTATGTTTTCCTGGTGTTGCGTAACACTTCCCTGCGAAAGGTTTGAGTCTTGGATCGGAACACATTTTTTTTTGCATGTACACATTCTCCCCTGGAGTCACAACATACGAATCACAGATTTCGTTTTTAAACTGCCCATCATGAAATAACTGGAGATGCAAAATATTAGTTTCTATTCTTCAGAAATGTAGATATTCCAGCCACTCAGACACGACTGGTTTATTAAAAGCTGTGATACAAATTTTCCAGACTGGTCGTAAATACAATTGTTGGACTGACGTCATCGAGTTTTCCTCTCTTTTTTTATCTCCATTTTCTATAAATTTTGATTCCTAGGAACCGTCAGTAATAAAACTACTGAGCTGTTGTTAACCATAATTATGTTCATTCGTTTATACAGAACTGTAATACATTAATCTTGTTTGAAACGTTTTCAATTTTAGTTACTCTCTCTCTCTCTCTCTCTCTCTCTCTCTCTCTCTCTCTCTCTCTCTCTCTCTCTCTCTCTCTCTCTCTCTCTCTCTCTCTCTCTCTCTCTCTCTCTCTCTTCTGCTTTTATACAATAATATAATCATACATTTCAAACAGCAACACTGAAAAAAGATAATAACGGGCATAAAACAAAGTTTATAATATAACATTATACATAAAATTCTTTATTTAACTTAGCTGTTATACCAGTTTTTTAGCGACAGTGCCATTCAGCCATTTGGACACGAACATCTTTAAGACCACAGATGACAGTCTAGTACAAGTTCCACCATTTCGACAAGGTCTGTTCATGCATGGATTGTCTGAAATAATATGTATCTGAGATAATTTCAGGATTTCTTCTCCCTGCCATTAGTCTTTCTTTCTCACCAAAATCTTTTGACTTTCTTTATTTGGGTGTTTCGACCTATTTAAATCCACCTATTTTACTACCCTCTCTCTCTCTCTCTCTCTCTCTCTCTCTCTCTCTCTCTCTCTCTCTCTCTCTCTCTCTCTCTCTCTCTCTCTCTCTCTCTCTCTCTCTCTCTCTCTCTCTCTCTCTCTCTCTCTCTCTCTCTCTCTCTCTCTCTCTCTCTCTCTCTCTTCTTATAGTTTATCCATCTATCAATATATATATATATAACCCTCTGTGTCGTTCAGATGTGTATATACGTGTCTGTGTACGATCACAAAACAGCCACTGTTTCATTATCTCTGCAGTCATCATGAAGCCGTTCAGCGTGGCGACAGTTTACCAGTCGCTGGTCGTTTCCGTTGCAGACATCGCATCATGCAGGATGTAGCGCATGCCAGACGCCACGTGTTCAAATCCTCCTCCTTCTCTTGTGTACTGAGGATCATGAGTAGGATAACCAGTCTGTCTACACACCACTCTAGCTGCTTTACCATCAGAATAGTCATCACAAACAAGTCCAGTTCTGGGTTGATGATGAGGATGATGAGGATGATAATAATAATAATAATAATAATAATAAATATATTATCATAGACAATATCATAGATAATAATAACAGAAGTAGTAGTAGTAGTAGTAGTAGTAGTAGTAGTGGTAGTGGTAGTGATAATAGTAGTAGTACTAGTGGTAGTAGTAGTAGTTGTTGTTGTTGTATAATAAGTACAACAACAATAACAATAACAGTAATCAAATAGTTGTCACAAACAAGACAAGTTCTAGATTCATGGTAATAATAATAAGAAGAAGAAGAAAAGAAAATGATTATTATTATTGTTGCTATTGTTGTTATTACTGTTATTATTTTTGAAATTATTATTATTATTATTATTATTATTATTATTATTATTATTGCTGTTGCTGTTCTGGTTATTATTATTATTATTTTTATTTTCATTAGTATTACTCTTTCTCTTTAGTAGCTCAGACAATAATGGCAACACGTTTTCACACATACGTACATACATACATACAACGGGATAATTAATTTTTCACTATTATTCCTATCTAAACATACGAATTAAATCTAAACAAACGGCATAACAAATAAATAAAATAAAATAAAATAAAATATTTGAACGAGTCCTTTGTACGGCCTATCTCCGTGTGTGAGAGTTACTTGTCCATCCAGCTACAAATTAATTTAAATGTTTTAATTAATAATAATAATTACAAAAATAATTATATAAATCCGTTATTATGTCTCCATCTTGCTGGAAATTAATTTAAATAAACTAATTAATAATAATTACAAAAATACTTATATAACACTATTATTATGGACATGAATACTGTCAACTGGTATTACCAGTCATATAGAATTATACAGCAGCACTATGACTAGATGAGAAATACTATTCCAAAGCATATCGGATAATATTACCAATTCGTGCAGAATATTATTACTTTTGCACGAAAAATAATATAATATTCCGCAGCTAAAAATATAGTACTTTCGAAGTTAAAACTGCAGTATAGGTAATACGGCAAAATAGTAGTATTAACATTTTCCTAAAGAATACAATTATCAGTATGCATTTAATAATATTATTAATACAAAAACACTATAATCAAAACACTTCAGCGTAAATATATTTCACTTTGATTCGGTAAATTGTCTTTAAGAAGGCTACTTCCTCTTTGGCACTGTCGATGTTATATCAGTGTAAGATATCACTGTGATATACTATCTGTGTAAAATTATTAAGTGAATAGTAGTAGTATAATAGAAGTAATAGTAGTAGTAGTAGTAATAATAACAGTAGGAATAGCAGTATCAGCAACAGTAGTAATAGTAGCTGTAGCAGTAATAATAGCAGAAATTGTTGCAATAATGACAATGGTAAAATTAGTAGTTGTTGTGATGGTGGTGGTGATGGTAATCGTAACGCTAACTGTAATGATTTTTTAGCAACAATAATAATAAATATGGAATTAAGAAAGAGTATACTATGGTTTCCATGAAGTGCATATATACTTATATTTACGTATGTTTGTGTGTGTGACTGTGTTACAGAATTACGAAACAATCCACGGCAATAGTTAATATCCAGAACAGCCATTTCACACATTTCACTTTTCTGTACGTGTTTCTGTGTTTTTTCTTTCAGGTTTTTTTTTTGTTTGGTTTTTTTAGGGTTTTTTCAAATCTAATATGGAAGTATTTATAGTTCAGTTTGGTTAACGATATCACTAATCATTCTTCTTAAATTATTTCAAAGTCACTAAACTTAATTTTTTTTTGGTCACTTAATCGCTAAAAAATAATATGCAGCGGAAATCCCACAGACGTCTTTACAGTGGACAAACGATAGATCCACTGAAAAAGGAATAAACAGATAGACGGACGGAGATATGCAGAGAGAAAGACAATGCACAGAGAAAGAGAAAGACGGGGAGTTAATATTTGAGAGAGAGAGAGAGAGAGAGAGAGAGAGAGAGAGAGAGAGAGAGAGAGAGAGAGAGAGAGAGAGAGAGAGAGAGAGAGAGCAGCAACAGACAAATCTTACATTAATATTTAATCATCAAATTATTCACTTTCCTGCATTATTTCCCATAAGTTTGTTTACGTCATGTTATTGTAGAAACAGGATAACGTTAACACGAAGGGAAAAGATAACGAAATCACTTGTTGTGTTCATCCGATAAAACTGAAGTGTTCACAGTTAGTTCCTTAATTCACAAGAGATTAAACAGTGTTACGGTTAGCATCACGACCACAGCAGATTATCATCATGCAAGAAACAACACACTTCTCAATAATACTAACGCTGTTTCTTATGTTGCCAGCCGGTCAAATGAAAGAACGTGAGTATATAATGTTTTGTTTTTATTATTTATTTATTTATTTATTTATTTATTATTCTTAGTCATCTTCTTCTTCGTCTTCTTCTTATTATTATCATCAACATTGCTAAGTCTATTATTATTATTATTATTATTATTATTATTTTCAGAATGTAGGCTGGACGAAATGAAAAACGATATAATCTTTTTACTCGATTCGTCTGGAAGTGTTGGGAACAGAAACTTCAGAATGGCCAAGTATTTCATCTACCGATTTATTGAACGTCTTAACATAGGATTAAACGAGACACACGTAGCTTTAATCCGATTTTCTTCAAGCCCCAAAAGTTTCGCCCGTCTTAATTCGTTTTACTCCAAAGAAGATCTCTTGGACGCTGTACGGAAGATCCCATACAACCGTGGAAGCACCAACACTGCAGAAGCTCTTGAATACTGTCGAAAAAACCTCATGAAAATCAATCGCGGGGACAGGAAAGACGTGAAAAACATCATCATCATAATCACAGACGGGTCGTCCACATCGCGGCCGTCGAAAATGACGAATGAAATTAGTTCTATGAAGGAGAAGGGAGTCGTGATCACTGCTGTTGGTGTAGGCTCCATGGTGAATAAGACAGAGTTAGATACGATGGCGTCCGAAGAGCGACTTTCGTTTTTGGTGGAAGACTACAAATCTCTGTTTGATATACAGACTTCATTGTTTGGTATTTCGTGTGACACGGAAGGTAAGTAATATTATGAACATTCATGGGGTATTCTTTATTAGAAATAACGACGAATATATTAATGTTTTAGATTTTGTGAGCCCTAAATCATATTAAGTTTGGAGGCCCCTTAAACATTTACTGAATTTTATGATATGGTCGATTTATATTTATTTGTTTGTTTGTTTGGTTAATTAATTAATTAGTTAAGTTATTTATTTATTTATCTGCAGCCTTTATCTGTTATTCTTTTAATTCGTTATGTTCGTCTATTCCAGAAGATCAACAATTAACTGGAGTAACATCTGTTCAGACAAAGGAAGAAGATATTCCTCATCAGCCAAGCTTAACGGGAACCACCGCAAGAAAAGTAAAACCCACGACACAGACAGACTCAAAACAAGATCTAAAACGTACAGCTGATGTGACGACTGCATTGTACTCGTCGTCAAAAAGCCCTCCACTGACAATATCAACTTTAATTCCTGAAGACAGTGACTCTAAAACGAAAGGACAACAATACAAAACCACCATGACGGCCGTCACAGAACAAAATGAGAACAGCAATGCGTCGAAAGAAACTGAACCGAGCTCTGAAGAAAGTGTTAAATTGACTGAGGTTTCAACAGAAGTATCAGCTGTGACTAGCGGAACATCAAACGTAACCTCTAAAACAATAACAGTTACTACCGAAACACCAGTTATACCTTCTAGAACTCTAATCAAAAGTACAAAAATGTCAGACGGGACTGCTAAGTCGACAGTTGATGTTTCTACAAATTCATCTACTTTTGCCTCAACGCCAATGGCGACTATCAAAAAATCATCTGTGACTGCTATGAAGCCCGTGGTGACTAGTATAAAATTTTCTTTCACTGGCAAAACGTCAGTGGTGGGCAACGCAAAATTATCAAAGACAACCAAAAGGTCAATGGTGAATACTGTACATCCTGTTTTAACTAGTGAAACACCAGCGGTGATTAGTGAAAAGTCACCCATTAGGAATAAAACGACAGTGATGTCTACTATAAAGTTATCTCATAAAAGTGAAACATCAGTTCTTGCTGGAATCTCTACAGCGAAGACAAAACTACTAACAGCAAACACTAAAACACTGACTGTAACGTCTTTCAAAAACGTAACAGAGCCGTTGACGCAAATCGAGAACTTTGACCATACTCTTTCATTAGACGAGCATTTTGTAAATACAGACACAAACAAGGGTTTAACATCGCTGCGTGCAAAACAGAGCAAAACCGAAAACAGCAACATCGACAATGAAAACTTGGAAAAATTGTTCAGGATTATCTTGTGGTCAACTATTGGTTTCTTTGCGTTTGCTTGCGCATTTAGTTTAATGCTTTTTGCAGCTAGAAAGCGTATCTTCAAATTAAAACGAAGGAAACAGGTTCTGGAAACAGTATAACAGTGGAAGAGTATTAAAATATTATCATTTGAAATATCTGACATTTAACGAACCTTTGCTCGTATTAATCTTGTGCATGTGGACGTTTGTGTCTCTTTTTAGGAAGATGCTACAGTGATAAATGAATATGACAGCAAAAATTTATAAATATTTAAACGTTTGTATACATTAGCACTACTGGAATGTACGTATTTAGGATTGAAGGTTAATTAGATTATGTTTTTATATAGAATGAGTATTTTTTAACTGTCGAAGATTTTTGTAACAGTATCCAGAACGTGTGCGTGCGTGCGTGCGTGTGTTTGTGTGTTTGTGTGTGTGTTCATAAATAATATGGCATGGCCTTTTGTTCTTTTTTCACGTAAAATACTTCGTTGAGTAATAAATAATTTGCTGATATTAGATATTATTTTCTTGTGTTTTTTTTTTTAATTTATTAGTAAAAAGAAGAAAATAAATAAATGTATGAGCAACAATAGTAATAGCAACAGCTACAACAACAACAACAATAAAAATAATAATAATGATGATGATGAAAAAAGATCTATAATTAATGCATGACCATACTATTGTTTGCCGATAGATTTATTTTCTTAATACAGGTACCGAACCATTTATCCGGCATCAGGAAATCCAGAAAACCCAGAAAACCGGCAATTATTATTAAGTGACTACTTTCAAATTAGTCACGCTGTAAGTCGCTACTCGCTGCATTAGTCGTTTCCGTGACGTACACGTTGTGATACTGTTGCTGTGTAGCGGTAATTCTGTCACAGAAGTCATTATACCTGTCAAATTAAATTATGTTTTTTATTTTTATTTATTTAATTTTCATTTGATATTGTAAGAAATTTAAGTATTTTAAGAAGTGTGTTAATTTGTACAGATATCATTTAAATAAAATTATGTTCCTTCTTTTCTTCGTTTAATTTTCATCCTATTTATCGTAGATCATATTCTCTATAGGTAATTTAAGATTTTTAATGGATTAAAAAAAGAAGTTTGTATTTAGTATGTATCTAGAAATCCGGAGCACCTCTAGTCCCAAGCTTGCCGGATAAATAGTTCGGAACCTGTACTGAAATTAGGTTTCATATTTAAAACTAATATCCTCTATAATGGTGTCGCTAAAATTTTTAAATCTCCTGTGAGGCTTTGAACAGTCACAGAATAATATTTAAAAAGATATAAGCAGTGGTGGGATTCAAACAATTTAACAGCAATTTATCTCATTAATAGTCTGTCAGGTTGGCCCTACACATGCCTAAACTTAAGGCTGGCCTTTAGTCTCCCACATGCCACACTTTACTTAGTGCAATTATTAAACTAATTATTTATGCAAATTTTAAAGAATGTCTAAAACAATGGTTAAAACACCATTTTATTAATATTGTGGAGATAGTTACTGAGTGAAGAGTGACTTAAGTGAATCACTGAAAGCTGGCATTGTCAACATCCGGTTAGCCGAGCTCATGAAATTCCAAGAACAGGGTTCGTTCAAACCGGTGCAAACTGACTGAATCCCGCCACTGGATGTAAGCATCCAGAACAAGTGGACATTTCCCCAAATCACAACAAAGTAAATAAATAAATAAATAAAATAATACAATTAATTATTTATAATACAAACAACGATGACTGTCTGTCCTTAGGCATGGAAACATTAATTAGTTCACTCATTCATTCATTACTTTATTTATTAATTTATTATTATTATTATTATTAGTAGTAGTAGTAGTAGTAGTAGAAGTAGTAGTACTAGTAGTAGTAGTAATAGTAATAGTAGTAGTAGTAGTGGTAGCAGCAGCAGCATTAGTAGTGGTAGTAGCAGAACAGTAGTAGAAGAAGAAAAGGAAGAAACAAAAATTAGACTGGTGCTCTTGAATGTAAAGGATATAAACACAACATAAAACAAAATGGAACCTATTCGTGGGTTTCAAGGTGGGACAGCAGCAATTCCTGCTTCGCAAGTTGAAATAAGCATTTCCTGCAGGTGACAAGTGATTTTAAAATTATTTTCAGTTATTGTAATCATTTTGAAATAATATATTGTCATCATATTTATGCAGTTATTTTATTTTAGTATCTTTGTTACCATTACTGAAACGAGTAATACTACTACTACTAGTACTACTACTGTGTACTATTGTACTAGTAGTTAGATAATAGATGTAGTATTATATAATTTACTGTTACTAATAATAGCAACACTACAGACGAATAATCTTATGACTGTTTTAGATCATTTTATAATTACTTATCGATATTAGATTGAATGAACAGTTAGATAACTTATCGGAAGGCCTATTTCATTTTCTGATATGAGCTTCAGTGTAAATTCTGACAATATTATAATATTATTTTTTACTGCTAATAAGTAATAGTAATACTAGTGCTAGTGCTATAGTCTAGAAATAATAATAGTTAATACCACATCGAGATAATCTAAGGAGTGTCTAATTGAATTGAGATGACATTTATCAAGTTGATTTGATAAGTAAATACAAATAGCATATATAACAAAATCACTGAGGATAACACTTCATATACATTTACAGTTCTGACTGAAGAAAAAAAAAATAATAAAAAATAAAAAGTGAAACAATAGCAGTACATAATTACATCTTTATGTGCGCAAACATTAAACAGTTCGTATATATATATATATATATATATATATATTTTAATACACATTCATTTCTGCTACATGGTTTATCAAAGCTTATTATTTTACCTTCGATTTAACATTATTTTGAGTAAATAAATGCAGAAGAATTTCAGAAAAGAGGAAATAACTGATTTAGGTCAGATTTCCTTCAATTAATGATAGAATTCTTTTTTTTTCTTTTTTTTTTTCTTTCAGTCTAAGATAAGATAATTATGGCAAACAAGCAATTGCATATTCCAACTAAATAAACCTCCTTTATAAAAAAATATATATTTTGAGTATCCTTTTTAAAGTAATTTTTTTATAATTTAATTTGATATTTTTGTACTTAATAACAATAAAAATGTAGCGAGATTTAAGCTTACAGCAAATTTATTTTTTTATTTTTCAGAAATCTTCCTGATTGTGACACATTTTCAAAATCAGATCCAATGTGTGTCCTATTCACAAAAGATGTTAAAGCAAATAAATTTTTTGAAGTGAGCATTCCTTTAGTAAACAAATGATTAATCATTAGTTCTTATCCAATACAGTTTTTGTTCATCACTATGAACTGTTAATACATATGTTATTAAATAGAGCAGGTTCATTATAACTATAAATATTTTTGTCAGGTTGATATATATATTTTATTATTATTCCAAATGGTAAATCTAATTTTAATTCTTATATTAATTTGTTTAATAATATTTTAGTATAGTGAACTTTTATTTTTATTTTATATTATTGTATCTTTTTTTTATTGTACATATATGTAATTTTCATGTTATATTATATATCTCTTTAACATGCATCAAGTAATTTTGTCTCAGATATTAATTTTTATATCATAATAAAACATTTTTGTAAATATTACTTATATAACCATATTTACATTTTTTTTACTTTACCTTTTTACTTGTTTTTGTGTTAATATAGTATGGCAGAACAGAGACAATTCAAGATAATCTAAATCCACAGTTTGTGAAAAAAATTGTCATTGACTACTTTTTTGAAGAATCACAGAAACTCCGGTTTGAAGTGTATGTATTATGCTATTAAATTATTTATTTATTTGTTCATTGTTTGTTTGTTTATAAAATAAACACTAGTGGATATCAATAAAAAGCATTTTTAACTGTTAAATATATATTTTTATTTATTTATTTATTTTTATTGTAGGTATGATATTGATTCAGCCAGTTCTCAGTTGAGCCAACATGTATGTATTACAAATATTTGTATTAATCAAACAGTAATGATAAATAAAATGTCTTACTTAACTATTTGTACACATAAAAAACACATTAAATTTTATTGATAATTAATATTAATAATTCTACTGCTTAATTTTGTCAAGATAATATTTGTAATCACAACATGATTATTAATTTCATAATAATTACTTAAATATTTAACTATTTTATTTTATTTTAGGATTTTCTTGGTTTTATGGAATGCACACTTGGTGAACTTGTTAGTGCACCAGGGGGAAAGACAACAAAACCTCTAAAGTAAAAAAAATATCTAATTAATTTCTTTGATTAGTAATTTGACACCAAAACATGAACTTCTTGTTCATGTTTCAATAATTTGAGCCTCTTTAATAAGTAAAGTAGTATGAACATCTGATATGATAGTTTTCTTTTCTTTTATAATTAGGAACTTGTAATACTTAAGAAATTGGTTGAATATGAAAAAAGATAAAGTTTTCATATTAATAAGTGTGAACTGTTTAAAAAAAAAAAAAAAACAATTGTAAAATATTGTCAACATGTTTTTAGAAATTTCTGTTGATTATATTAATTCTGTTATTATATTTAGTATCATTTATGAATTTTTATTCCATTTTCTATAAGTATTATCAATTGATCTTAAATTCAAAATTAATTCTTTTTTTTTTCAGAGGGAAATTTCAAAACAATGGAAGAATCACATGTAATTGTTTGAGATATATATTTGAGATAAAAATTATGTAAAATTATATGTATATAAATAAAAGTAGAAACTCAACAAATGAAGTATAATGACTTTTTATTTTATTTTGATCATTTTTGTTTTTAAAATTTAAATAAATTTACTGTAATAACATTTAAAACAAAACAAATTTTATTATTATTATTTTTTTAAACAGATTTTCAATTATGTTACTGTATTTTAATGGCCATAATTTGTATTATTTGTATTAGTTATTCAATTTTTAATAATGTTTCAGTACAAGTAGAAGAAATGGGATCTTCAAAAGTAAGTCTTAAAGTGTCAGAATAAACGTTTTGAGGTTGATTCTGAAACATCTGTATTATGGAATTTATGTAAAACTGGTTTTATACTCTATTATCTTATTATAGTTATAAAAGAATGTTTGTTTGTAGATTCATATACATTTGTTTATATGTTAATGTAAAAAAATAACAATGATTAAATTGTTATTAAAACAGATATAACTTACAAGATATTGTTTGTTTCTCAGAATTCATTTCAAGTTTAATTTATAAATAAAATTATTTATTTTTGTTTATTTTGTAAGCAGCAGTACTAAAAAGACACAAGTGCTATTTATTTCAAACTTTACAGAATTAGGCTGAATTTAGTTTATACATTAAATTATTTATTTTTGTTCATTTGTAATTATTGTAAAAAATAATATGAGTATGATGTTAATTAAAACTGACATACCTGTTGTTTATTTTACATGTTAGACTAAGTTTAGTTTATAAGTAAAATGATTTATTGTTGTGTTTTAAATTGTTTTTTTTTTTTTTTTAGGAAGTTTGTCATCTTCAGTTCAAAGCAATGAAGCTAGACAAGATGGACTGGTTTGGCAAGTCAGATCCCACTCTGTGGTTTTACAGAGCCAATGAAGATGGAAGGTAAGAACAATTTACATTTTTTTTCTAGACAGATTCATATCTTCGTGTGTTCTTTCAAAATTTTTAGCAAAAATATGTTTATGTATGTTTGTGTGTGTGAACATTGATTTTTGTTTATTTTATTTATTCTGCTAGGTCATATTATATTCTGAAAAAAATAAAAGAATCTTTCTCTCTGTTTCATATTCTCTTTCTTTCTTTCTTAAAACTTTTATAAGAAAATTAATATATTTGAAATGTTGTTGGATTGTTTTTTTGAAAATAACTTTATATATACATATATATATATTGTTCTGGTTTTTTTAGCTTCACTCTAGTCCATAAAACAGAAGTAATCAAAAACACTTTAAATCCAATGTGGAAGCCATTTACTGTTCAAGTGAGGTCACTCTGCAATGGAGACTATGACAGGTGTGTGGTTTATTTTGTCAGTGATTGTCTTATCTGTCTTGTCTTTATCTCTCTCTCTCAGTTCTAACCAGTTTTAAATAATATATATATTTTTTAATGGGCCTGATGTTGAAAAAAAAAATAAGTTAGAGTTTTAGTTCAAAGTGAAATTGGAGTCATTATTATGATTATATTGCAAGTGTTTAATATTTAATGATGTTTCCTAAGAAATGATTTAGGTTTCATTTACATGGCATTTTAAGTCACCACAGTATATGCAGTATTTACATTTAAAAACCCCCAACTAATTCACCTGTTTAAAAATTTGTTCCTAAATCCCCTCTGACAGGATTTTATTAAAAATAACTAGGCTTGCTACAGGATTTGATTGACAATCCTAATCCTGATAGTTTTTATATCTTTTTTTTGAATTTTCGTTTCTTTCACAGATCAATAAAAGTTGAGTGCTATGACTGGAACAGTGATGGCAGGTGAGTATCATTAACTTTAAAAAAAAATCTCTTTAGTTGATTTAATTGTACATACTTGTTAGTTCTGCTACTGTTATTACCAGTACCCTTTTTCTTGACTTATAAACAAAGCATAATTTATTATTATTATCATCAATGAACAATAATAATATAGACTATCAGAAAAAAAAAAAAAAAAAAAAGAAAAAAACAAACTAAAAACCGCAACAAACATTTGATAATTAATACTGATTAGTATTTAAGTATAATGAGCTGTTAATCTGAATGTACTGTTTAATTAATTTTTAATAAAATAATAAATTATTTAACATGACATCATATTTGCTAGTAATAGTTAACATCTGTTCTCTCTGTGTTTTTTTCAGTCATGACTTGATTGGGGAATTCACTACAAATCTGAGAAATCTAACTAAAGGTCCTGGTGCAGAAAATCAGTATGAGGTATTTTAAAGATCATTATTCTTTATTTTCCCTCTGTTTGATTGTTCTATATTGTTATTGTTATTATTGTTGTTGTAATTATTATTATTATTATTGTCATTGGTATTATTTCATTTATTATTTTTTTTATCAATAAGCCAGTTAAAACAATATTTTCATTTATGTGTTTAAAAAAAAAAAATTTACATTTCTTATTTTTTTTTTTTTTTTTTTTGCTTATTAATAATCCTTGTAATTTTAAAATTCTGTGATTTTATTTATTTTATTTATTTATTATTATTTTTTTTACATAAACACATGTTTTTTATCATTTGTATTTGATTAATCATTTACTTTATTTATGTGATCAGTTTAATATTTCATTTTTATTTTAATCATGCATATGACATTTATAAATAAGTATTAATAATTATTTTCCAAAATTTGATTAAGAAAGAGGGTTATTCTGAGGAATAACAAGTTACAGGAAGAATTTTCCAAAGTATGATCTTTGTGTTATTTACTCTTCAAGATTTTTAATTTTGTTAATTATTTTCAGGTCATTAATCTACATAAGAAACAAAAGAAAAAGAGTTACAAAAATTCTGGAATGGTATTGATTTTATTTTATTATAATTATTAATTTTTATTTATTTATTTTTTTTTTTTAAATCTGTTTCAAGAGAAATTTCTTTATAATTTGGATATATTTTGTTATTTTTCATAAATGTTAAAGGAACATGTTTACAGTACATGCAGTTTAGAATAAATGGACTTTGAATTATCTTTATCATGTCAAGATTTTCAATTCCAAATTCCAGAATATCCTTTTCTGTCAGTGTACATTTTACATTAATTTGTTTTTATTATTATTTAAAAAAAATTTTGCCTTTGCATAATTCAGATATTACAAATAATGATTTTGATTTGAAAAGACTTTCCCACATTTTAATTGATGTATAAAAGTATGTACAGAACATGCACTGTTTGTTTATAGACATCATTTAAGTACACTTTAAATTATGCAGTTTTCATTATGTCCTGATATTCATTATATACATATATATTTTTGTTTGTTTTAGGTTATGTTGATGAATTGTAGGATTGAAGTACAACATTCATTTCTAGACTACATAAAAGGAGGGTAAGTAAACAATGAGTTTAAAAATTTTATTATTTGTTTTCATTATACTTTTTGATGTTAGATACGACTCCAGTATAAAATAATAAACATATTTAACTTGAATACTTTATTTGTTTGCATTTTCTTCTTTTTGATCTATTTTTTTTAAATTTATTTTCTTTAATTAATTAATTAATTAATTTATTTATTTATCTATTTTAATTAGTTGTGCAGACTTGTAATTTTTGTTTGTTTTTTAAATGATTGTGTTTTTTTTTTTAACAAAACCAAAAATTAAAAGATGTCTAGAATACTCTTGTAAAATAATTATTTCAAAAATTAAATAAAACATTTGTCAAATAAATAAAAAACAGCAGGAAAAAATAAAGCAGCTTAAACATTTTAAATGTAACTGCGGTTGTAGAATGCAGATGAACTTCACAGTAGCCATAGACTTCACTGCATCGAATGGCAGCCCACAGTCACCAACCTCACTGCACTACATGAATCCATACCAGCTCAATCAGTATGCGTCAGCTTTGACTGCTGTAGGGGAAATTATTCAGGATTATGACAGGTTTTTATATTTTTTGAAAAATTATCAATGTATAACATACTCTATTTTGTGAGTTATTTGGAAATAGGAAAATGTATAAATCATCGAAGATGAAAATACTTTCATATGTTCATCGTTGTTGGATTATAGTTGGCAGATGTGGTAAAATAATAATAATAATAATAATAATAATAATAATAATAATTATTATTATTATTATTATTATTATTATTTTTATTTAATTTAATTTTATTTTATTTTATTTCATTATTTATTTATTTCATTATTTTTTATTATTATTATTATTTCATTTTTTTTATATTTCAGTGATAAATTATTTCCAGCTCTTGGGTTTGGTGCTCGTATGAGAGATCAGACTGTTTCCCATGAATTTGCTTTGGTGAGTTTTCATCACTTGTAGTCATAAATTTTCAAACTTGTCGATAACAACATTCTACTGTAAACTTGAAGAATGTGCTAAATCAGATCTTAAAACATAACTTTATTCTTTATTCTTGCTTTTATTTTCATGCCTTAACATTTTAATAAGCCCATCAAATAAAATCTGACTCTAATTTTAAATTATATTTCAGAATTTTAACCTTTCAAATCCCTTCTGTCAAGGTATTCAGGGTGTTTTGCAAGCCTATTACAACTGTCTTC
The DNA here is from genome assembly GCA_012295275.1 of Chrysomallon squamiferum. NCBI lineage: Eukaryota > Metazoa > Mollusca > Gastropoda > Neomphalida > Peltospiridae > Chrysomallon > Chrysomallon squamiferum. The sequence goes on from CM022671.1 coordinate 31,732,577, forward strand.
AAAATGTCCAGCTTTATGGACCTACAAATTTTGCACCAGTAATTAACCATGTTGCCAGGTGAGATCTATGAAAATTAAATATTAAATTAATAATTTGTTTGCAGAATGTTGTCATTATTTCTTTTATAAGGTGTTTATTCAAGTTCCTGAAATGTATTTCTGTAAAATGAAATTTGTTTCTTGTTCCAATTGCGTTGTATTATTATATTTGTCGGACTCATTTTTTTATATGAAAAATGGTTTCAGATATGTTTTCATATATTTCATCTTTATGTGTATATCTATATATTCTCTCTCTCCCAACTGTCTTTGATTTTTCTTTTCTCTCTTTTTCTATGTATACATGTATATGTATATTCTCGCTCTCTCTCTCATTTCAACAGATTCCAGTACATTCAGATACAAGATTAATATCACTATTACTATTAATCTTTGTGATATTCCATATTAATATTGAAATCCATACTGTTTTAAGTGTTAGTGAGATACTTTCTAATTCTGTAAAGTATTATTTTATTAAATTATTGTATTTCTTATATCTCTAGTTCTTTTAATTATATCTGTTCAGATTTGCTGCAGCTGCCCGAGATGGGTCTCACTACTTTGTTCTGCTTATCATTACTGACGGGATCATCACAGATATGCAAGAAACCATCAAAGCTATTGTTAATGTGAGTTTGGAATTTATAGAGTTTTAAAAGCTAGCTTTTGTGAAATGCACATTTTTGTCCCAGAGAGACACAATCAAGGAGTCCGGATTGCCTGTTAGTATGTTAGTGTGCTGAACCAGTCTGTGTGCTGGTTGTACAGAACATACTTAAAACAAGCACAAAGTGCTGTGTTGGTTTATTTAATTTGTTATTGTACTGACATAATTAATGTTATTGGAGATCAGCAGATACAGTTTTTAACATTGCTATCCTCTATTAATTTAGCATTTGAAAATTTAAGTGAACAACATGAAAATGTAGATTGTTCATCTTTAAAGATGATATTTATTTATTTATTTTAATTTTCAGGCTTCAACACTGCCAATGTCAATTATCATTGTGGGTGTGGGCATGGCTGATTTTGAAGGTAAATTTTGTATTTGTGTTTTAAATAAGTTAATATAAATTATATTAAAATTACATGCTTACTGAGACAACCTAACTGTTCAGAACTCACACTAGCCACAGGATGACTTTCCCTGACCTGTTTTATTGGAGATAATTGTGTGTGATATCTGGGATGTTGCTGGTTTCCAACAGTCATGTGATTAAAGATCTCACAGTGTTGATCAGAATCATCCTTATTTGCCACCGTACGATTAGCTATTTTGTTGTGTGTTTAAAAGCATCCTGTACATTTGACAGCAAATATATATGGTTAATAATGTTAAATATTCATTAATTCATTGTTTCAGCTATGAATGTACTAGATGGAGATGATGTGAGGCTGTCATATCAAGGAAGGTATGCTGAGCGTGACATTGTACAGGTAATAATAATATTCATGTATGTCTCTGTGAGAAAACTGGTCAAACAGACAAAAATGGAGAATAATTTAGTATTGTTTTTATTATCCAGCTGTTTAAGAACATTTTTTATTTTTTTATATTTAATTTTTTTTTTTATAAACAGTTACGATTCTCCACGAGAAAATCATGACACAAGTGTCTGGTAAGACAGTGTTGATTTTATTAACTGATATTTTGTATTTTTGTGTTTTTTCTTGTTCATTTATTTGCAATAATAGTTTAATGGCATTGCTTTCAATTATGTTTTATGTTAAAATGAACATAAAAATAAAATCTGGTTTTGATTTCCAGTTTGTTTTCATGACGTAACACACAAACAATAATTGCTTTATTTGGAAATAGTTAACAGTGTGAAAATACTGATATAATGGTTTTGCTTTCTAATTTGTTTGTGGTTTTAAATTTTGATTTTCCTTAACTGAAAATCTAATCAGACATTTCATATATCTGTATTCAATAAAAAAAAAATGAATAAAAAAACAAATAAATAAAATAACAGCAACAATAACTAAATATATGGTTTAAAATATTAATAATATATATACTGAGTTAGCTCAAAGGATTTTAACACTATAAAAATATATTAGTTTTATGTGAGCAGTGATTTTTTTACAACTTATTTTCAGAATTTGTTTACAGTGAATATAACAGAAATAAAAAATAATGGTTTTTGATTTCCCATTTGTTTTCCAGTTTGCAGAGAGGATAGTTGATTTGAAGCTAAAAATATGATGACTTTTTATTATTATTATTATTATTATTATTATTATTATTATTATTATTATTTGTTTTTTATTATTAATACCACATCTCTTTGTTTTCAGATTTTAAATTTCCAGTAGTTAACTTCACAGTTTTTAAAGTTTCCATTGTTAATACAAGATCATTTTATTTAGTTTTACTTCCTAGTTTCTGTGTTTCCTTAGTTAAAACTATATAATTTAAATTCACAATTTTTAAGCTTTCTGTAATTAATAATTTTTTTTTATTTCTAGTGTCTAAAGTTTTCATTGTTACTAATATTAAATTTCCATTTTGTTTTTAATTTTAATTTTAATTTTTACCACCAGTTTCCAAAGTATGGGTGGATGGTTTGTATCATAAACACAATTAAGTTTTTATTTTCTAGTTTGTTCCATTCCGAGACTTCACAAACAGTACAAATCAACAGATCAGTCAGGCACACCTGGCTAAAGAAGTTCTTGCTGAGATTCCCGACCAAGTGATCTCTTACATGAAGAAATTCAACATCAAACCAAAACCACCGCTGCAGCCACAGGACAGCACTGTCAGCGCAGCTAGTGTGAATTCACAGCAGCTACATCAACATCAGTCTTCTTATCCACATCAAGCAGCACCTGGTCCTCCTTATACACCTCAGGCTATTCCTTACTTGCAAGGGCAGCAAGATCCACCTCCTCCTTACTCACCAGTTTAAGCAGGGGTTATTTATCAAAAAGGATGGTGCAGTGATAGACAGTCAGTTATAACTATAAGACATGAGAAAGAACAAATTCATCCTTGTTTTATGGTTTTGTTTCAGGTGATATTTCAGTCTAAGTGATCAGAAAGAAATAGAGAGTCCCACAATTTTTTTAGAAAACCTCCTGATACAGATTCTCTATCTTATATTTATTCATTTGTACCATTTTTTCAGCTGTGCGTGATCTAATTTTAAACTCAGAGTTCACAGGAACAAGGTTTTAAAGTCCTGCTACAGGTGGTCCAGTTTTTTCATAATTAATTCAGACTGTTTGTTTAGAATGATTATATAATGGCCAGTAATGTAAAATCAGAATGTTTGTGACAGCAACATACAGTCTTTGTTAAATATTATATAATCATTTTCTACAAACATGTAAGTTCCCCAACCCATAAAACATCATTAGGTCACTTGAACGTAACCCACATTATATCAGGTAACCAGAACATAAACCTACATTACACTGATATCTCCTTTTTGTAACGGAAGGCCTTAGCCTTAGAACATGACTGGTATTTATAGCACCATCAAACATACTTTAGCCATATGCCAACTGGCTTCTGTAATGACCAAGAAGTGATGTTGGGAAGATTGTTCTGATGTAATTATAATTGGTTCAGGGTCCAAAGAGTTACTGTGCCTTTCTTCAAGAAATCCTCACTTTTTTATATATTTTTGTTATTTCTGATCATGTTAATGTTGATGGGAAAACGTTTAAATTTTTTTTTAAAGTTCTGAATTTTTAAAATTCCACAATATCTGATTATTCTCTTTGTCTTTTTTTTTTTTTTTTTTTTAAATATTTTAATTGTTTAGAAATAAGCATAAAAAATGTTAATATTGCTTAAATGTTTTTAATTTTTTTACCATTTTGACTTGAACATTTGGGAAAGTGGCTTTTTATTATTTTTTATTTTCCCAGTTAATTTACATATTTTTTATATATTATTAAAATCTCCAGATAGGTTTAAAATACTAATATGTAAATGTATCATCTAAATACTCATCATCATCCTTCATATTGCTGTTAACAGAAGTGTTGAGATTTCATTTATTCAAATAATAACTTCTTTTACCAAGCCAAAGAGGGAATGTGAATTTATATTGCCTTTTACAAATATGAGAATAACTTTTTGTTATTTATGTTGTTCTTTTTTTTCTTTGCTAAGTGCTATGTATAAATGATTTCTCTATTAATAAGAACATGGTAAAGTTATTTTATTTTTAAAATTTGTAGTTAATGTTTGTTACTATTGTTGTTATTTATTAATTTTTTTTTCTGAAAATGATGTATTTTTAAAATTATTTATATAGTTTTTTATGTCACATTTTTTTTATTCACAAAGGTTTTTTTTTTTATTAATGTTAGTGTTTTTGAATTTTATTTCATTATTTTTAAATTAAAATACATTTTAGAATATAGTTGGTTTTAGTGCTTCAATATTTCTGAACTGTTTGTAACATGCAAATTTTACAACATATACTTTTTTCAAAAGAAATTTATAAATTTTTAGCTTCATTCATGTGTAATCATATTAAAATTTTATCTGATGTTATAAAGCTCTATAATGTAAGACAATATCTTTAAATTGCCAAATTGAATTTTATTAAAAAAAAAATTGTTGCAGTCATGTATAAACTGATATTTTAAGACATATTTCATGTTATGTGTATTAAAATATATATATATATATATATATATAGCTATATATTTTGAAGATATTCCTTTCTTATGGCATTCTTAAATTATTTTTTTCATTTTAATATCATTATGTCTACATGTTTTTTACATCTCTCTCATAACAGGGCAGTTTATTTCAATGCTGGGAATTTTCAATAGAATATTCCAGATCTTTTATTTTTATTAAATATATTGTCAAACTAGTTACATTTGTCTTTTCTTTATAATTTACTTTTGTTGTATGGTGAAAGAATGGAGATGTGACTGACTGCTTAATTTGGTGATTTTCCCATTCTGTATTATTATATCAATTTCCATTGTGGTAGGTAAAAATGTGCATAAGACTGACATGATTAGATATGTGTTTTATTTTTAGCATCAACAGCTGTGTTATATTATTTTACAGAACAATTTTGAAACGATTCAGAAATATTTCTCTATTAATGATATATATCTCAACACTATTTCAATTTTGATACAAAAAGAAAATTGTTTATATTTATTCTTAAAACCTTTTCTCAAAACATGATTCATTTAAATACATCAACAACAACAACACAAAACTGGCACATTTATCAATTTTTATAAAAGGAATGGAATAGTAATTTGAAACTTCATATCTCATTTTAATCACTGTCCCAATAAAGTAAATTATAAAATATTATAAAATATTATAAAATGCTATTAAATTTGTATAAAATAAATTTTCAAGATACTGAATTTAAAAAAAACAAAATTATTTTAATTTTCAATAATGTGAAAAAAAACAGGCTAGAAATATTTCACATACTTTCAAGTAGGTTGTAAATGTGTTGTTTTTATTTCTTACAAATATTTGTAAACATCCATCAGAGTATTAGAAACAGTTGTCATTGCACATACATAATAATCTAAATTATGTTGCTTAATAATTCATAATTTTGGTTGCAAATATTTTTGTAAATTCAAAAATGGCTGAATGAAATACATTACAAAATATTTATGTTTTTTTTAATAAATTGTTATTAAAATAATATATAAATATTTGTGATTTAAAAAAAAATAATCATAATAAAACAGTCAAGTTCCTAAACATAACATGCTGTCTCTAAATTATGAAATGCACATGAAAGAAAAAGCAAATTAAGGCACACCTCAAAATTAGCATTATCATCTGCCTGAATGAAAAATTAAAGCTAATAAAAACAATATTATTATAAATATTATTTTAATAATGTTAGGATGAGATTTCATTTCAAAACAGATATATAAATAAACAAGATACTACAGTAATTTTTCTACGATTACATATGTTCCATAAATCTGAATAATGTGAGAAAATGTTTCATATATTTTATTTCCATTATCATTCACAAGAGATTTGTCAAGTATTCCATCTATTTATCTATGTATGTGTCAGGAACTATAGTAGATATTCTGAACATGTTGCATGATTAAAATAATTTGGAAGTCAAACTTTTTAACGAGTGACCATGGAAATAATCAAATATATTATGATAAAAGCACTTTTACATGATTTAAATTCTCAACTGTAAAAAGATATTGTAAATTAAAAAAGGTAATACACACCACCAAACTGTTGATCACAATTTTTAGAACCTGCACCAAACTCTTCTGGTTTGCCATCTATTACAAGCTCATAAATGGAGTATATTATTTACATATAATAATATTTTTAAAAGTAAAATATCTTACAGTCTATAAGTATATTTATCATCATAATATTTAAAATACAATAAAACTAATAATCTCTACTATTATTTATATCATGATTAACAAAAACACAAGTAGAAAAGGTTAAAAGTAAAGTAAACACTATAAATGGTTTTTTAATTAATTGTAAAAAAGATAAAGAACATGATCTGTCAGCAACTTATTAGAAGCCTGAAAAAAAAGAAAAAAGCATAGAAGTATCTTAAGTAGGATAAGCATATATCGAACAAAAAAAAAATAAAATAAATAACAATAAAATTAAACATAAAAAGCTCCCCCAAAATCTTGATTACATTATTCTATTTGTAATACAACCACAGAATGACTTTAAATACAGATGTTTGTAACAAAATGTAATTCACAAAAACGTGCACCCAGAAGAATTCATTCTGTATAGAAAATGAAGGCATAAATGCATCAAAAATCATTACATAAAAGAACAACAATATTCAACAAATGCAATTAAAAAATATGCCACAGTCAGTTTAGCAGAACCTCCTGTACCAGCATCAGTTTTAGTGATAATGTTGTGGGTAAGAAGGGGGAGCTCCAGGAGGCAATGATGTTCTTGGAGGAGGGGCAAAAGGAGCATCTGTTTGAGGATAGGGAAAACCACTAGGATTTGGAATGCTTTGTGGATGTCCTGTTACTGAACCATACTGAGGAGCTGTTGGTCCACTTTGAGCTGAACTGAGTCCTTGAGATGCTCCCCCTGGATAAGGAGGGGCTCCTGCAGGATAAGGAGGTGCTCCTGAAGGATAAGGTGCTCCTGCAGGATAAGGAGGTGCTCCTGAAGGATAAGGAGGAGCACCCGATGGATAAGGAGGTGCACCAGGTGGATTAGATGTAGCTCCTTTTGGGTTCAAAGGTGCTCCACTTGGGTAGGGTGAGCCTCCATGAGGATTAGAAGATGCTCCAACAGGATATGGAGTGACTCCAGAAGTATTCTGTGAGACTGCTCCTGGATAAGGAGGTGCCCCTGTTGGATATGGAACTGGTCCTTGCTGTGGTGTTTGTCCTTGGTAAGGTGGTTTGTCTTGCTGATGAACTGGACGAGCAGGAATAGTGGGAGGAACTCCCGGAAAAGGAACTGAACTCTGATATGTTCCAGATGCTGGAATATTTCCTGGAGCAGTGGGACTTGCTCCGTATCCTGTAGCTTGTGGTGCTGATGCTTGCTGATTACCAGACACTGCACTTCCAGGGTAAGAAGCATTCCACTGTTGTCCTTCAGGATAAGGAGCAGATCCTTGAGGAGCACCTCCTTGACAGGAATGACTACCTTGTGAAGCAGCTCCTTCTCCTGCTTGTGGTGAATGAAATGATGCATTGCGACCTGTTCCTTGCTGTAATGGCTGATTTGATGCATATGGAGCTGTTCCCACTGAAGCCTCATTTGGTATAGCAACATTTTCTTTTGGAGGTTTGGGTTTTATGCCTCGCTTTTTCATATACTCTGTTACTTGTCCAGGAATTTCAGCAAGAACCTCTTTAGCAAGGTATCCTTTGCTGATGCTCAGATCTGATCCATATCTCCCACCAACAAAGTTTCTAAATGGTACAAACTGAAAGATAAAGTAAAACAAAGTGATGCAGATTTAGGTTTTTTCTCATACAAACTGCTGGTTTGTACTTTGCATTATATTATTCATTTCATAATGAAAACATTATTTAGAATCCTAGATGTTTATAACACTGATTAGGATTACTTTCTGAAAAGCTGTCCTGTTAATTATATAGGACACTGTATCTAAATGAATTATCAACAAGTAACTATCAGTCTATGAACAGACTTAAAATCTCAGATTGTTTTAAAATCTTGGTCTTAATTTAACTCCATCATATTTTCCCTGATTCAGATTGGAATTTTAAGTGTATTTAAACAAAAACAATTTGAAAGCAGAACACACCAAAATAGATACCTACCTGTACAATGTCTCTTTCTGCATATCTCCCATTACTGATCAGTCTCTGGTCATCAGCATCCAGTAAATTCATGGCTAAAAACATGAGAAAAACAAATTACGTGTTGGTGGACCATATTATTCAATGAATGATTTTTAAAACATTTCATTTATTAGCCTGTGAAACCTTCTAAATATTAACATTTACTAGGAATTAAGAAAGGAAACCTAACAATTAGCTGAAAGAAGGTTATTTTTACCTACATCAGGGAATCAGTGAAAAGATTAAGCTCCCATAAACCATTTTGCTTAAAGAGAAAACATGTTCACTGTACCAGAACCTAATTTATTAGTATTATTTGCTGAAATATGTATTTTTGAATACAAACTTCTTTTATATTTCATAATGAATATTTTCACAATCAAACAGCATCAATTTTTCTTTCTTATTATATTAGTAATTGTGAAAATGTCTGAAAATAATCCCAGTATAAATTATAAATGTTTCTGAATTAATAAAAAAATGTATTTGTATTTTACATAAAATATCAATTACATCTTTAAAAAATACTTACAGTCAAAGTCATCATTTCCAACTCCAACTATAATTATTGACATAGGTAAAGATGAAGCCTAACAGAGAAATGGGAACAATTACTGACAAAATATCAACATTATTATCTGAAATAAGGATTCTTCTGAAAAACTGGCTATTTATTTAAAATACAGATGTCTAATTTTGCCAATAATAAAACATATTACAGCAATATTATTATTTATATATTATTTATTTTGGAAATGTAAGAGATTTATTATTATTATTATTAGTTTGTTTTTTTGGCTAGTTTCAATTTTTAATTATTATTATTTAACATTATATTATTATTATTATCATTGCTGTTGTTGTGTTAATCATCTTGTTTATATTAAAAATAAAAAAATAATCTATAAGTATAAAGAATAAAAGATTTTCTTACTTTAACAATGGCCTCAATGGTGTTTGACATGTCTGTGATGACACCATCAGTGATAATGAGAAGTACAAAGTAGTTAGACCCATCTGAAGAAGCTGCAGCAAATCTTAAATACACCAAAACATTATCATCTCTCTCTCTCTAATACTTAAAAATTAATTTTTAACAGAAATAATTCATACATTATTAACTAATGTTCCATACAATAAAATTTACTTAATAAAATGAAACACAAAAAGAAACAAAAATAAAAAAAAAAAACAAAATAAAATAAAAAATAAAATAAATAAAATAAAATAAAATAAAATAAAATAAATAAATAAATAAATAAATAAATAAATAAATAAATTATTAAAATAAAATAAAATAAGAGGAGCTAATTTAAAATGACAGAACAGAACAAATCAAAACAAAATAAAATAAATTAAAATAAAATATAACAAAACAGAACAAAACCAATATCTACAGAAAAGACACTGATATGTTTAAAAGCTGAAGCATAGGTAAGCAGAAGAAACGTTTAATGAAAATTTTGATGGTATCAAATAATTTGTGATTTGTTGTGTTCGTAAAAGTATTTTACTGCACCCACCTTGAAACATGGGTAATCACAGGAGAGAAGTTTGTGGGTCCGTACAACTGGACACGCTGTAGAGCTTGGTTGTAAACTTGTAATATTCCTTCAACTCCAGACACATAGGGGTTTGACTGATTGAAATTCTGTGAAAAAGAATTTGTCAAAAATAATTTCAAATTTTTAAAAATAAGAAACATGAATTAAAAAAAGAAGCTTTTGGGGATTGTAATAAAATAAGTTTGATTTCAAAATGAAATTTAACTTTTTTTAACCTAATTAACAATTTATTTTGAATCTGTCTTAAAACTTTTTTAAAGTGAAATCAAAACGTAAAGAAAATGAAAAAAAAATCAAATTATACATAGTATCTAAAGAAAAAAATGTATATACATATTACAGAATAATTTATTTACTACACAAAGAAGCAAACTGCAAAAATTCATATATTAATTCTAAAAGCTTACCAATGGAAACTCATGAGAAACCTGTCCATTAGGCAATTTGGCACCAAAACCCAACACAGGGAACATTTTGTCTGAGTCATAATCTTGAATTATCTCCCCTACAGCTAAAATGGCTGCTGCATACTGGTTTGGCTGCTGTGGGTTTATGTAGTGAAGTGATGTCGGAGATGTAGGGTTGCCATTGGATGCAGTGAAATCAATAGCAACAGTAAAATTCATTTGCATTCTGAAAACAAATTTATTATTTTAATTTTTGAAGCAAAATTTCATTAATTCATTAGATATAAATTTCTGTCTAAGAATTATTTGTGTGTGCAATAAATAATAATTAATATCTGAAATAACAATTCAATTTTTTTTTTTAAATTAACACAATATGTCATAACCAACAGGTTAATTAACCATGAAATTTATTAAATATTTTTAAAATCATTTTACTTTATTCCTTGAATACTTTACAGAAATATGAATGTGACAAATAATTTTTAAGTATCTTGAATAATTCTTTTCTAAAAATCTTACCCTCCTTTTATGAAATCCAGAAATGAATGTTGCTGCTCTATTCTGCACATGAGTAGTTCTACCTGTCAATATTATGTAGAGGAAATAAATGAATAAAGTTTGAAGATGTAAATGATGTACAACAAAAATTAATCAGTTTCATGTTTCCATTAACAAAAATGGAAGTTTAATTTATATACATTTTTTTTAAATCAAATAAATTTTCAGAATAACTAAAAAATAATATGAATAAATGAATAAAATGAATGAATATCTACTTCAAAATACTTGAGTATAGTTGTTACATATTTTATCTATTGATATCAAAGAGAGGAAATCTTTCTAGCAGTAAAAACCTTTTGAAAGTATCCTCCCATAAACAGGGAATAAAAATACAACGACCTCTGAAAAAGCTGATCATGACAAACTGACTGGAATGAGAAACAGCCCAGTAAAGATCGGGCTTCATTAATGAATTCCAAAACAAAAAATAGTTTGATAAAATTAGAGAAAAAAATAAAAAATAAAATGATTAATGAACTTATATAATTGTGTTATCTGTTAATACATACCACTCCTGAGTTTGTGTAATTCTTTTTCTTTTTCTTTTTGTGTGGATTAATTACCTGTAAGACAAATAATTTATATCTCACTAGTCATTAGATTAAAAAAAACACAAATAATTTATTATCAAATACCTTAATTTTGTAAGGAATAATGGAGAAACATTTATACAGACAAACTAGATTAAAGTACATTTTATTTTTTAATTAGTCTAGTCTAGTCTAGTCTATTATATTATATTACTATTTATTTATTCATTTTTGATTATTTAAATTATCATATATATATTATTTAATTATTATTTTTATCACCAAAACTATTCTGATCTTTCAGTTTAATCATAATCTACGAAATATAATAACTGAAGTACATAACACATATTCATATATAATACACATTAAAAATTAATTTTATTTCATTTCCCTAAAAATGTGATAGAATGTCTAAATATTTAAAAGACTATATCGATTCTTTTTATATATATATATATAAAATAAAATAAAATAACATTATTTAATCTGAACAGCATATTTTAAAATTAAAGAATATATATTCGGCAGATAGATGAAATTTTGATTTTAATTTTACCGGATAAACATTGTTGGTACCAGGACCTTTTGAAAACTCTCTCATGTTACTCTGGAATTCACCAATAAAATCATGACTGAAAAACAGTTATTATTTCTCTATCAGCTAAAAACTTAATAAATCATAATAGCTAAAAATTAAATGAATTTTTATATAATTGATGTCTAATTACCGAGGTAATGACCATCTTTGCTAATGGATTATGATACATAACCTGATACAGAGAAATGTATATTTATATTAATGCATATGTGTATGTGTGTGGGTGCACGTGTGTGCATGTGATCATGCATGTGTGTGTGTGTGTGTGCATGCATGACACTATGTGCATGTATATACTGAAATTCAGTAAATAGTAATATTTTAGAATTATATCAGATTCTTTTAATTCTAGATTAATGCAATGACATTTTGAAATACAGTAAAATGTATTGAAGTGAAAAGCTACAGTGAAAATTTGAATTGTTCAGTGTTAAATTGCACTTAAATTGCCAACCATTTTGACTGCACTTCAGTAGTTGCATCAGATAATTTCAGATATAATATTCTTATTGTAATAGTGTCTTTAATAATTAAAAATCAGTATGATGAATATCAGAAAAAAAGAGAAAAACTATGTTTGAAAATAACAGAAAATAACATCTTACCTCCCATCACTATCCCAGTCAAAACATTCCACTTTTATAGATCTGTAAAAATGTATATTTATATATAAGAATATAAAAGTACCTATAGACATAAACACTAATATTAACTTGAGTAGTAATAAATGAGGCTTTTTGGTATTAATCCTGAATTTTTTTAATTTAAAAAGAATACACAGAAAATTTCATAAAATAATTGTGATCAAAATAAAATACAGATGATGCTCCAGTCTTCTTCAAACCCTATAAACCTACAATTAGCAAAACTCAATATAAGTACATGCTACACTTTCAACAAAAACATATATATATAAGCACACACACACACACAAACACACATGAAGATGTTGGTAGTATAGAACAAACCATTAATTACATAAAATGAAATAATTTTAAAATAAATCACTGAAAATATATTTTATTTACCTGTCATAATCTCCATTACACAAAGATCTGACTGGAACTGCAAACGGCCGCCATTTTGGATTTAAATTATTCTTTATGACCTCTGTTTTGTGGACCACACAGTAGCTAAATGACAAGAATAAAATAATAATAAAAATAATAATCATTTTTTTATTATGATAGTACTATATAAAAAAGATTTTAATTTTACATTTATGAGTATTAATTATTTTCTGTACTGCTCAGCTACTGAACAGCTTATGTTTTTTAAGTTAAGCACTGTGTATAAAATAGATCTGTGTTCTCATGTATTTATTGTATAAGTCATTTTATTCCTTTATTATTTTAAGGAAAAAACATAACAAAAAAACCTACAAAATAAAAAAAAGAACTAAAATTAAAAATTAAAATTAAAATACTAAAATTTCAAAAAGAAAATATAGATAAAATAAATAGAATTCGATGATTTCTATTTTTCTTATTTTATTTTATTTTTATTTTTTACAATTTAACTGAGTCTCTTTTTATTAACATTTGCTTCATGAAACTTCAGTACACAAAAATTAAGAAAATATTACCTGCCATCCTCATTAGCTCTGTGGAAAACTAAAAATGGATCTGACTTTCCAAAGAAATCTTTCTTATCCAGATGAGAAGCTTTGAACTGCATGGTTGCCTCTTCCTGATCAGACATAAACAAATCAGACAGTGAAACTTTGTTTATAATTAACAGTTTAACTAACTTTACCTACAACTTGGATGTTACTATTACATAAATAAAAAATATATAACAAAAAAATAAATAATTTCTTTGAGTTGTGTCCCCCTACACTGTTGCTGAATGATTTATTTTTATTTATTTATTTATATTTTTACCCCCAGTGAAAAGAATTTTTCTATCAAATACAACTGAACATTGCAGCATTCTTAAACTTTGAAAAATAGTATAATTTAATTTTGTTTTAAAGATGTAAAATTACAGTACAACTGGTTTCAAATTGTTTACCTTGCATGTGCTGACTTCTTCTGCTCTCACTAAAATAATAATAATAGTAGTAGTAGTAGTAGTAGTAGTAGTAGTAGTAGTTAGTAGTAGTAGTGGTTGTAATAGTAGTGGTAATAATAATAATAACAATAATAAAAATAGTAATAACAACAACAATACTAATAGTATTAATAACAACAACAACAACAACAATAATATAAATATATCTCATTTACATACATGTTCATACATCTGAATAAACAATGTACACAAACTAAAACATGTTACTCAGTAACTAAGCTTAAATTATTTTAATAAATTCTTATTTGAAATATTTGTGTAGACACATTGGCTATAAACAAAAAACTAAGAAAATAAATAATAAATAACAACTATATAAATAAATAAATGATACCGATACTTACAAATAATAATACCATGGCCTGTGGCTCTTCCTCTGTTAAAATGAAGTGAACACAGTTTAGTATTAACAAACAGTTTAGTATTAACACATTGCAATTATCATCAAATTATACCTGTAGATATTATTTTCCTGAGTTAAATCTTTCTCTCTCACTCTCAAGGTCAGACTTTCAATACTATGTATAAAACATGCACACAAGCATGCATGCATGCAGACACACTCACACACATACACATAATTACATGCCCATGTACACACAAACTGATATATACATAGTTCCTGCCATCCCTTCATTCTTTATTTCCTTACTGAAGTTTTTTCTGAAGTTTTCCTCCAGGTGCACTGACAAGTTCTCCCAAAGAACATTCAAAATATCCGAGAAAATCCTGCCGAGTAATGGAAAATAAAACATCATTTATAAATGTTAAACACTGAAGTATATTACATAGAAAATGATATACCAGTAAAAAAAAAAAAAAAAAAAAAAAAAAAAGAGGAAAAAAATCACAGAAATTAAAATGATTATGAACATCAAGAAAGGAAAATAAATATGTATATAAAGAAATGAAAATAGATATTATCATAAATAAACAAATAGATAAATGAATTAATTGTTTTTTTCCTCATTACAGCAGCTTCTTATAAAAGAATAATAATTTTAAATTGTTTGATTTGGGATTTAAAAAAAAAAAAAAAAAAATCAATTATAGGATATAATTATGAGTTTTTATAAATGTCAGGAAAATAACTGCTGTAACCAGTAAATAAAATTTTGTATTTTTTAAAATGCAAACAAAAATCAAACAATAACAGTCACTTTTAGCATTTATGTTATAAACAAAATATAATTTGTTCCTATTTACATGATGGTCTAATCTTTGGCTTGGAGAGTCTACGTCGTAACTAGAAATAAAAATAATAATAAAACTAAATAAATTTTACAAACAATCTAGTTAATATTATGAATAATAATAATAATAATAAACCAATTAAAACTGGCTAATGGAAATAGTCATTTATAAATAAATAACAAGATATATAAATATGAATCAGTCTTGAAATGAAAAATAGAAAATAAAAAAAGATATTAAACAAATAAATGAAAGCTTGTAGTTATCACTATAATTTAAATTATTCACTGTAAACCTGAATTATATTTAAATAATCTAGTAAATCAAAGACTGTTAATGAAATCCACATTACTGACATACTTGTGAAACCAAAACTTAAAAAAAAAAGAAGCTTTCAAATATAAAACTAATTAACTTTCTTTAATAAGCTCCTTTAAATGTGAAACTTTTATGTGAAATTCATCAAAATTAATGCTCCCTGCTGCTTTTGGATATATCAATAATTGTTATATACCTACATTTCAAACTTGAGCATCTGCCTTTCCTCAAAATAATAACTGAGAATAAACTTCTTCACAAAGTCGGGATTGAGGCTGTCTTTTATCATCTCTGTCCTACCATGCTGCAATCGGATGTTATGATGCATTCAGTATTTTTCTTTATATAATTGGTTAATATTTGTAAGATTTACATTAAAAAAAAATAAAATAAAATAAATAGAAAATAAAAATAATAAATAAATATATATAATAATAATAATAATAATACTCAGGGAATGAATAAAAATTTATTTCATTTATTTCAGCATGACATAACATAAATGGTTAACATGTTTCAACGATATACTGTTTCGTAATAATAAAATGAGAACAACTAATGCACAGTAATACAAAATACTAGAATCCGAGTACACTATTTTTAAGCTACAGGCTGCCCATCTGATATATGTATTCAAAAAATCACAAAAGAATTTTAATTTTAAAAAAAAAAACATACAAAAATACATAAAGTAATATAAAATCTGGATGATGTTTTAGCTCTTACCTCATGATATTGTTTTGTCTTGAAATCTCCTAGTCTCAACACACACATAGGGTCAGACTTTGAGAAAACATCCTTATCAGTAAGATTCCTGGAAAAATAAAAAAAAAAAAAACAACAAGTTGCCAAAACTGACAGAAAGATGTCATGGAAATACCTGTGTGCTGGTAGTAAAATCAGTATAAATATTCAGTCCACAGTTTATTTTGTATTTTCATTTAAATACAATATATCAGGTATTTTCTTTTCTACTACATAATTTCCATGTTCTAATTTTAAAAAGAGGTCCATGATTATTGAAAAAACTGTAAGGGCTGACTCAAATAATTCTCACCTGCATGATACACTGATCTCTACTTGTGTTGCTGGAGCAACAGCAGCTGTTCCTGGTTGAAAGTTATTCATATTCTAGTAGTTGAAAAAAAAAAAATCTGCATATTGCTTGTAAAATTACATGAAATTAAAATTAACATTAAAAATTAAATCATACAAGATAATATTGTATATAGTATTATGCATTCTCATGTTGTTTGTTGACATAATTGTTGTAATTTTTTATTTTTTCTTATAAATAATAATGACAACAACTATAATAATAACAATTTGTTCATTAGTCACTTAATGAGTGACAATGAGTCGACTGACAGTAGTAGTACATCACTGTGAAACTATTGAATATTGAAAGCTTCTGAATCATAAGTACATTCACTAATCTGACAGGGAACAAAGTTAAATATATTCTTAAGTAATAATGTCAAACATATGAATTATAATGTTCATTTATCTTTTATAATTATAAATTACAGATGACTTGATAGTTGCTGACATAATTATCATCATATGATTAAATATTCGACTAAAGGAAACAAACGATAAAAGATTACAGCTTAATAATAGTGCACACAAATATAATCCTCGAAGTGCCAACTTTTTGTTCCCCAAATAATATATCTTATTTTGAAATAGGCATATACATATAAATAAATAAGTGCTAACAATATTGTTTTAGTTCCCGAGAAAGACGATCGTTTTTTGAAAATTGATAATAAAACATCACGATAAAATGCTCACCGGAAGTTTACAAAGTTGAAGGACGATTCATATTTGTACAAGTGTCACACCAAGCTCTAAACTAATTTAAAAAATATTTTGTATTATTTTATTTCATTTTAAATTATTATTATTATTATTATTATTATTATTATTACTACTACTACTACTACTGTAAATGAGACATGCACAGTGAGTTCTTTATAATTTACGTTGTGCATTTGAAAAATACAATAAACTACATTATATAGTACATATCATCTTACACGGACAGTAATTTTTATGTGTAGTACTCATTGGTGAATCCTGTGGAGAAATGCATAATTAAACTAAACTAATTTAAAGAATATTTTGTATAATTTATTTCATTTTAAAATTTTATTATTATTATTATTATTATTATTATTATTATTATTATTACTGTAAATGAGACATGCACATTTAAAAATACAATAAACTACATATCACATGGACAGTAATTTTTATGTGTGGTACTCATTGGTGAAGCCTGTGGAGAAATGCATGTATATTCAATAATTTATGAACTCTCCCACGCAGACTGCATTATAGAGTAACATATGCAGAAATGAAGAAGGAAGTCTCGACATATTAGGCAAAATACTTTACGCGGTTAAAGTGTGAAATTCAATATGCACTCAAAACTATAAATCAAATTTAGGAGGCCTTTAAATACTGAAATAGAAGTGTATCCAGTATGCATATTTAAATACAAATATGGTGTAATAAAGTGATATCTTATGATTGGTTTTTGTATGTTGGCCTACTCTATGGTGACCCAAGCATAGTAAAGTAGAAGTCTATTTTGGTGTATATGCTTCAAACCACAATTAAAAGTGTTAAATTACATTTAGCAAAATATTTTTTAAGTGTTAAACAATATTAGAATTCAGCAAACTAAAATTACTATCTCCTTTCTTTGCTTATTTATTATTGTTGTTATGGTGGTGGTATTATCTTTTCGGGGGGGGATTTGGGGGTTGACTGGTACTTTAAGGCGGGTTACTAGGGCATGTATTCAATAGTTATATTTATAGCTTATAAGCCACTTTAAAAAAAAAGAAAAGAAAAAAAAAGCAAATATACATCATAACCACGCCCTGAATTCATCACCTAGTTATTCAATCGACCGAATGTAATAAAAAGCAGCAGACAAACTTTAATAATTATCTGTTACATGAACAGTAAATGTAAATAATTGTTGTGCGCATGTAATGATGATTCATTAACGCGCGAGCCATCGAGCGCATGCGCACCAGAATTACTAAAAATACTACGAATGTAAATATAATATTGCCTCAAAATAGAAATAAAAAAATAAGTTATTAAAAAAAAAAAAAAAAAAAATCTTGTAAATCAAGATCGATGGATTAGTTTACCACACCCCAAACCCCGCAATTTTTAACAATACTTTTGTAAAATATCTACTTGATTCAGATTATTCACAATCTACTTTTTCAAGAAGTATAGTTCATATTATCAATATCTAAGACTTCCCTGTCAAAAAAGGAATGTTCTTATCCTAACAGGATGAATAGTTTGTTTGATTTTGTAGTGCTCAAATTCTGAAGGTAAGTGATATCTGAAAATATTTACCTTAAACAAAACAGGTGAAGTAAATGAAATAACTATAGAGTCGCAGCTTTAGATGTTCTAAAGTGTATGTTTCTATGTATGTATGTATTTATATATGTATGTATGTTTGTATGTATGTATGTATGTATGTATGTATGTATGTAAGTGTATGTGTGTATATGTATTTGTGTATATACATGTGTAAATGTATGTATTTACGTTTTTGTGTATGCATATGTTTATATATATAGGTATGTGTATTTGTATGTACATCTATCTTTCTGTTTGTCTAGTGTATTTGTGTGTGTCTAGGTGTATTACCTTATGTATGTTTGTATGTTAGCTATGTATCCAACATACATATACACCTACATACATACATACATACATAAATAGAAAATGGTCAAAAAATATTTTGGTTTTCTTACTTACTAAAAGAAGAAAATTATAATTTATTATATCGAACTATTAATCTACTGCTCCATACTGAACTGTATGAAAGAGAAAATATGCTTATCAGCGAAAACCAAAAACAAAAATCATCCAAGCGTGAAAATATTTAAACAATTCTCGAAATACGTTAATAAGAGACACCTAGCTGTGACGCATAATCAGAAGAAATCAGACGACAGTTAATTTTTAGAAATGAAATGTTAAAAGTAAATCAGACGTAAACTGTTTAATATGTAATTATATCACATTATATAGTTACGTATATTTACGTACTGAAATTATTTTGTTGATATTAGACGACAGGTTTACTAGATGATTATGATATAAAGGTCGCACTTTAGACCACTTAAAAATAAAAATGAATTAGATAAAAATATCTTTACTATACAACGCCCCAGGAAGAAAAACATCCAGGGGCTTTTTTTTTTTTTTTCTATTTTTTTTTTCCTTAAACTTTTAAAAAGCTGACAACACACGTGATCGATCCTTCCAGTCTTATCTGTCATATTTCAGTCACGTGACATAGCAGACGTCTCTCAAGGTGTGCAATTTTGCAAAGCGGAAGATCATTAATATCAACTACACGCTATCCATAACCCAATTTATCTTTACTGGCATCATCAAAGGAACATTCGTTTGACATTTTAAGGTAAGCTTATTTTAGAATCGTAAAATT
Organism: Chrysomallon squamiferum; assembly: GCA_012295275.1. Taxonomy (NCBI): domain Eukaryota; kingdom Metazoa; phylum Mollusca; class Gastropoda; order Neomphalida; family Peltospiridae; genus Chrysomallon; species Chrysomallon squamiferum. The sequence continues at coordinate 31,752,667 of CM022671.1, forward strand.
ATATAATTTATATATATATATTTAAAATAAATTTTAAAAATCCAAGGTGTCACGTCACGCCTTGCAGTAGCCGAACCCAAAGCTAGCCGGTTTTCCACGTTAGAAAATATCGATGGATGAATTTTGTATATCAGTATATGCTTGCTGTGGTGAAATCAATGGGCGTTGTGATTGTTCAGTAGTTTTATATGCACGGCAAAATATAGTCACGGTTAGATGACTAACCTAGAATTGGATTTATTAATGTAATATATGAACATTTGTATTTAGAAATTAATGCATTTTGTTAATCTTAAACGACATGAAAGCTAAGCTGAATTTTTATTATGATGTAATAAGAGAGGTGTTTTAAAAATAATAATAATAATAATAATAATAATAATAATAATAATAATAATAATAATAAAATATTATATTTCCGTGTTCACTTATCCTCTTTTCAATACATTAAGTGTTTAACATACTAGCATTATGCATCATCCTAATTTCTACATACTAAATCTATTTCGATATGGTTGATCGATTTCCAGAAAACTTTCCATTATACGTATCAGGCTGTTTCTATAGTACTGTCAACATGCTGCACGATTTCCGATATGGCAAGTATGTCTAGGATACTCTAAGCGACATTAAGTATAAGAAAATTCCAATTAAAAGATTAAGAAAGTAATATACAAAATTATGAATCAGCGTAATGTCGAGTGAAGAAGCCCGGATGATATTTTTCTCCTAACCTGACTGTTACGGTCCAGTTGATAGAATTTAACAGAGTTACAGAACCTGTTTGCTGGCTTCCTTCTGTTAGCCCAACGCACAATAGAACTTCATTGTTGACACACGTTGCTTATCAATGGATATTCATGACAGCGAAAACCTGATCTATATACAGCACGTTATACAACTTCTGGGTGTTATTTTTAAAGCGAAGGGTCAACAGTGACGTCATTAGCACTTTGCGAAATACGATCGACAGAAAAATGAAAAAACGATGTTTTTCTTACACGACATTTAGGTGATAAATATCATTATGTCAAATGATATGCATACGGAAAAGTTGGTAGTAATAATATTAATACGAAGAAGTATAAAAGAAAAGGCTGAAGAAGTCCTACAACAATTGCAACACGAGTTATAATTATAATAATAATAATAATAATAATAATAATAATAATAATAATAATAATAATAATAATAATAACAATAATAATAATACATCCTAAATAACATAAAAATTCAGGACATGACAACACAAACCAAGCCAGTGTTCTGTTTATGAATTCGTATGTTTGTATGATTTGATCTAAACATAAATGGCTGCGGCAATAGTAATAATAGGCTACGCCTTCGGGCTGTTTCAATTAAGCATTGACGCCTGGGTGTAGCTACCCCGAAACAGATAAAACAAATTTATAAACATAATTTATAAAGAGAATTTTTTCTTCGTCCAGTATTCAGCTTTTATCCTCGAAAGTGAAATAAGGCAATAAACCTGTTTTTACACACCCTATAAAAATTCAAAAAATGATGCCCGGAGCATTTCCAATTAAGAATAAATAAATATTTGTTAATGACATATCAACGCCTTTTTTATATTAAATATTAACTATTAATACGTATTAGTTTTGTGATTTTCTGATAATACCATGACAGAAGAAAAAAAGAAGTATTAACTAAGACTGATATGAGCAATTTTCGAAGTAGGTTCCAATATAAAGGAAAGTCCATTTCATGATCTTTGATATCGGTCTAATCAAGAACAAGACAAGATTTTTGAATCAGTTAAAATGTTAGAATGAGATTTAGCAATCTGTACGATTTAATTTAATATTACTGTGATTGGAAGTGATTTACATTATTTTTCTTTCTTTACTTTTCCTTATTTATTATTTTTCCTCTTTACTTGTTTTGATTTGTATAAAATTTTAAAGCATAATTCGTATCTTTGTCGACATTTTTAGCCGACCGTACAAGTGACTGAATCCTTTGTATTTATTTCCTGTATCAACAATAACTATTTCGACAAATACATATGTTTCCAAGGAAACATGAATAATAATACGTGCCGTTGCTATTGGTTCCTTTTAACTTCATCACAGTTTTGTGATATCGAGTACCAGTTATTTTTAAACAACTAAATAAACTATAATTTTTTAAAAATATTATCATTCATTACTTAACAACTCTGTTTTCACTGAACCCAGTATGGAAATGGGTTCGTGTGTCCAACAATAAAGCTTGGTATCAACTAATCTGAATGAGAAATCAATAAGAACGTTCAGATCGTATCTTGTCTCCGCCAAGAAAATTTTAGTAAATCCTTAATATCTTTAACATTGTGAATTTAATTAAGCATTGATAAAAGTTCTGGGTCAGATTTAAAAGATGTATCTTACAATTTATAACTGTATTCCGTGACAATCTTCTGTAGCACAAATCTCTGTGGTTTAAAACCAAACCCTGTGTAGGCGACAAATTCTTTAGCATTTTTAGACTTAAATATAAATACATTCGAGGTACCAGGCCTGGAGCTGCCATTTAATGCTGAAAATATTTTCTTCGTTAATCAGACTAAAGAGAATAGGATTACACAGATTTAGAAAAGGCGTACCTTCTGCTTTTATGCTGCTAAATTATATGTTTGTCTGTTATCTAGCTATCTATCTTGTCTGTCTGTCTGTCTTTCTGTTATATATCTCTGTCTTGTCTGTTTGCCTCCCTGTCTGTCTGTCTGTCTGTCTGTCTATCTCTCTATATTTGTATTGAAATCCATTTGGTCTTGAAATTTACATTCATCTAAGTGTTGACGCTCCCCTGTGTCTGACATGGTGGATTAGCCCTTATCTTTGTGAATAATAAAACAGACATGTATATGTCGTCAGGTTTCTAGTTGTAGCAACAAGCTCTGGAGTAGAATAGTTTACTGTTTGAGTGTAGCAGTGTGTAAAGAGAAACGAAACTATTTCTAACAGAAGCTACAGGTGTTGTTAATCTAAACCTTTTGAACCTGGAAAGGCAATGTGTGTTCTGAAAAAAAAAAAAAAAAGAGCTAGAGAGAGAAAATAATTTTAAACAAAATTAAAAAGTAGAAGAAAAAAGACTATATGTGAGAAATAATTCTAAAACAAAACATTTGAAATAAAGGTAAAGGTTACTGTGACCTTACGTCAGCGAAGAAAGAAAAACAAATGATTATTAACAAGTATAATCAGTTGAAATTTGAATCGATTTATTATCATCTTCATCTTGTTATTTTCATCAATATATTCACTTTATTTTCACTAGTTTCAGTATTATCATCATGATGATCGCATGCGCTCGTCATTTTCTATGCTATTTTAATTGTCATCATCCTGATGATCATATTCATCGTTTTCTATGCTGTTGGTTTTATGATCATCATCTATGTAACTATTATTATTATTACTACTACTACTACTACATCAACTACCGCTACTACAACCACTACTACACAGGCGATCTGAAATAAAAGAGTGTCTTAAAATGTTTGCGTATAATTGTCATCATCATCATTATCATCAACAATATCACTTGTTTTGTCAAGAGTGAAAGAATCACCACTGCACAAACCACGATCCCTAATTGCCTAGAAACGTCCTTTGCTGCTATGGCAACACGTTTAGTTTAGTTATTTAATGGGCAAAACGGTAAAATCTGTTTAAATACATTTATCAGTACCCTGGCAGGAAAATTCATATACTATCGCAGGATAATGTTATTTATATCAACAGCTTGATGATGTCGCCTACACCATGTCGACTGCTTTGTATGTAATTGATGTTGCAGTTCGCTAATTGTGTGAACTGGTCTAAGGGAATTGCTCCGCCACAGTGTCACAGCGTTGTTTGTTGTCTGCCTGCATCGTGAAAGAAAAACATTGGGAATTAAAAGAGTAGAAATAAATTAAATAAATATTAAAAATAAGAAGATAACAGACAAAATTCCGAATAACGCGTAAATAATTACAGTAGAGGTTGTAACAACGACATTTGTGATAGAAGCCAGATAATGATGATGATGATGATAATAATCATAATAATAATAATAATAATAATAATAATAATAATAATAATAATAATAATAATTCTCCAATGGTTTGTGTAATATTTAATATGTCCTGCTGGCATTACACCCCAATAACACAGGCTCTCTCTCTCTCTCTCTCTCTCTCTCTCTCTCTCTCTCTCTCTCTCTCTCTCTCTCTCTCTCTCTCTCTCTCTCTCTCTCTCTCTCTCTCCTGGGCTCTATTTTTCTCTCTCTTTTTCTTTCTATATATAATGAATACAATGACCACTGTCGACTACTTCATCCTAAATTTGGATGTAAGATAATCAAATACGAGTCATAAAAATATACTGCAGTCACTAGTATTCATGCTGAGTGTTGGTATGGTGTTGTAAAATTTATTGTCCATGAGGACACATTAACTGTCTGCATTCACTCGGTATTTCGTGAATGAAACATCAAAATCAGTAACACTCTTCGGTTTTGTCTCTCGTTGATAGTAAAATAAATAAAAAAAAAAAATCCTACTTCTTAATGAACGATGTTAATTTTGGACATTAACGCCTACTCAGCTATGCTGGGAAATACATACAGCCAGCTGTAGGAAATGTGTGATTGTAATAAAGAGAGATAGAGAGATTTTTAGAGAGAGCAAGAAAGAAACAGAGACAGACAAGGGACAGAGAGACTGACACTGAAATGGACAAATGAATAGATGATAGAAGAATGGGTATGTGAGTTGAGAGATAGAGACAGATGTATGAACTAAATACATACATGCATACATACATGCATGATTGCATACATATATACATACGTACATACATACATACATACATACTGAGTAAATAAATAAATAAATAAATAAATAAGCGAAATAATCAAATACTCACAGCAAAATGTTTATTAATATTAAAAATATTAAAGGCCCACCCCATTCATCAAATGGCCTACGGTAAAAATTCATAAACAATACCATAGTGAAAACAGATAACAATACCGTGTATTGTCATTCAGTACGTCACAGCCCTTGATTCATGAATAGAGAAATACTTTTAAAAACCTGTGGAAAAAAGTCGTGACAGAAATGAAAGGATAACGCGCATTGAGACATATATATATTAACAAGTAAATTTGTTTCTGTTTCAGATTCCCCAGTAATAAAGGAAAGAAATCACCAAAATGACAGGTATTTAATTTATTACTTACGTGAACACATATATACAGATTCTTAGTAACTTGCCGTTAAGATATAATACTGACGACTGCAACAGAGTAATGCATGTTCAACGTGGTTTTAAATATAAATGACCTTAGATTTTATCAGGTATTTTATTTATTTATTTATTTCAATTATTTTATTTTATTAATATTTTGTTTTGTTTATTTTTTACTTATTCATTTATCTCTTTTTATTTATTTTTTACTTATTCATTTATCTCTTTTGTTTGTTTATTTATTTAATTTGATTTATTTATATTTTATTGTTGTTATTAGTAAACAAGTTTGTATTTGTGTGTATGTGGCTGTGTTTATGTTTGTGACTGTGTGAGTGTATGTGAGCATATGTGTGTGTGAATGTGTGTCTCATTGTGTGTGTGTGTGTGTTTGTGTTTCACTGTGTGTGTGTTTGTGTCTCATTGTGTGTGTGTTTGTGTCTCACTGTTGTGTGTGTGTGTGTGTTTGACTTTACATGACTAATTTTAATTTTATTATTCAGGATTAGTGAAAGCTAAGAAATATGACTTTAAGGATTCTAACGTGGCCCTGTTTGGTTCTGACACAGACAGAAAAGTGAAAAGTAAGTTAACACAATTATTATTAACAACTAATAACATACATGCTCGGTGTATAAGCATTACGTTCCGAAATGTGCCCGTTACAAATACCACACCTCTAAATTGTCTAAAACAACATTTATATTAACATTTATATAACTGTCACGGATCGTTTAACACGCTGTGTCAGTTTTACACAAACACCGATTACTCATCCACAGAAACAACAGAGTGAATAAACGAATGTTAAACGATAGTAATGATTAATAGTTCTTAGTCATGGTATTTTCGTCAGTACTGACAGAATTAAGAGTGGAAATCCGATGCAGCTAATAAGTGAGATGCTCTTATAGATTATTGGAAAGCTTTTATCATTTACACCTCTCCATAGGCAGGAAAACACAAACCGGTCAATGGATATTTGTAGTGGCAGGAAACAGTCCAGCGAGGGTTGAATTAAAACTACAGTTAAATAATCACTGTGTTAGAGCACAAAGAAAAATCGAATATTTCTAAGTCAAACAATTTTTCATATATTCATGTGCATACACAAACACATACATAATATGCACACATACGCACATACACCCATACATACTTATATGTATATATATATAATCATATGTATTCGCACATAAACCAACACATATAAATTGACAATGCAGTGAAACTTTGTATACGACGTACCAAGTATATTGATATACTAAAGAAATAATTCATATAAATATAATATGCAAAAAGCAAATAACTCTCATACATATTTAATGTGAGCTTACAGGTATTGATTTTTATTACATACCACACATCTGTTATATATCAATACCTGGATTTGCATTACACATACATTACAGGTGCCAGTTCTATTTATTATTGTTGTTGTTGTTGTTGGTATTATTATTATCATTATTATTATTATTATTATTATTATTATTAGTGTTATTGTTATTGTTACTGTTATGGTTGTTTTTGTTTTGATTATTAATCCTAGTCTATCTATCTGTGTGTCTATCACATATGCATACACAGACATACACATTATTACTACCAGTACTGCTACTACTGAAGCAGCTACTACTACCACAACTACTATTACTAACCAACCATCACCAACACCACCACTGCCACTATTAATTCAATCTCCGTCTTTTGCATTATGCAAGCTGGTAATAAAAAGAATGATACAAATTATAATTTTTTTTTAAATTTATTTCCTTTATTCTTTTCCTGGGATATTATTTCCATTAATGCCATAATAGGAAGTTATTTTCATGCAATTTCAACCCGAGGGATGCTTTAATTCAAGTAGAAATTATTTGCCGGAGTAAACGAGCTTTTTTGCTCCACAAACACTTTTTACCTTTGTAACTGTTCGTGTGGATCATCAGTGCTTGGAAGCATAAAATCGCGCGAGACTTGGGTCACATACAAAGCACAGTATTTTCACCACTGATGGAACATTTTTTTAAAGTATGACCGTATTCATTCTCGGTGAAATTTAAATAGGTATTCGCGAAATAGGTTATCGACTTCGTATTTAATACATTTGAGACTGTTATTTATTTATTTATTTATTTATTTATTTATTTATTTATTTATTTATTTATTTATTTATTATATTTATTTTATGTCACAGCACTAGACATTAAAACATACTTAATCGTAGCAGCCAATAAGCAGAAAGACATCAGAAAAGGGAAAGTAAAACTAGGAAGTAATTAGATTAGATCTGAGACAATTGATTTTTTTTTTTTTTCAAATTTATGTTGGGTTTTTTTTGCTGGTTTTTTGTTGTTGTTTTTTGTAAATAGTTCATTGTCATCTATTCCGATATATATTTCTTTCTTTATTTATTTATTTCTCTATTTGCTTAATTAATTACTAACTTCTTTTTGATATATAATTTGCAGCAGAAATTTTAAATGTGAAAAATTACAAATAGTGATTGATATTTACCATGTGTCTGAAAAGAAAAATGCTTGGAACTGCGTAAATAATTTAAGCTTCAGTTTCTATTTACTGTTGCTGTGATATCGCATGAAACTGTTCTCTCTCCCTCTCTCTCTCTCTCTCTCTCTCTCTCTCTCTCTCTCTCTCTCTCTCTCTCTCTCTCTCTCTCTCTCTCTCTCTCTCTCTGTCTGTCTGTCTGTCTGTCTCTCTATCTGTGTATGTGTGCATATTATATTTTATTTATTTGTATTCAGAGGAGGCCGCAGAAACAGAGCCTGCTTGGCGAGGAGCTGGATCAAATGTTGGAATCCAAATCTGGCGAGTGGAGGTGAGAAAATAAAGACGTACAGACTGACAGATAGACACACTGAAAGACACAAACAGATACTGAATGATATGTGGTCAAACAGACATAAAATGAGAGAGACAAACAGATACAGATCAGAGATATAGCTAGGCAGTCAGAGATGGGGATGCAAACATACTTAATATTTTTATTGTTGTTGTTGTTGTTGTTGTTATTTTTCTATTTTTATTATAATTCTGCTTTTAATTTATTTATTTGTTGATGTTGTTGTTATTTATTATTTACATTTATTGCTATTAATATTTATCTATTTTTATTATATTATAATTTTGCATTTAATTTTATTTATTTGTTGATGCTATTGATGTTCTTATCAACATTTATTATTCATTCGTTTATTTATTTATTTATTTATTTTTATTGTGATTGTGATTCGATTTTCTTATTTTTTTAATTTTTTGTTATATATATATAACGCACATGCAAAACAACATTTGTCTTCAAATTAAATTTACTAAATTTATTAAAAGACATGCACTCGTTTGGAATTACCGCAACTTCTCAAATAGAGTGAAATACACTAAATTCACCAAAATTAAATTAACTGAAAAACTAATGGCTTCAACAAGCAAACATAATTTTCCATGAACCAGATATCGTAAGGTTTCTCTCGTTTTGAAGGTAAAAAAGTTAGTTTTATGTAACCTAACTGGGGCATAAAGCACTGCGATTACATTTCTCAGTCTCCCTCCCTGGTTATATACGTGTCTGTCTGTGTGTGTGCATTTTGTCTGTCCGTTCTTCTATCTCTATCTATCTATCTATATCATTATCTGTAGATATATAGATATATATAACGATATAGATAGACAGAGACAGATAAACGAATAGACAAAATTTATATATATATATATATAACTGTGTCTTTGGGTCTTTCTGTATCTGTTTGTCTCTAACTTTTTATATCGCTGTGTCTGTGTCTATTTGTTTCTCTTACTTGTCTCTCTGAATTTCCTTAAATAGTATTTTAGTTTAATCATTATTAAAGTGTCCAAAGCCTGATTATATTACTGATGTATGTGTCTGTATTTAATACAGATCATTCAGACAGAAATTAAATACACCCTTTTATGTGGAAATCGGACGCTATTCCTGTTTACATGATTTCCAATTGAAACCGTATTGAATTACACTCTCACCAAGGAGATAAATGAATCATTTGGGTTAGGTTAACATGAACTATTTGTATCTTAAAAAATAATAATAATAATAATAATAATAATAATAATAATAATAATAAATTATTATTATTATTATTATTATTATAAGTTGAAGAAGAAGAAAACAATAATAATGATAATAATAACAACTATAACAATAATAATGATCATCATGATTATCATCATCATTTATGTAATTAAAAAAAAATTAATAATAATAATAACGGTGAGATGAAGATGTTGGTAATGAAAATTAAAATTGTGATAAGAGTCATCATCATCATCACCATTATTATACTGATGAGAAAAAAACTGATGATTAATATAATAATAAGTATGTCGATAATGATGATGATGAAAAGCATTCTACTGTACTACTGAGTTACTGCTCTGGTTTTTGCGTTAATAATGTTTGTTTGTTTTTTCCTTCAGAAATTTAAGATTGTTCCTTGGCCAAAAGATGACTATGGTAAATTTTTTGAAGGTGATTCTTACATCATCCTTAATGTAAGTAATAGTTTATGAATTTGTACTTGATTTGCATATATTTCACTACTGATTCCTGTACCGTTTTAATTCACTATTATTTTGTTTATTATTTATTAGCTTATTATATTTTATTCCATTCGGTTCTATTTTATGATATATCATATTATATAATTTTATATTTATTTCGTTTTATATTGTTTTTAGTACTGTTTTTTGTTTTATTAAATTTTATTTTAATTTTATTTCTTCTTTTTTTATACAAAATATTAACATCCATTTTATATATATTTTTATTTTTGTTTTATTTTAATGGTTATTTATTCTATTTTTCTTTCCTCTTTTTTTTCATTTTTGTATTTATAATATCCTGTCATTTCAATAACTTCTACTTAGCCCATGATTTTGTACATTTCTGTTTGGTGTGTATATTTAACAGACACTTAAAGTTACTTTTTTTATTGGTTTCTTTATTCATAATTGTTATTTATTTATTTATTTATTTATTTATTTATTATTATTATTTTTTTTTTATTTATTTATTTATTTATTTACTTATTTATTATATATTTACTTCCTTACTTATTTACTTACTTACATACTTTTTTTTTCTAACAGACATACAAATTAGAAGGTGAAGATGAGCTACAGTACGATGTTCATTTCTGGATTGGGAAATACAGTACACAGGTTAGTAAATATTTTTATTTCTTTATTTCTTTATTTTCATTCTTTTTTTTTTTTTTTTTTTTTTTTTAAATTTGTTTACAGTGTTATCATTAACTGTTTTAGCTAAATCAGAAACAACAGTTCTCTTTTAAAAATGTATATTTGTAATTACTTTTAAGTGGACATAACGGAGCAGTATTAATTTATATATTTTAATATGTATGAAACATATAGAAAATAAATAAGGAGTTACGAGATGACATCGATTATCTACCCTTTACGAAGGATTTAATAATATTAATTCTCGAGAGACAAATATTTTTTTCGTAATTGACTGGTTATTCTCTTTATTCTCAGTACCAGTGTTTAACGATTTTAAAATACTGTGCACATTACGAGCTATAACAGTATGTTAGCAGAAGAAAATCTTAACATGGATCGAAATAAATAAAAATGGAATATAAAGCTAAATTATTGTTATAAATCTATTTTATTCTGGTGACTTCTGTTTCTTCTTCTTTCTCTTCATTTTATTATTATTATTATTATTATTATTATTATTATTATTATTATTATTATTATTATTACTATTATTTACAACTGGTGTTGTTATTGTTACTATTATAATTATTTTTCTCGTTTTCTTCTGGATTATCTTGTTCATGATGTTGCCGTCGATTTATTTACCTTCTTATTTTATTTCCTTCGTTTATAAATCTTCATCGACATCTTCGTCTCCGTTTTCATCTTCTTGCTGTAGCTATTGATCAGTGATAAATCAAATCAAGTTTTTTTAGTTCTTCTTTTTGAACTGACTGTAAAAAAAAAAAAGTTGTAGAAAGCAACGTCAGTGTTATTATTATAGATTTCACATCAGGGTTAGTTTAGATCGCTCAGTGTTGGTTATAGGAACGGGCTACAGAAATCCCCTGAGGCTGGAGTGTTGCACCTTCAACTCTCATTAGAACGTCAGTGGTGTTATTTCGGGTTACAGGCATTACTCCATGTTTGGCGTGTCGAAAATCAATTTAGTCGTCTGTAATCCGACCCGACTGATGGGTTTCTCCCTTCTACATTTACAGATTTTTGTGATGTTTTTACAAGGATTATCATCCTGTAATACTCAACGATAGTATTTATATATCAATATTTTCAGAGTGAAATTTATTAGTAGTAGTAGTACTAGTAATAGTAGTGGTGGTAGTAGTAGTATCATTATCATTATCATTATCATTATCATTATCATTATCATGATTATCATTATTATTATTATCATTATCATTATTATTAGTAGTATTAAAATAGATAAAAGACTAAATCATTATCATTATATTGGGTTTTTTAAATATCATTTTTCAACGAGTACGGTACTTGATCGTTAAAGTAACGCTGTTCAGTGTGGATTATCGTTAAACTCCTTTCAGGACGAGTACGGTACCGCGGCTTACAAGACGGTGGAACTGGACACACTGCTGAACGACAAACCTGTCCAGCACAGAGAGGTCATGAACCACGAATCGACACTGTTCAAGAATTATTTCCCCACTGTCACGTATGTACAGACAGACATACCGACATTCTGATGTTTTACATCATTACAATATTATGGCCCATTTTATTGAAAAGCAGCGGGTGTCGTCATATGATGTAAATTCCCTGAATTAATTCTTAGTATGGCTAGTTACCCTTTCAGTCTCTGCTCAGTGACTGCTTTAACAAAGGATAACAAACCTGATGTCTTTATGGAAAAGAAAAATGTAATATAAATATTAATGTGCACAACAACTTTTCTAACATTAGTTTTATATATACGAAAGTAAGTTCCATCATCTTTTTTTTTTCCAAAAAAAAAAAAAAAAAAAAAGTAATATTAAAGAAAATGCTTTGGTCGATAATGAAAAAGCCACTCCTCTCACCCACTCTATTGGAAAACAGAAGGTTTTTTTTAAATTATTATTATTACTATTTTTAACCTATAATAATATATAATAATGCTTTATATTATTTGTTAATATAATATATGAATGAATATATATTATTTTTTCTCTTTTTGCTGCCTTCTATACACATGCATACAATTTTGAATACTCCATTATACAAAATTTTGCCATGTTTTTGTTAATATGAATACTTAAATGCATATTTTATTCTTTGTTCTTTAAAACATGAATCTGTATTATAAAGATTTCTTCTTTTTTTTTAATCTTATTTTTTGTTGTTGTTGTTCCTCCTGCTATTTTTTTTTTTTTTTTTGACACTATTGTTCATGCTGCAGGTATATGAAGGGCGGGGCAGATTCAGGCTTTAGACACGTCAAACCAGAAGAGTACAAGCCGCGACTGATGCAGTTTGAAGGCAAGAAGAAAAACGTAGTTGTCAGAGAGGTAACGCCCTATTACTTTTTTTTTTAATTATTATTATTATTATCATTTATATGTTTGCATAAAGCACTTACTTTCCATCTGTGACTAGTCTTTGCTAAAGATTATCTCCCCTTCTAGCTCTTCGACTTAAAAAAAAAACAAATTGTATTTATTTATTTATTTATTATTGTTGTTGTTGTTGGTGGTGGTGGTGTTATGATTGTTATTATTGCTATTATTATTGTTGTTGTTGCTGTTGTCGTCGTTATTATTTATTTATTTATTGTTGCTGTTCTTATGATTGATGTTTGATATTATTGTTAATATTATTGGTATCATTACACTCATCAACAACATCATATCCATCATTATCATTGTAATCATCATCATCATCATCATCATTATTATTATTATTATTATTATTACTATTATTATTATTATTATTATTATTATTATTATTATTATGAAAATCAAGGTTCCACTAGCGAAATCCTCTTTGAATTCTGACAGTGTGATGGTGTTAGATCTGGGACTACAGATATACCAGTGGAACGGGAAAACATGTAACAAGGACGAGAAATACAAAGTGAGTAATGTAGTTTAAAGCGAGTCGCTCCTATCATACATTTAGTATACAAAGCTAATAAATTACTCGATAATATATCGATTCCGAGCTAATGAACAGGTCTGTTTTTTTACAAGCATTAACAGACTGCAGTGAAATTGTCCATCTCTATATAGAACTATAAATGAATTAATGTACGGGTAAGTTTATATCAAAGTAATTATTGTAAGCATGGCTTAATTTAATTAAGAATAATTTTTTTTATTATTTAATATAATATTTTGCTTTATCATTTTTTTTTTTTTTTTTTTTTTTTCATTATTGCTGTTTGCTATCTACGTGAGACTAAATTAACATTGTCTGCAGGCTGAAGTGAACGAAGCTTTTAATGACAATTCCGAAATAAGATACTGTTTCTCTTCAAAGGGATATTGTCTTAATGGAACAAATAAATCTTATCGGATACCATCAGATTTGTTAATGCTTCTTACTGATTTTTACTTGTTAAACACAGTCAGTGTAAGAAGGTTTTAGAGTGTAATTTTGTCAGAAGAAGGATTTTCGTAAATTCGACTCTTCGCCATTTTTTCAAATTGACGTATTTTTTTCAGGCTGTCCAGTTCTTGCAAAAACTCAAGTCAGAAAGGGGAGGTAAACCTCACGTTGAAACCCTTGATGAGATCGACGGAATGGACGTAAGTGATCTAGATAAAGAGATCATGAAAGGGTATTAGTCATGGGTTGTTTTTATTATCAAATCTGTTTTAAAAAACCCACACAGAAACACACTAACACACACGCACATACATATCTAAGACAGAGTAGGGTTTTGGAAAAAGAAACGAGAGAGAGAGAGAGAGAGAGAGAGAGAGAGAGAGAGAGAGAGAGAGAGAGAGAGAGAGAGAGAGAGAGAGAGAGAGAGAGAGAGAGAGAGAGAGAGAGAGAGCACCGTATGAAAAACCCCACATCTTCAAAACTGTGTAAATAACACTTAAAGATGCAAAAATAATGTATTACACTTCTTCTTCTTCTTCCTATTGTTGTTGTTGTTGTTTGTTATATTATGTATGTATGTATATATATGTATGTATGTATGTCCGGTTGTCAGACACACACACACTGATAACAAATTCTGATATAATGTTTTACAGCCTGACTTTTATGATCGTCTGCCTGACGTTCCCGAAGATGATGATGACGATGACGAAGTTACAGACGTCATAGAGGAAAAAAAACTGATCAGGTACATGCGATTCTGTTATTACTGCTTAAATGAATTGTCATTGGCGTTTGACAAGGAATACTACTTCTTCGATTTGTTTTAATTAAATTATCAAAATGTGGAACGAATTAAACTTGATTTTCTTTAATGCCTCTTCAACCAGATCTTGTCGTTTTAAATAGAATTATTTGATCTCAGAGATATTTTATTTTTCTTAAGCTCTAAGGCTTTCATTAATGAGCAGTTAGGAATCCTTAAGATGTGTCATTTCTTGGTCTTTGATATTTTAATTACAGGGCAGTATTTGGAACGAAAATTAGGTTAGTGGGGAAAGCCATATAGATTAACATTTCGATCCATAGCCTGTTAAACGAGAAATGTTCTGTCAAGCAGCTGCAGCCGTCAAATGAAAATATTTTTATCGTCTTCAGATGCTTCTTCAAAACTGAAATCAGAATTTATTTATGTCCTCTCACTGTAATTATACTGAGTATAAATAAAAATAAATGAAACAAAAGCTAAATTTGGAAAAGCTGAGCAGCTGTCTCTGGACATTATTCACATCATTACATGAACAATTTATCTGAAGAATAAAACATTTTATATTGTAACTCCTACCAAGAAGAAGGGGGAAAAAAATAATAATTGGAACGAGATATTTTAAGCCAAATGTCACGTACGCATTAAAGCATTGATAACAGAAAAAAAAAGAAAAAAAATAAGAAATGTAAATGAAAAGGAAAAAAGAAAAAGAAAAATTATCATGGGTGACATTTTCATTCCGAAATGCAGCTCGTAAATGTAATGAAAATATTTTATTTCTAACGTTATTTATGCTCATTCATTCCCGTGACGTCACTAATGTGTTCTGTCTGAAGGAGTATGTGCCGACGTATTGCATCAGCAGCGATGGTGTCTGTAAAAAGATGTGTTAATGGTTTACTAAAATGATGGTTATATTTGCAGGCTTTCAGACGAAAGTGGCACCCTGCAGTTCAACACGGTTAAAGAAGGAGATGGTATATCAAAATCTGACTTTAAAAGTCAGGTAAGTTGTCGATCTTGTTGTTAGGCGTAGGTTTCAGAACAAAATTTAAAAAAAAAAAAAAATAAAATAAACCCCCAAAACCCCCAAACCCCCAAAACAGCAAAAAGTACACCAAAAAACAATAATAAGCAAACAAGCAAAAGAAATAAATAAATTAATTAATTAAAATAAATAAATTAAAAAATAAACTTTCTCATCATTTTGTTTTATTTTCATATCATTTTTGTATCTCTTCCTTACGATAACCTGCACCTCTTTTATTTCCTTCCCTCAAATTTGCACGCATGTTCCTCTCCTTCGTTTCAGTTCTAGCATTTCATTTCGGTGCTTAATGGCTGATGATATTATCTCGCATGATCCATCACAGATTAGTTCCTACCCATTCTTTCCGATTCGCATTGCTGTAATGAACTGAAATAGCTACTTAACATCGCCGCCTGAAAGCGTCATAGGGAAATTACTCTTATCTCGCGTCCTGCCCCCACACCGGTCCTCACTAAACGTACTGATTACAAAGTCTGCGTCTGGTATTTGCCTGTACCCAAGAAGCGTGATTAACGATGTGAAGAATATTTTCATTGTAATAATTAACATGTATGGCGGCCTTGGTGAAATTTATCACGTTTTCTGAATCCGTTATTTTGAATTAATCAGAATGTAATTAAATCTCACAGTTATTTCGTTACATGCTCTTTTATTTATCTTTTAATTTCAGTTTCAGTTACTCTGGTTCCAGGCTTAAACCTTTTTTTTTTCGTTGCTCTGTTCTTATAAAAATTCAGTTTTTATTATTACTATTATTATTATTTTTTTTTTTTTTTTTTTTTTTTTTTTTCCGTTAGAAGTGATTTGATATCATTCTTTAGTCTTAAGCTTCTTTCCAAATCTTCTTTTCATTAAAATGTATGCATCTCTGCAGAAAACATCTTTAGTTTCTTCAATCATCCTGGTTAATCTTTTTTATAATCCCCTCTTTGTTCTTCCTATCTTTTCTCGTTTCACTTACCAGCTCGTTTCTTTCTTCCAATGTCAGGCTCCGGCTCTACACGTTTTAAGTCTCTCCAATTCCCCGAAGTTCGGCTCCTCAACATCACAGTTTTTATAATTCCCTCTTCACTCTCATTAATGCAAATGCACCTACTGCGATATTTCCAATACTAGTCAAGATTCATTTCTTCTCCATCTCTTTTCTACATATATTTTTTCCACTCTTTGTTATTTATCCGTGTTCCTGTAACGATATAGAAAATAACCAAGTCAGAGTTTGTTTTTATCAAATATCGTTACATTTTAAATTCATCGCTTTTCGATCATACTGCAGAGGAGTTAATTATTTGTTTTAGTTGGATTATTTTTGTTTATTTGTTGTTGTTTTTGTTGTTGTTTTTTTGGGGGGGTGGGATTTGATTTGTTTTTTTTGTTGTTGGTTTTGGGGGTTTTTATTATTATTATTTTTTTTTTTTTACTTCTTAAATATTAATTTAATTAATCATTAATAATCGATTAATATTATTTTTATATATCACTGTATCAGTCAAACACTATCATCTCTACTTTTTCTGCTTTATTTTCTTTTTCTTCTTCATTCTTCTTTCCTCCTAATTCTCTTCATGCTTCTTGTTCTCCCTTCTGAAATTCTACTCCTTTGTAACGCTTCTCCAATCACATCACTCCTTTCAGTGTCCGCTTCTTACAAGCACATCCTTGTTACTTTTGTCTTTACTTCTCTCCAGTGTTCTCTATTTTCGTTTCTTTTCTCAAGTTTTCTTCTTCTTCTTCTTCTTCTTCTTCTTCTTCTGCTGCTTCTCTGTTTTTCTTATTTGTTTCTCTTCATTTACTCTAATTCAGCCTTCGCAAATGACAGCAGCCAAATTAGGCTTCTTCTGTGACAGTCCTCTCAGCTTTCATTCTGTTCAATTCCATGCACAGCAGGAAATCCAGTGGGGATTTATTCCATCACGTAGCTAGGATTGTCTTGCAATGGTCTCATCACCATTAATTGGCAATATCTCCCGTACCACTGAGAGCTGTAAACTGGCAATACGGGGGAATCTGAACGCGTGTTACAAACAGCAGAGTACATTAAAAAAAAAGAGTTCCATTCAATTTAGTTACCTTATATGTTTTCGGCAGACGCTACTAAAATAGTCAAGCTTATTACATTTTTTTTTTTCTCTTTTCTGTTTTATAATTGAGGGTCGGTGACTTTTTTTTTTTTTTTTTTTTTTTTTTTTTTTTTAGTCTTGCATTTTTTCTTTTCCTCTCTTTATGTCTGTCTGTTTGTCTGTTTCTTTCTTACTCTCTCTTTGTCTCTCTCTGTCTTTCTCTCCCTCTCTCAAAATCTCTTATCATTAAGCATTTTAAGCAATTTATATTATTACTGTTGTTGTTGTTGTTGTTTATTTTATTATTATTATTATTATTATTATTATTATTATTATTATTATTATTATTATTATATTTTGCAGGATGTCTTCATTCTGGACACTGGAAAAGGCGTGTTTGTTTGGATTGGACGTAGAACTTCCGAAGGTGAAAAGAAAAATGGTCTTACTTACGCTCATGTAAGTTATTTTAATTTATGTATGTATGTATGTGTGTATTCGCGTGTGTGTGTGTGGGTGGGTGGGTGTATGTATGTATATATAAATGTATGTATACATGTGTAACTGTATTTCTGTATAAATCTGTTTGTCAGTCTCTCTGTGTGACTATGTATGAATATATATTATATGCGGATCTAATTTTGTCTGTGTATGCTTCTCTAAGTGTATCTATATGTGGATGTGTGTATGTCCAAAACTTTTAATGTTTCTTGCGACCTTATTAGCGTAATGTTTTTATATCGGTGATTTGATTATCATTTTCCTAAACCAGCTGAGTGTTTCCTGTGATTTCAGATGTATTTGCAGAAGACCAAAACCCGCTGCAGTCGGTTACGTCACTGAAAGAAGG
>CM022671.1:31773749-31794726 GCA_012295275.1 Chrysomallon squamiferum
TAAGTATCAAACATAATTTTGCATTGACGGTGAACGGTAGAAAAACCTAACTGCTGCCAAACCATATAACTTTTATTCCTTTGTGTAGTTATCTGCATCACGTTTTTCTTTTTAATTGTTCATGGCTATTATTATTATTTTTTTTTTTTTTTTTTTTTTTTAATAATATACTAACAAGAAGTGTTATTTATATACAGATTCCTTTAGACACGAACACATTATTTTACAACAGACTTTGATACACTAGTGTGGAGCTCTGACCAGAATGGGGAAATTTCTCTATAGAGTGATGAATATTGATCGTGTGGAGTTCAGTTTTTTCAGACCATTACTATGCATGTATTTGGTAGAATGTTGAAACGTCATCAATATATCCCTGTACTGTGTAATCTGTCGTCCTAAATCCTGCATTCGAAATAATATACTTGATCAACATTACCACCGTTTCTACCTACAACTTAATGATACCCTTGAATAGTTTGAGCTATTTCTAATACAGGGAGGAACAGACAGGAACAGATAACTGATTGTTACTGGATAAAATTTTCTTAGTTTCTTGTTATCTGTGCAAGAGGTAACATTGTAGAGCACTCGAAATTTTATATCAAATACTGAAATAAATTTTCTATCAAATACTGAAAGAAATTTTCAATTTAATTAGTTGCCGATGATCGATTTTGTGTCCCGGTGATAAGTAATTATTCTTGAAGTAATTTCAAAGTGAGACACTCCTTGGCACACACCCTCCTGGATGTGAGTAGATTTTCTTTCTTCCGAGCCATTCAAGTGGTAAGCACGTGGTAGTTCATGTATTATACATGTCAGGTTAAATGAAGTTAAACTTCAAGACCGTGTTTGTGTCGTCCATCTTCTGTCGGTTTTGCAGAAATAAAATCCTTCAGTATAATATATTAGTTTCGTTCAGTTTATTTATTTATTTATTCATTTATTTAATTATTTATTTATTTACTTATTGATTTATTGATTGATTGATTGATTTATTTATTTATTCGTTTGTTTGTCTGTTTGGTTGGTTGCTTGGTTGATTATTTATTTATATTTAACGTAAGAATTATCCATACATCAGTTTTAATCCATGTTTCTCTAAAAGCTATTTTGAGATACTGATATTTTGAAATTTTGAAATATTCATTGCATAGCAAATAAATCATTAATTTTAGGAGGGTTATGGTACTGTTACAGAATAATTTTGAAGCAATTTTCTTTTGTTATTTTTTTTATATCTATTTATCGATGTATAAATCTTTAATTCTATGCAGACATATCGACCAGTTCGTTTGTTTGTCTGTGTATATGCATAACTATTTGCCTGTCGTCTCTCTGCTTATACATCTATCAATCAGTCCTCCAGTACTGAACAATACATTCATGATGTCTGTATATCAGAATATGTCTGCCACTGTCTGAGATAAAATGAAAGAGAAAGAGAGTATGAAAAAGTGAGTAAGGAAGAGTGAGTGCTGGATTGAGAGTGTGAGAGGGAGAGTGAAAGCGAGAGTATGGGAGAGAGAGAGAGGGCAAAAGGAAGAAAACGTGGGATAAAGCAGAAAGAGACAGAGTGTGGGGAAGAGAGAGAGAGAGAGAGAGAGAGAGAGAGAGAGAGAGAGAGAGAGAGAGAGAGAGAGAGAGAGAGAGAGAGAGAGAGAGAGAGAGAGAGAGAGAGAGAGAGAGAGAGAGAGAGAGAGAGAGGTTCACAATTCCATGTTGAAAACGTAATTCTAAATAAATCTTTTATTTATTTCTGTAAAAAAATAAAAATAAAAGCCAAATTAAA
Source organism: Chrysomallon squamiferum (assembly GCA_012295275.1). Lineage (NCBI taxonomy): Eukaryota > Metazoa > Mollusca > Gastropoda > Neomphalida > Peltospiridae > Chrysomallon > Chrysomallon squamiferum. Next base: position 31,775,545 of record CM022671.1, read on the forward strand.
TTGGAAATTCGATCGCCAGAAACTTCTATTCGTCTTTTTTCCCCCTCACTTTCGTTAAATAGCCATGTCCGTTGCCATGCCAAAAACAGGAATTCTTTATTTCATCAACTCGAAGTGACAATAATCAATTTCTTAGCCAACATATGCATTACATGGGATTACGGCACTGAAAGAGATAATTCTTGGCGGGTGGTGTGTTTTCTAGCTGTGTGTTGTCTATAATAAGTGAAAAGAAATGAGAGAAAACGAAACTGATCTTCTGTATTTAGCAAGTTGTATATATAATCTGGAATAGTGCAAACTTAAATAAAAATAATAATTAAAAAAGCAAATTTCTCTAGTTTTTGTTAAAGTACGCGAAGTAAATTGTGATATTTCAAAGTTTACAGCTATTGTTTTTTATTTTTATTGTTTTTATTTATTTTTTGTTTGTCATCTTATGTTTTATTTTGATATTTGGTGGTGTAATATGCTATATTATATTACATTGTATTATATTATAATATTGTATGGTAAAGTATGTTGAATTACGTAATGTTATACTATTATTACATTCAACTGTACTATACTGCATTACATTAAATTATATATTGCATCGTTCTGTGCTGCATTGCATTACATTATATTACATCATTTTATTACGTTATTTAATTTTATAAATTATTTTTTAAATACTGCTTTTCTACAGGCGTTTATTTACTACGCACTCTTCACTTTCACTGATTCATTCAACAAAATTCATTTTTAATTTGTTTATACCGAAGCATGTACTGGATAACATCTAATAAGCAACCCAAAATGAATGAATCTTGAATACAACCTGTATAACAAGTACACTGTCATGTCTTTGCAAATATTAAAACAAGACCCCAACAACCTGCGTTTACTTCTCGTTTCAGTGGATAAACGGGTATTCCACAGATCTGTAAGTTAATATATCTTTCAAGCAGACGAAACACACACTGTGTAGGCCTAAGTTTTGGAATCAGCGAACAAAACAGACTGTATTATATACAATATTCAGATTAACGAATTAAAGGCACCTATTTAACCGTGAAGCGAGATATTTATGAAATAATGTGACGATTGTTTTGGCAGCATGTCTGTGCAAGGGTATGTCTGTGTGAGTACTGGTGTGAGTGCTAGAGATAATGGTGTAAAAACAGTTTGCAGGGTAGTAATAACAAAAACTTATAGTCATAGGTTTTACTTTATTTTTTGAAACTTTTTTAAAAACATTGTTTTCAGAGTACCTATGGGCTTTATTGAATGAATAATATAAGGTAAAAAAATTCCAGTTTTGATTATTAATTCAGATAAATATGTTTGTTTATTAAGTTCATACAAATGGTAATAGATAGCTCAGTTAAGAATTTGAGTGTGAGTTCATTATAAAGAAGCGCATTACACAAACGAAAATTACAAAACTTTGAATACTTATTTTCTTTTTTTTTTTTTTCTTCTATTCTATTCTTTCATTATTAAAATATTATTATTACTTTTTTTTTTCTTCGCTTATTAAGCTTCAAAGTCAAATTAATAAATTCTTTTAACAACACCACTAAGCATGTTTAAATTTCTGTCATCTGCCATCAACGTTAATCATTTGATGTTTATGATTTATGATCTTCAGTTGGAATTATGTTATTATGTCTTTCAGCTGGAAGCAAAGAATTAAACACTCTTCAAAAGATACGACAGTACATACCACCATATTTGATATACACGTGGCACTTGGTGGGACGGGAAACTGACCTATGGTCCATCGATGAAAAACAGCCAAACAGTCTCTGTAGCATATAGCTCAAAAACCCGATCGAAGAAAAACAGTCAGAATGGCCGTTAAAGGAAATAATCCAAAAGTCCAGTTTTATCGGGCCTCCGACGAGAAATACTTCAACTGGCCTCCGTCTTGAAATTACACAATGGGCAACCATTGTTTATATGTTTAATGTGTCTCGTCTCATCCGTCTCTCGAATGACTTAGAACGTTAGTGTGTTGCTTCATTCTCCGATTCTGTTGGTGCAAGCCACCACGGCAACGGAGCGTAGTAACTCTTAACATCTATAGCTTGTTGCTTTCCGCTCCGGTGTTTGGAAAAGAAGCTCTTTTTTAAAGCTCTGAATTTTTTGCTGATGGTGCAGTAAAAGACGACTTTACTACTGTCATTTACATACTGAGCAAGATCGCCAAACTGTGAAAATCTGTCAAAGTGGAAAAAATGTCTGAAGTTGCTTGACACTATGTAAAAGAAAGGGTAACCAACGATGACAGAGAGAAGGAACAAAATTCCGATTGCTACAATTGAATCCATTGGATTTTTTCTTCTTGTTGCTCTGAATCCAGTCGTTTCAGTACGTGCATCGTGTGTTGATTTCTGCCCAAAGAACATGACGATGTTCAAAAGTAAAATAACCAGTCCAGGAACAATGTAAATGACAATATTTTCCAGAATGAAACACATCATATTATAATAGTAATACGCATTAGGTTTACGCGAGCCATCGCTGTCCTGAAACATACGGGTTCCTTCCAAATTCCTCCAAATTTCTGGGAGAGCCAACAGTGAACAAAGAATTGCTATAAACGCAATGAGAAACTTTGCCGTTCGTCTGGAGCACAGCGTCACATACCTCAGCGGCTTGAACAGCGCAACACACCTGTTTATTGTAACCACGACCGTCAGAAATGACGTCCCGTACACCGAAAACTTCGCCATCGTTGTAACGATGAAAAATACGAATTTATAATCGCGAATCAATGACAGAACTCCGACGTTTAAAACAAAGAGCAGACCAATGGATTTGGAAAACAAGTACAAGCTGTCTACACACGCCAGAAAAGTCAGGTACAACGATGTCGACGCCTTCTCTTCGTCTGACGACCAAATAACGCTTGAGAAAATGTTTCCTGCGATCCCGGCGACGGCGATTGCAATCAACGTGTACGTCAACTCTTTTGGGGCTTCGTCAAGCATTTGCAAGGTGTCGTTGCTTCCAGTTTGTTCCTCAGCCATCTGCAACAGAAGAGCAAGATAATTACGTCGTGTTAAGCAGTCGACAAAAAGCTTATTTTACAGCTTGCGTTGTTTTAGTGTATGGATTTATTGGATTCCGGCTTATCCGTTTTAATTTGTCAGTTTACGTTCAGGCCGTTAAGCAAAAAATGAATTTTATGGGGGCTTTGAGGTCTAGTTGTTTGAGGATTATATTACTGTTATATGCATATAAAATTAAAATTTGAAAATTTTGAGCTCTTCGCCTTCTGTTCTATTTGTCATATTACGATTTCTGTAATTAATATATTACTGAAAGGTTTTCTGTCTTCGCTTACAAGAATAATCAAAATTTCTTATAAATTAATTTGTTGAAAGTTTAAGTCCTTTTAGGAAGGAGAATTTCATAATTTTTTATAATCACTGTCTTGAAAAGTAATATATTTTTTGTATATACCACACTGTTAAATAAAAATAAAATATGGTCTCAAATTTTCTCCTCGTTTCCAAAATACTTACGTCAAATTAAATCAAGTCTGTTACACTCGCATGATTTTGATAGATTCAGTGTTGTGAATGAAAGAAAGCTTTGTGCGTTCTCTGCAATCATCAACAATATTTTTTTATTTTTTGGATGTTTTCTGAAAAGACGAGAAAAATATACGAGTTTTAAAATTATTTATTTCAAAAAAAAAAAAAAAAAAAAAAAAAAAAAAGAAAGAAAAGAACAGAAAATTAAAAAGAAAAAAGTTAAAACAGAAAAAAAAAAAAAATAACAAGAATAAAGAAGAAAACAGAAATTAAACAAATATCGAGATACAAATTTAACTAAAATAAAGAATAAATTGAATTATATGTCAATCTAACCAGATGGCTTTGAATCTGAGAATTCGTGATATATGCTGTCCTATCCTGAAACGTAAATAAAAGATCCCATCTTGGTAATGGAAAAATGTAGCATGTTTAGTCTGAAGACCCAAACTGTAGACACGATATAGCCGATGGCAGACAGTTAATCAATGCAGTTGTTAAATACGAGAGATTTCTGAACAGTTTTTTTAACAGCTGTTTATTGGATATCGAATATTTGGCAGTTTGAGACATAGACAAAACTCGATTTTCCGTTTACATCTAGGAATATTTATAATCTTTTCAACAATGTGTCACTTGTGAAGCATTGTTAGAATGGAAAAAGCACTTTAAATACAATAACAACAACAGAAAGAAAAAGAAGAATAGGAACAAAAACAAAAACAATAATAATAATAACAATAACAATAACAACAACAACATCAATATCAAGAATAAGAAAAACAACAATAATAACAATAACATTAATAATAATAATAATAATAATAATAATAATAACAACAACAACAACAATAACTTCAACACCTGTAACGATAATGACATTAATATTAACAAAATAAACTACAACCCACCAGCACCACAGATCAATCGCATTCTCACCTGACAAAATGAACGCTGTCGTCTGCATCCGCGCTGCACAACTGGGATACTCTGGCCAACAACGTCTCATCAGTCAGACGCAAAGGCTTATGGGAAAGGATGTCAAAACATATTGATTTTATCGCAACGTATTGGAAACTGACGCATATTAGGTAATTTGTTCAAATAACAAACAAATAATACATGATAAAACCCCGTCTTCGTTGATAGAGAAATACTAATTGAAGACTGCACCAGCGAAGCAGCAGCAGTAGTAGTAATAGTAGCAGTAGTGGTGATATAATCCGTAATCATAATAATACTATTGTTACTATCACTACAGTCACAGCTACTACTTTCGTTGTTGTTGTTGTTATTATTGTTATTGGTTGTTATTATCATCATCATTATTTTTATTTATTTTTATTTATTTATCTACCTATCTAACCTACCTGTTTATTCTATACATATAGTTTTATGATATCAAGAAGTTTTATATTGCCTCATATGTAAATGATTTGTACTTTTTGATAGTTTCTTGTAAATGGTCTAAGGTGATGTATTTTATATAATTATTGTGAAAAATGTATTGGGTCTAATGTCATTTGGACGCTTAACAATTTCAGACGCATATTTCAGAGTATGAATAAATGAAGAAACCGATATTTCATATTATTTATTTTATTTATTATTATTATTATTATTATTATTATTATTATTATTGTAAGTTAAGTTACAATGTTACTTTCTTTTATATAAATAAAGTTGTATATAAGTATTTAAAAAGTTGTAAAAATACAGATAACAGTGGATTTCATTTATAACTGGTTAAACAAGATATACATAATTTTTGTGCCCAAGTAAAACTGAAAGAAACATACATTTGTTTTAAATTATCATCTTGCCTCCGTGTTTGTTTATTAGCATCAGTATGATCATCATCATTATTATTTTTATTTATTTATCAACATCATCATCATAATTATAAACATCATCATAATTTATATATTTACTTTAAATTTTTTTAAAATAAACTTCTTTTTTTCTTTCTTTATTTTTTTCTTTATTTTTTATTTGAGATATTGGCCGATTTGATTGCTTATAATCATAATTTATTTGATACACTTCAACAGTGATTATAACAGCCTTTGATAATATGAATTATTTATTCAAGGAGAATCACTCCGTTTTACGATAAATCTGTAGTGGTCTTTTTTTTTTTTTTTTTTTTGAGAAAGTTATGTAATAAGTATGTAATAAATCGTGTTTTTTCCATGAAAGAAACTGTCCGGATTAATCTGCATAATGAGAATGACAGAGATCCAGACGAGAGCTTGTAAACGTTCAGAATAACTAAATGTGACAAACTGGCGAGGCGTCGCGCTCAGTGGAACGGGGTAATAGAGGATCTTCCACCTTCCATACTGGACACCCGTGTATACGAACTCCCTTGTCCTGTAATAGACAAGTTAGGTCTGATGTTGTATAACGACGGACGAGGGGAGTCGGGGAACTGGGAGGGGCTGGCCGAGGAGCTGGGGATCACGACAGTTTCCGAGCTGGAAGCAGTACGACGTCGTGCGCAGGTGGAGAAGACGTTTCCAGGGTGTTGCCTGCTGAAGGACTGGATGGCAGGGGAAGGAAAAACTGTTTACGTTTTACTGAGAGCTTTGAAATCACAGCGAAGACTGGACTGTTTGGAATTCCTCGTTCAGAAATGTCAAGGTAAGATTTACGACTGTTTACGCTTTATATATATGTATATTACTTAAAAATTAAAATTAAATAACACTTCCATGCTAGTCTTGAATGAAACAAATTTCTGTTAAAGATAAAACATTAGTCTGTTACTCATACAAATCATACAAGACTAATGAGCATTAATCACAACAATTAGAGTACACACAGCACTGAAGCAGAAATCAATCAATCATTGTCATCAGCAGGATCGAATTTGTCTATAACAATAATCACAGTAACATTATAAATACTTCATAGTGGTGACAGGAACGTCTCAAAAACATGTTTCATTCAAAATATGTGTATATACACACGTACACAAACAGTATACACATATATATTATATGCATTCATATATACACACATACGTACATTTTGTTATCAAGTATGGAACTGTGCTGCTTTTTTATTTTTATTTTTTTTATTTCACAAAATCGAAAAATGCTATAAAATATATTCTTTTTGACACCATGATCATGACATACTGTTAATTTGAAATTTTAGTTTACATTTGTTTTTTCAAAAGTAAAATAAAACTGCTGAAGTAATGTTGTTGTTTTTTTTTTTTGTTTTTTTTGACAGAGGTTGTAAAATGGAAGATGAATTTTTACTGAACATAAATGATCTTAGTAAAAGGACAAAAATATGGAAATGTAATTTTCATTTTTTTTAATGCAGTTTATTAAAGATTATTAAAAAAGAATGTTAATAATAAAAAATACATTATTTACATTTCTTTGAATTAAATATGCTCAATATTTTTTTTAATATTTTTTTTCTGTGCAATCTAAACAATTTAAAACCCACAATTATTATTTATTTGAAATTACTTGTTGTTTTAAAATGATAAAAAGCAATAAGATTGCACAGAAGTGCAACTCAAAACTTTCTTTGAGATACATAAATTCATTTTTAATTAATTAGTAAATGTATCCTTGTGGCAATTCCTACTTGTTTGTTTGTGTTAATAAATTTCATCTAAACGTTCTTAGGTACCATATACTAGCTTTTTAGTATTTAGTTACTTTTAGTTAATAGTTTTTATTGTTGTGCATGTTTTATAAAATCATGTGTAAATATTAATTGTTACAGTAAAACTTTTTTCCTTAAACATTCATTTTCATAAATACAACTCAGTTAAAATGTGTACGTGTGTGTGTATATATCTGTGACAGTGGGTGTATGTGTGCGTGTTTTGTGTTTATTATGTCTGTGTGTGTGTGTGTTTTGTATGTGTTTGTGTGTGTGTGTTTTGTATGTGTTTTGTGTGTGTGTGTGATAAATCTCAGTATTTTACCTGTATATTTACAGATTGTTTTCAAGGTTATAAGGGAACAGAAAACATGAGTGTTTAAATAAGTATAAACATAATGTTGCTTGTACATATATGTTTATGTATAGATAAATAAATAACAGTATTGACACAGACACATACATGTGTAAAATAATGTAACTGTATAAATATATACAAATGTTTATTTTTTAAGTTCACATCATGGTTCATAATAACTCCTGTTTTTGTTTGTTTATTTGTTTTTCTTTTGTCTGCTTATTATATATTTATATCTATTTGTATACCATGACATTTTCTGTTATAGCTATATGTATTGAAAATTCATTTGTTTTAAAAAAAATATGTAATAACAATTTATAAAATAGGATCTCAAGTTTGTTTCTTATAAATACCATTTAATCTAAAGCACTAATTATTATATTTATCTTAACTGCTAAATTAATTTATAATTTTATTTTTGATATAAAATCTTTATTATATGTATTCAAATTTATAATTTTTTTTTTCATTTGTCAGTTCAGAAATTGAGTTAATAAATATTTCAACTCAACTTTAAATTTATTAATCGAAAATGCTAATTAATTTAAACATTGTATTTATCTAAACATTTAATAAAATTTTAATAACAATATTACATTTAAAAAGACTATTAATTAAAATTTAATTTAGAAACTATATTAAAGCCCAATTTGTTTTTACTTCTGTCTCAAGCGTTATTTTTTTTTTTTTCTTTCTTTCTTTCCTTATTTTTAAGCAAATAATAATACACTGAGTATCATTAAAAGCAGCATTTATACATACGTCACACTATGTGTGTGTGTGTGTGTTGCAATTATTACTGAAAGGATCATGCATTTTCTTTCTGACAGTTTAAAGTGGCTTAAATGAGAAAAGTAGGATTATTTTAGGATTATTTTTAGCAGTGTAATAATAAAAACAAATACATATATTATTTCTAATGATTAGTTTAGATATAGTTAGATATATTATTTAAGTTCAGAATAGTTTATGTGTGTGTAATGCTAGTTCCTAGAATCATTTTGCAGTAGAGTGGGTGCAAGTAAATTTTCTTTTTTCAGATCCTGACTTCCAGATTTATTTTTATTATTATTTTTTTGTTATTATTTTTAATGTTTGTATAATCAGAAAACTTTACTATTAATTAGAAAATATTCGTTTGATCATTTCATTTTACAAACAAAATTGTATAAATCTTAAGTACCATTCATTTATATCTGCTTATGAAATTTGTTCTAATTAAAATGTGTTATCTGTATAGACTTAAACATCTTGTAACTAATTGAAAAGTTCTTGATATATATATATATATAATAAAATTTTAACAATTATATGTGAAAAAGAAAATAAAGATATACATAGGATGTTTAATATTATTTTCTCCAATTTTTATGTCATATATAGGCAGGGAAGTATAAATACCCTTAAAATATCTTGAAATGGACAACTTTATTAAATGATTTTAAAGTTCATAATGTATACATAAAATAAAGATAAAGATTACTAGTGTTATTTAATTTTATTTTCTCAAATTTTTATCAGCCTATATTTTATCATATCCTGTATGAAATTACAGATACATGTGAAGTACCTCACAATGAAACATTCCTGTTAACAACTGCCAGTTTACAGTGAGAAACCTAAGTTGTAATGTCGCTGTTTTTGTTACTGAAAAAAGCCCACTTAAATTGTGATAAATAAATCAAAACCTCAAGTGCTCTTTGTAAATGGTGAATAATTTTTACAGATTATTTATCAGTTTGCATCAAAAGTTTTCCATGTTAATGATATGAACATTATGCAAGTAATACCAAGCAGTGAATATTGCAGTCAGATTAATTTTTTTTTAAATTTTATATAAGATTACAATCAGTTTTGTGTTTTCTATGTTGTCAAAAAGCAAAGACATTTTCTTCCAGTACTTTATTCAGTTAATGTTATCATCTGTTTGAAATATAATCTCAAAAGTGGCTAAAGATTCTTAGTCAAAACTATTTGTATACAAAACATTATATCATGTACAAAATATTAATGTCACAGCACTTGTACAGTGAGTTAATTTTGACTGACTCAGATAACTTGATATCCTGGTTCAAATCCTGTTAGTGGAGGTTCTGTATACTTCTAATTTATAAAAACTGGGTGAATGGTTTCATTTCAAAGTGATTTATTAAATTAAAAACTGTTTATAATGTGCATGTATCACAGACATTTAAAATCAATACAAGTGGCTGTTACATATTTTAACCATGTAATTAGTTTACACCATTGCTTCTTTTATTTATTTGTTTTATTTAGTCTAAAATCAACTTACAAAGCCTGTGATTAGTTCATTTATTTTTGCTAAAAATCAATGTTTGCCTTGCATTTGTATGTTGTGTGTCATATACGATCAAAATGTATGTGTCTTTAAAAAATCTGATTTCATGTTACTATTGGTCACAGAACATCAGTGTTTAAAAAGTAATGTTGAAATTTAATTATTTTCTTATTTTTATTCCTGTTTTGTTTTTAAATATATTTAATAAAAGGGTACTTTGAACTTTCATTTTTTTTCCATTATATTTTATTTTATTAATTATTAGGCTTAAGGGGTGTTTTCTATTTATTATTACTACGACTACAACTACTACGACTACCACCACTACTGGTACTACTCTTTTATTTACTTATTTTGTTATTTACTTATTTTTATTTTTATCTTTTTAATGTTTTTGTTTTGTGAGGGTGAACAGAGGTTTTTTATTATTTATTATTTCTTTGTTATTCACTGAACACACTCTGACTGTATTATATTCTGTAAAGTTTATATAGCTGTGTATAACTTTTAGTTTTCCTTGAAGTGTTTAGAAACAAGATTGTTTTACCAGTCTATTTATTTTATTCATATCTAAAACAAGGCATTGTTTTATATATTGTATGTATATAATTTCACATACTGGATTTTTGTTTTAAAAATCACAATATTGCCTTGAACCAGAAACAGTGCTGAATCAAAAATCAAAAATTGTGAAGCCTGCTTTCATGTTACAAGAATAGGTTTATATGTAGATATATGTAAGATACATTAAATCATGATATTAGTGTGTAAAAATAAATGCAAAAAATAAATTAATAAAATAATAATAATTTTAAAATGAGTAATTGATACATATATATATGTTTTACTTCATCTCCCTTTCCACATTTTTTTCCTTTAATATAGAAGATTTATTTTTTATTATTATTTTTTTTATTTTTCAGTTTTTTTTTATAAATTAAGAAACAAAGATTTATTTTTTTTAATTTTTTTTTTCCACATGAAGTCATGATTCAAATGTATGTCAGTAAACAACATGAATGGAAACTATTTTTGATTGTTATAAACATCAAATTAGTTTGTGTACTATGCACTTGGGTAAAAATATTAACTGCTTAACATCAATAAATATATTTTATTTAATGTTGTTATTTATTTATTTATTTATTTATTTATTTATTATTACGCTGTATAAGTGATATTTTTCTATTCTAACTGTATTAAATATGGTTTGTGCCCTACAGTTTTTAAAAATAAATTTAAAACAGCTGATGTACTTAATGTTGCACAATGTTTTCTTAAGTTCTTGTCTTATATTAAGTTAAAATCTTAAATTGTTACAAGTGACCAATATTCCTGCTTTTCTTATGCACAGTCATATGTACAGGAACACATTTGAAAGCTACACTGGTAACTTTAATAATTATGTATGGAAACAGACCAAAACATATTAAAAAATATACCAAAATTGAGGAAACAAGTCCAGAAAAATAAACTTGTATTTTTCTGATATATAATAGTAAATAAAATGTGTTTAATTCATGGTTAAGTAAAATCCTTTATATCTTGCCAATTTTTCCCCTAATACACATTTTTTTCTCAGCTCTTAAACATTTCTGAGAACAAGAAATGAAAGGTTTGTAATTAAAAACTGGGTAGTTCATTACAGTTCTAAAAACAAAATGATGTAAATAATTTTGTAAAATGTTTAACAAAATAGATCTGAAATCCAACAGATTATAAATTTACACAGAAATTGATTAAAAACAAAAACCAATGATATTCTGGAATTTATCCCAATTCCTTACTTTTTTATAGAGTGATTTCAGATCAAAATACCATTTTAAATTAAATCAGCAAATTAATTAAAAGTAATAAAATTACATTAAATTCAACAGGTCTTTGTCTTTTTCATGTTTATTAGTGAATATGGATGTTACAAGTGTTATCAGAATATATAAAACCACGCATAAATATAGATAAAGCAAAACAAAATTAATATTTCAATTCTTCTGAAGTAACAATTATATAATTTTTATGAAGTGCATAATGAACTTGGAAAAGAAATTAACACAAGTTTATTATAAAATGCTATAAATAATTATAAAACGAAAAAAGAAAGAGATAACAGAATTGTTAGAATTATTTAATATATCTATAATTATAATGTCTGCTAAACTATCTGGAATGAATATTGAAAGTGAAACAAAAAATGTTTGTTAAATTTCAACTTCAGTCATCTGGGGAATTTTCTCATCCAGTAAGATCTGTGGACTGACGCTGTAGACTTTTTTCATTGGAGCTCCAACCATCAGGGATCCATTTTCATGGCTTCCAAAGGGTCCCACTTGGATCATTTCCCGCAGCCTCGAAGAATTGAGGATGTAAGAGTCCATAACATTGAGTGTTTGGCCAGCAACAATGTCTGGAAGCATCCTGAGAAAAAAATAAAAGTTAATAATTAGCTGTAAAATATTACAATCTGAAATAACAGATATTGATTGTTGTCGTTTATTATTATTATTATTATAACATATATTAGGTTATTTTAGTAATTATTTTTGTGTAAGATGATGACATTTTTTTATTCTTTTAATTTTTTCTTTTTTTCTTATTTAATTTGTGTTTATTGACATAACTTAAAATTCAGGCTTAATGATAAAAAAATAAAGAAGAGTAAAAATAAAACCAAATGGGCAAAGAAAAAAAAACAGCTAAAGAATTATGTATTTTAACTAAAATGATATTCGTATGTCATATTTATAGTATCTGGATCAATAAAATAAATGTTTAGTCACTTGTTTCTGACAACTTTAATCTCACCTCAGATCTTGCATTTTGTTCTGCGAAGAATAAATGTTATGCCTTTTGTATTTCAGATAGTATCTGAATGAAGCAGCAGCAATGAGAGCCAAGACAATGAGACAAGACACAACAATCACAGCAATGATGACAGCAGAGAGACCAGAATCCACTTGTTGGTTAACAAGAACCTGAATGGTAATTGGATGACTGTAAGTATTATCTCCATCCTTAATGATGAAAGATACATTTGCTGAACCAGTGAAATTTGGAATATGATACAGCCAGAGCTGCTGTTTAGATATAGTACCAGGTGTTCCTGCAAAAAAGTCTTCTGCATCATCTTGTTCTGAAGGTGATGGAGTTAATGAAAAGTTCAGAATTGGTGACAGTTCTGGAAATTTCTGGATATATGAAAGACTATCATTAGCATCTGCATCTGTCATCCAGAAAGTGCCTACAAGATGTTTTGTTTTATCATTTGTGAGTTCTACCTCCACCAGTCTTTCTTCTGCAGAATTCAACAACAGACTGTCACTGGAACTTTGGAAAAACAGAGTTGGAGCATCATTGACATTGTCCACTATTATAGTGATAAATGCTGTAAGAGTGTGAGGCTTAGCACCTGGAACATTTATCACCTCAGTAGCAGATATTTCTATTTCATCAACACCAGTGAAATCCTGTTGAGGCATGTACTGCAACAATCCTTCAAGAGAAACATTGGCTGTGCCATGCTTCGGTTGAGTTTTTGTAGCAAATATTAGTTCATCTCCTTCAGCATCAACAAATTCAATCAAAGCCTTCAGAATAGTATCTTCTTTACCATCTACCTTTGTGGTGACAATAGAAGGAATGGAATTTTGAAGTTCAGGTCTAATGTCTACCACAATGAAATGTCTAGGAGAAGACAAATCTTGGGTACTTCGTTTCTGGTAGTCAGGCTTCCCAAACGATAATGATGCTTGTGTGAAAGCTTTTTCACATACCTAACAAAAACACAGCTTGTTTAAAATGATAATAAATAGTATTTATAAAAAAAAATTATATTAATAAAATGATATTTATAGGTCATATTTATAATACATGTAATAATAATAATATAAACAGCAAATACTCTTGTTTCAGTTTGCTAAACAGAAATGTGGATATTCATATGCCAAAATTCAGTAATGACAACAATAACAATAATAACAATAATGCAATAATAATACAATAATAATAAAAATAACAATAATAACAGTAATAACAATAATAGTAATAATAAGAATAACAATGATAATTAATTAATAAATAGAACAATTACTTCAGTATGAAATGATTCAGCAGTCAGGATATTTTGGTTGTCCATACCACAAGGCTCCTGTATACTTCGCCATACCTGAGCATCTGCACATTAAATAATATAAAAATAATGCTACTAACATGATGTAGCTTAATACAAACAGTATATTAACAAAATATAATATTATTATAATGAATACTATAACAATTATCTGTTTTATTGTCATCAATTATTATTAAATTTATTATATAAATATTAGTTCTGTTTATAAGGCTCTTCTCTATAATATTATATTTAAGAATAAAATAAATTAGGATTTATAAAACAGGTTGACTATAATGAGAGAGCTGCAGATACTTTTATATAGTTTTAATAATTTGGTAAATGAAATAAAGTTTGTGTACACAAAAATATCAGAAAGCTATAAAATTTTATTATCACTGCTGCTCAGAAAAAAAGAAAAAAAAAGGTTTTGGTTTCTAAGCTGTTCAAATTTCAGAATTTGAGATAGATGATTTTAAACCTGTAATTCAAAAAAACTTACGGTTATCCCAGTATATAAGAGTAGGTTCAAGTCCATGAGTTAAATTTGTTTTTTCCAGTTGCTTTGTCACATTTATTTTCTTTTTCAGTCTGATCTGGGGAACTGGGGCAAGGTAAAACATTGGTTTTTGTATTGATACAAGTCTAAAAAACAAAACAAAATAAAACTAGATCAATAATATTTATTAAATAATTTGTCATATTTAATGTTTCTGTATGTTTTCATCTGTATATGTGCGAATGTACATATGTGTGTGCATGCATGTTGTATCTTTGTATATGTAAGGAGGCACAGTGGAAAGAAAAATGAAACAGAAAGAAGAAAAATACATTGAAAAAATTAAAATGTATGAATGTTAAAAAAAAGAAAAAAGAAAGAAAGAAAAAAGATGAAAATAATTAAAAGAAGAATTTAAAAGTAAAAGAATAATAGAAAGGAAGAGAGAAAACTCACCTGTCATGGAGAAATCGTGACAGTTGTTCTGACGTCAGTTCTGGGTCTGCTACATAAGGGAGATAACCTGCAGAAGCTGTTGAACCATACAGGCTCTGTACATCTGACTTCTCTAGAACACCCACAGACAGATGACCATCATCAACTGAACAGAAAGAAAATTATTTCAGTAACAGAAAACAGATGTGTCTTGAATTACAAAACATTTACAGTTAAAAGCTAAATATTAAAGTACAAAATAAAATTATGAACAAACTAAATTGTAAGTTCAAAATAAAATTATGCAAAAACTAAATATAACTCTGAAATTAAAGAAACATATTTGTCTTGCAGATATTAAAAGAAATTGTTATTACTAATTATTTTGTTTTTGTAATTACCTTCAAAATCTAATTCAAGCTCTGGTTTTTCACTCAAACTGGTGGAATCATTTTCTCTTAATTCTCCTCTGGTATTCACAGTGAGGTGTGTTTTTCCTGTCATCAGCAGTTTGTCTTTCACTCCTAAATTTTTAAAATTAATTTAAAAGGTAGGACCAGATTTAGTTAAATATAAATAAAACACTAAAAAAGAACAACCCTGAAATTTACTTTTAGAACAATAATAATAATTTTAAAAAAAATGAAAAATATTCTGAAAAAAGACTGTAATTCAGTATTTATAAACTGATTTTGATTTTTACAAATAGTTTTTTTTTTTTTTTTTTTTGTAGAATTTCAAAGAGCACTAAAACAAATAAATAAAACACTTATTTTATTATAATATTATATATAAAATGTAATGCAAATAAGGACAAAATCAAATGACTTTTGAAACTCATCTGAAGCTATCAAATAATGAAATGGACATTCATGTTCAAACCTTAGAATCAAGTCACACAATAAATTAATATTTTGGGAAGTCTTTAAGCCACAGCATGCTTTTCTAAATTAAAAACATCATAGTAATTCAAAGTGCCACTAATGTTGGGTCACAGTTATACATAAACAAATACAATAATAAAGAAAATTAAATATGTAGAGCCAAATATTGATAATACAAACTAAAGATGTAGAACTGTGTAGTGATAATTAAAAACTATATATGAAGAACTGTATGGTGATACTAAAAACTAAATGTAGAACAATCTATTCATAATAAAAACTAAATATGTAGAACCATATACTGATAATAAACAGTAAATTTGTAGAATCTTATAAAGATAATGAAAACTAAGTATGTAGAACTATATGTTGATAATAAAAACTAAATATGTAGAATCTTATATGTGATAATAAAAACTAAATATGTAGAATCGAATATTAATAATAAAAACTATATATATAGGACTATATATATATTGATAATAAAAAACAAAATATGTGGAATCTTATATGTGATAATAAAAACTAAATATGTAAAACCATGTATTGATAATAAAAAATAAATATGTAGAACTAAATATTGATAATAAAAACTAAATATATAGGACCATATATTGATAATGAAAACTAACTGTAGATCCTCCATATGTTGATATTAATCTGGACACTTACTTTTAATACATGATGGTTTTACATGGATCTCACTGTACAAATGTGATCTGCTCATAGCATAAAGTGACTGGTATACACAGCGACCAGGCTCTAACATGAAGTGACTTTTTTTCTTTGGTGGTTTCTCTTTTTCCATGTTTGTCATTGTCCGTTCAAAGAAGTCTGCAAGTCCAGGATTCTTGTCAGAACCATCAAGTCTCATTTCACCATTCACAATTCCAACATAGCTCGTTTCTTTTTCACCAATTCTCACCAAAGGGAAAATGTCTTGTGTTTCACTGGAACTGCCAATTTTCCATTCTGAAAAATTGTAAATTGTTCTTGATAACTGTTATAGTTTGTAAATGTGTGTTTCTGTGTGTGTCTGAACAAATACAGAGACAGCTATTATAATGTCAATGAAAAGTAAAATCTGTAATCTAAAAGAAACAACTTAAAAAAAAAAATGTTATATATATATTTTACGAATATAAATTTTACAAAATGAAATATTTTACTAAATGTAAATATTACAAAAGGAAATATTTTAGTAACTATAAATTTTACAAAATGAAATTTGAGATCATTTGCAACATTACAATAAAATTTCAGTTTAAAGAGTATCATTTATGAAAAAAGCATATTAAAAAAGAAAATATTTACCATAATATTCAGCACCTACGATACTGTTATTATCCCATGCTAGTCCAATTCTGTCTGTGTACTCTGTAATGACAACTGATCCATTAGTAAAATTTGAACTTTCAGAAAACAAGGACATGACTTTTGCATTACTTGTATCAGGTGAATTTATGTCCATTGTAAAGTTGCACGACTTCATGCTGCTTTGTCCAGCTCCATTTTGTACTTTAACATTCACAAAATATTTGTGGCTATGAATTAGTTTACCATCAAGATTTCTGATAACTAAAGATTTGTTTGATGGAACAAATATGTCTGGCTGGATATCCTGTTTCCCTAAATCTGTTCCAATGCTTACAAATGTAGAGACAATTCCACTGACATCTTCTCCAGCTTCCCATTTCACACTGACAGAGTTTTTGTTTCCTAGAAACTGAACTGCTTCATCTGAAGAATAATCGGGGTCCAAGCATTTTACATATTCAATGTTTGGTGGAGAAGTGTCAACCAACACAGCGTCTGACTTGGAATAGGTCACCAAGCCAGCATAGTTTTCAACTCTGATGTCCACAAAGTATGTAGAGAGTTTAAAATCTTGGAAAGCTTTGGAAGAGTTCACTTTTGTTTCATTAGTTTGAACATCATCACTGGCTGATGCCAGAGTGAGATTCTGAAGATCTAGTGTAATTGGAAGAATGCCTTCAGGAAGCTTGCATGTGTCTAGACAACTAGACTCACATGATTTGTCACATAAACGACAAAATATAGAATACACTTGGAAAGGTACAATATTTGCAGTCTCATTCTTAGTGTCAGACAATCCAATTGATATCTCTTTAAGTCCACTTTCAAGATCATAAAATGGAGCTCCATAAACACACAGAGGTTTTTCCTGTTTTGGAATCCTGATACTTTTAACAAAAGCTTTAGTTTTAAATGGCTCAAATGGGTCAGTAACTGGTGGAATGTAATGATGGATGTTCCAGGTAAAGATGTTCAAAGAAATGTCATTGTTCAGTACCAAACCACTAAATGATGCTTTCTCCAGCCCATTCAGAAAAAATGTCACATCCCAGCTGGACATGAAATAAACAGATTTGTTATACAGCATGAATTTGACTTCACTGCTGTCAGTTTGGGGATCTAATTCTAGTGTCTGAGTATGAAAGTTGAATCTATCCTGGACCCAAATGATTACTTCTTGTGCACTGTTTACACTGTCTGATAGTTTCATGAAAACACCAAAGTTAAAACCATGATTTACAAATGGAGTGCAGTCTGAGGCATTATCAGAACATTGTGCAAATTTTGCAAGCAAAACATCCACAAACTGGTTCGGGTGAATGTAATTATCTTCAGACATGTAATTAATTCCTGTGAGAATATTTTTCCCCAGAGCTGGTTTTATGTTCACAGAGTAATTTCCACCAGTCAGCTTTAAGTGTTTAGAAATCACTGCCCCTTTTTCTATCAGTTTCAAAGTGGAGTCATGTTGCATCACCAAATGAATTTGATCAGATTCCATAACTACACTGCCATTTGAAAATTCTTCATCATCAAGGAATTCAACTGCATCTGGAATAATGTAACTTTCACACTCAGTGTGACTTTTGTCATGTGAAACAATCAAGGTGGCTTGGATAGAATCATTGTTTCTCTGGAAATATACTGGATGTTTCCAGTCACTTCCTGGATGAACCGAGCCAGAAGAAGGTGGGGATTCATCTAATTTAATTGGTTTTGACTGAACCAGAGTTTTAAGAGCAGCTGGGTTGTGTGCCTCCACTGAAATATAGTATACCTGATTTACTTCTAGTAATATATTATTAAAAACAGTTTTATTATCGTGTTCCACATTTTGTCTTTCTATTTCTTTTCTTGTGTCACTGATCACTGGTCCACCATCAGTGCACAGTTCTCCTTCTATAATCACAGTGTAAAATTCAATGCCACTTTCCTCATCTTGAAAACCATGAAGATAAACAACAAGTTCGTTTGGTACATTTACATACATCACTTCTTCATCAACTGCTCCTTGTATCTGAATATTACCAGCTGTTGGCGGAGTTGTGTCAACAACAATGGAGTGACTTCCCATCAAGAGGCAGATACCAGACTAGCACACATGTAACTGAACGAAGCAGCA